>JAQIUQ010001232.1:20000-420000 GCA_030378365.1 Hybognathus amarus | reverse complement strand
CCTGGAGAGAAATAGAAAGTTAACAATGCAGTTTCAAATTTAGTTTGATTCATGAGACATTAAAGGACATTATAGTTCACCCTAATTTTTTACTCACCCTCATGCCATCCCCAATGTAGGGCTGAACAATATGGCCTTAAAAAAAATCCCAGATTTTTTTCACCAAAAATCTGATTTACGATTTAAATAGATTTTTTTCCCCTACTTAAAATCAATCTGCAGATGACAAAGAAATTGAACAAAACAAGTTTTAACTTTATTTTGTTTCAATTTTCCCTTCTGAGACTTGATCTGGAACTCCCCCTTGGGGTTAAAGTGCTATCAGAAACAACAAGCCAAAAAGACAAGATGGCAGGCCAACGTAAACATAACATAAAATGGGTGGATTGGGATTGGAGGATGTAAAAAAAAATTGCATCACAATAAGTGTATTGTGATTGTCAAAATAGTTGGTAACTAAATAGAATTTTACTAAGTTTAGTGAGGACACAATGTTTACATGGTAGAATGACTGGTATACTACTGTTTTTATTATTGCTTGACACAAAATTCACAATTTCAATTCTTGTGATTTGATTCTGATTTTGATTCAATATTGATTTCTTGTTCGGATAAATATTAGGTTCAGTAGGTACGTTAAAACTTCACTGTGTAACTCTTAGTTTATTCTTAGCTAAAAACACTTAGTTCTTTCAAAAATATATGTGCTCATTAATGTATATTTACTTATATATATTTACTGAGTGTATAATATGCCATTGAAAATACATATGGGTAAGGGGTTCTAATGTCGGTCGCCATGTTGCCCCTCCCTCTTTGAAAATACATTAGCCAAAGAGGGACATACCCGTTAATTCAAGATTCGCCTTTCGCGATTACATTTAACTACATGTAACTCGTGGCCTCAAGATAGTAACTCGAGGCCTCACAGATACTAACTCGTGGCCTGCAAGATGGACACTCGAGGCCTCAAGATGACTAACTCGTGGCCTCAAGATAGTAATTTGTGGCCTCGAGAGTGGTCTATCGTGGCCTCAAGATACTATCTCATGGCCTCGAGAGATCAGTAACTCGTGGCCTCAAGATAGTAACTCTGGGCCTCAAGATAGTAATTCATGGCCTCAAGATATTAACCCCGTGGCCTCAAGATACTAACTCGTGGCCTCAAGATAGTAATTTGTGGCCTCAAGATATTAACCCGTGGCCTCAAGATAGTAACTCGTGGCCTCATGATAGTAACTCGTGGCCTCAAGATAGTAACTTGTGGCCTCATGATAGTAACTCGTGGCCTCAAGAGTAGTAACTCGTGGCCTCAAGATAGTAACTCGAGGCCTCAAGATAGGTAATTCATGGCCTCAAGATATTAACCCGTGGCCTCAAGATACTAACTTTCGTGGCCTCAAGATAGCAATTTGTGGCCTGAGATATTAACCCGTGGCCTCAAGTGGTAACTGATGCCTCAGATCGTAACTCGTGGCCTCATGATAGTAACTCAGTGGCCTCGAGATCAGTAACTCGTGGCCTCAAGGTGATAACTAAGGCCAGATTGTAATTTCATGGCCTCGAGATATTAAGCCCGTGGCCTCAAGATACTAAGCTCGTGGCCTCAAGCAGACAGTAATTTGTGGCCTCGAAGATATTAACCCGTTGCCTCAAGATAGTAACTCGTGGCTCAAGCATAGTAATTTGTGGCCTCAAGATATTAACCCGTGGCCTCATGATAGTAACTCGTGGCCTTATGAGTAGTAGCTCGTGGCCTCAAGATAGTAACTCGTGGCCTCAAGATAGTAACTCTGTGGCCTCAAGATAGTAACTCGTGGCCTCAAGATATTAACTCATGGCCTCAAGATAGTAACTTGTGGCCTCAAGATATTAACCCGTGGCCTCAAGATAGTAACTCGTGGCCTCAAGATAGTAACTCGTGGCCTCAAGATAGTAACTCGTGGCCTCAAGGATAACCGTGGCCTCGATATTAACTCGTGGCCTCAGATAGTAACTCGTGGCCTCAAGATAGTAACTCGTGGCCTCAAGATAGTAACCCGTGGCCTCAGAGATCATAACTCGTGGCCTCAAGATAGTAACCCCGTGGCCTGAAGATCATAACCCGTGGCCTCAAGATATTAACTCGTGGCCTCAAGATAGTAACTCGTGGCCTCAAGATAGTAACTCGTGGCCTCAACGATCAGTAACTCGTGGCCTCAAGATAGTAACTCGTGGCCTCAAGATGAGTAACTCGTGGCCTCAGATATTAACCCGTGGCCTCAAGATAGTAACTCGTGGCCTCAAGTAGTAACTCGTGGCCTCAAGATCAGTAACTCGTGGCCTCAAGATAGTAACTCGAGGCCTCAAGATAGTAACTTGTGGCCTCAAGATAGTAACTCGTGGCCTCAAGATAGTAACTCGAGGCCTCAAGATAGTAACTCGTGGCCTCAAGATACTAACTTGTGGCCTCAAGATACTATCTCGTGGCCTCAAGATACTAGCTCTATCTTGAGGCCACAAGTTAGTACTTGAGGCCACGGGTATAGTTATAGCCACAAGATAGTTATAATTATTTTTTTATTTTTTTTTGCCAAAGTGGGACAAGGGGGCTTGGTACATTTTTGTGGTACTCAAAGCTTGGTACATTTTTCTACACATCAGGGATGGCACGAGGGTGAGTTAATGATGGAAGAATTTTAATTTTGGGTACACTCTCAGAAAAAAAGGTACGAAAGCTGTCACTGGGGGCGGTACCTTTTCAAAAGGTACACTTTTGTACCTAAAGGGTGCATATTGGTACCTTAATGGTACAAATTCTACCATGAAGGTACCAATATGTACCTTTTTTTCTGAAGAGTGTGAACTAAATAAAAAAGCTGAGCAGAACTGACTTCACCACAGAAGTATTAAGACCGGACATGACGGGGTCGTGAACTTCACGGCAGCGGTTGCCTTCCTGTTCACAGGCAGGGATAAGTTCCAGAGACCTTCTCTGGGTCTGTAGCTGTCTTGACATCCGACAAACCCTTAGCCCATGCTGCCGAGCTCACCAGCCACATGAAGGTGAACACACACGTCACGCCAAAATCCTGCAATCATTTCATTCATATTAATTAAACATAAACATACAGGCTTGGGTTGTATGAAACAGTAAATGAATAGTTCACCCAACATTCAAAATGCTGCTATTATGTGATATCACATGGAGAAGTCTCACAATTGTATCACTCCACCGGTTTCTGCTGGATCTATACTGCCAGCATTGCGTGATGTAAAGTCAGAATTGCAGATATAAAGTCAGAATTGCGAGTTATAAAGTCAGAATTGCGAGATATAAAGTCAGAATTGCGTGAAATAAAGTCAGGATTGCGAGTTATAAAGTCAAAATTGCGAGATATAAAGACAGAATTGCTAGACACAAAGTCGCAATTACGTGTTATAAAGTCAGAAATGCATGATATAAAGTCAGAATTGTGAGATTTAAACTATTCTGAGGTGGAAAAAGTTAGTCTTTTTTCCCCCTTAGAACTGGCCTGATAACTCGCAATTGCGAGTTTATATTTCACAATTCTGAGAAAGATGTCCGAATTTCGACATACAAACTCAACATAAATTTCGATGTAAACTCGCAATTGTGAGGAAAAAAGTCAGAATTGTGAGATAAAAAGTCTTACTTCTGTCTTTTTTCTCAGGAATTGCGACTTTATATCACCCAATTCTGACTTTATATCTCACAATTCTGACTTTATAACACGCAATTGCAACTTTATATCACGCAATTCTGACATTATATCTCTGCAACTCTGACTATAACTCGCAATTGCGCCTTTATATCACGCAATTCTGACGTTTTATCTCGCAATTCTGAGAAATAAAGTCAGAATTGCGAGATATAAACTCGCAATTGTGAAAAAAAGTCAGAATTGTGAGATAAAAAGTCACAACTATTTATTTTATTTTTATATTCAGTGGCAGAAACAAACTTCCATAGAACATAGTTGTTGTATAGTTTGTTTAGACATTTTTAGAGATGTGAGCTCTTAACACACAAAAAAAATCCTTTCTAGCATATAATAATAAAGAATAAAATATGTATAATTGTTTGGGTGAACTAAGCATTTAACAAACTGCTGCTTTAGTGCTTATATATCATGGAAGAAAACTCACTATCAGTGGTCCTTTATTATTTTCGCGGTACTTCTCAAATGCAAAGACATAAATGCTGAGAGCGGCCATGGAATACAGAAATGCAAAAACGGCTATGGTGACAAAGAACTCCGCTGAGGACGAGTAATCCCCGACCAGGAAGAAACGTTCAGTCTGGCCATTCTTACAGGCAGGGGCATCGAAATACACTTGATGGAGCCTAGAAGAGATACATGGCAACAGAGCAAGTTACTGAGCAAGTATTTACTTATTTACAACAAAGGCATTTAAACTAATCTAGAGCGACTATACCACACCATGAGGGAAAAAATGACACATGTGATAGTGTGTATTTGGAATGGCAAACAGCACTTGAAAAAACACTTGAAAACATAGTATTATTATGTATTATATAATTATACTATATTGTGTTACTTATGTTAATCCACAAAATACTAATGGTTCTTAGATATATAGTTGCATTAATATTTTAAGAAAGGAGACCCTTTGAAAAAGGGTAAAAAGCTCTTTCTCAACAAGTAAATGCATATTGATGAACAAGTACAACTACAACGAAACAACTACCGTATGGCCACACAGGTGTTAAAGTACCTGAATGGATATTCAAAATCCACATCTATTTTCAGGTCACTGTCAGATCTGTTCCTGCACTCCACGCTCATCCTGAAGGAGCCGGAGTAACTCCCGCAGTGGAGAATGCAAAGATGGCAAACACCTGGAAAAGATAGAGAGAGGTTTACATTTATGATTTGGCAGATACTTTTATCCAAAGCGACTAAATTAAACACATACATACGGAAATATATGTTTTCAGAAATATAATATATAATTTCAGAGGAGCTTTCTGTTTATTTATTTATTCAGTTATTGCAGTATACATTCTATTAGTTCATTTATTTTCCTTGGCTTTATTTAATTTGTGAAGACCGGTGCATATGCAGTACTATTGTTTTACACATTAAAACTGTTTACTGAAGGAGGTGTGTATCAAAGCAATTGAAATACTGACTAAATAAACCAATCAAAAGCATCTTTTACCATGTAAAAGCAGCATGCTGACATGGACATAAGCACATTATTTTTACTTTCAGGATTTGGATCTGGGAGATTGAATCATAAAGATTACTTATGAACTTTGGCTGGCAGAGGGACTGAATGGAGAATGAAGCTATTAAATTTCACTGAGATACTCTGCCATCTGTCAATTCACTGTGCTGGGCTGTGTTATGAACCAAGCCAACATGACAGGAGATGAAAACAACAGACACACATCAAGCCACAGTAAACCATGATAAACAAAGACAAAGCAAACATGTCAAATGAGGCCAGGAGAAACCAGTAAAAAAAGCCTTCATGTAAAAATTAGTTAAAAATAACAAATAATCACAACCACCAGACCAGACAAGGTCTAACGCAAGATAGATTATTAAATAATAATGATAAAGAGTCAGGTCACACAAGTGAAAACAGACCAAGACAGACCAAATCAGAATCTGTTCAAATCAAACACAATCAGATCAGCTCACATTACCAAGCCCAGAAAAGACAGAAACCAACCCAAATGAACTAAACTGAGTTTCATGGTTCAGGGAATCAATTAAACTGAAAAAAAAATGTAATAAATGCTGATACAATGATTTGTAATAAATAATAATGATTCAAATTATGTTTTTTTTTTCTAGTCTGAGACACGGTTATATTTAATTTTAAGTCCCCTGTGGTGAAAATCAAACTTTTAATGTTGTTTATATGTCTATATGGTGTTTTTAATATGCTTTAACCTCTTAAGTGTCACCGGTGGGGCCAAATCCATTACATTTTTAAAACAGTAATATCCTATACCAAACCTAAACTAATCTTGACAAACTATATATCATTTGAAAACTTGCAACAATAATAGCCTAAGGCGGTGTTTAGACCTTTATTTTGAAATAATGATGAAATCATGAAAGAAGGGTAGAAACCTCAGTTTCTTTTCATCCCCAAGAGTTCAAAAGATAGCATCCATTCATCAATCAGTTTTAGAACATCAAGGTTTTTGTATAATATATAATATTATTGTATAATATAAAGAAAGAAATGATAGATTCACCATTTGTGTCTACTTCATAAATTGTATTGAAATTGTGGAAATAATGGTTAATTAATTTCACTAAAAACACATATGGAAATGGAGGTGCCCTTATATGGGCAGTAATGGAGTCTGGTTGTCTTCTCGTGAAAACGTTTGGTAATGCACCCAAACAAAATCTTACAGAAAGTTAATTTTTTGAGACCTAAAATTTGAAACACCTGTTCAGATTTTTGGCTTTGATTTTTTTTTGTGCAGTTTTAGAGTTGCCCAGGTTTTGAAAATATATATTTTATATAAAATATGAATAATTCAACAACAACAAAAATTCTATAACTTTTTTCTGTTTAAGTTTCTTAATTTATTTCACTTCTACAAAAATCTGCCAAATGTCTTTAAAGGTGTACGAATGTACGAATTTTGTCATTAAATATCCAAAAATCACAGTGTGATATATTTCCTGCAGTTGTGTACCTACAATTTCTCAAAAGTCTCTGACGGGTGCAGGCAGCAGCTCATTTGCATTTAACTCTCTGGGGTCTAAAGTATTTTTGGGGTCCTTGAGATGTTGTGACATGCCCTGACATTTGTGCTTTTTTTAGTTGCTTATAAACACTTTTCCAGGATAATATTTAAAATATATATAATTATTTTCCATATATAAAATATTTAACAAATATATTAAAACACACTGTAATGCCTTGTGCATTTGTACAGGATACAAATGGTCTTGTTCAACATTTAACTATATAGCCTGTTATTTGATGATGCCATTTTCTCTCTGCACAAAGTGAAGGAACACTGTGTGACAACTAGATGGCATCAATACCTTGAAAGATGAGAGACACACTTAGGTGGTGGCTAGCAGTGTAGAGAGTGTTCAACATTTGAAAAACTCCTGCAAATGAGGAGCTGAAAACGCAAACATCTGTGAGATTCAAGTATGGCATTTGCAGATTATGCTGGAGTTTCAGCTGGATTTAGTCCGTATATCATATTGTATATATGCATTGGTCGTTTTGAAATTGCTACATAATGCTAAATATCGCAGTTTAGATGCTTTCATTGTGAATAGACTTCACAAAAAGTTTATTAAATTGACACTGTATCTTTACTGTGGACATTCTGAAACAAGCCTTGGATCTGTCCAACTGTAATTGTATGTAGGCCTATGATTATATGAAAATATTCATAAAGTATTTTAATAAAAAAACGTAGATTAACATACTTGTTATAGACACCACAAAGCAGAGATGTATAGTGTTTTAAGCAGCACTAAGCAAAGTATTGTTGGTTTTGCTCGAATAAATGCAACACAACAGCTACAAAAATTACTGCTGCCACTGCCAGTTTATTTAAAGGGGACATGAATTAAGATATCAAAATAGCTTTTGACACATAAGAGGTAATCATATTATAAGAACTGTTTCAGAACTGAAAACTTCCTTGTTAGTCCAAAAAACAGCTTTTATTTGAAACCTAGCCCAGAGAATGACTCGTTTTGGAATGTGCCAATTTAGCTGAAAGCCCACCTCTGAGAAAAAATAAACGCCTCGTTTTACCCCGTTACCACTGTAGCACCGCCCACTGATTCACTCAAGTCAAGTAGTAGGCAAATAACAGATGTGATGCTAACATTGGATCGAGCAACTAAATAATAAACATGCCTTTGAAGAGTGCAAAATGTTGTTTAGTGCCAGGTTGTGGAAAAATACAGTCAGCCTTCCTTTTGATGCTGGATTTGCAGAGAGACTGAAATTAAAAAGCGATGCTTTACCTTCTATATTGGATCCGACAGGATCGGCACAATACACTTTTGTAAGTAAAAAAGGTTTTATTGTCACTATTGCTTTGTTACTGATCGTTGATACAGTATGTACTGATGTGTACATGTCTAACCAAAATCACCAGTGACCCATGATTTCTGATATGTAATGATTCAGGTAGTCAGATGATCTTTGTCTCAAAATTGTTTATTGTTGTTTATGTGTCAGTGTCAGTAAATCAAACCAGACTAAACTGTCAACTTTGTATCTCTTAGTAGGATGAAAATAATCTGTTATTTAAACTGTGATTTAATTATATATAGAAAGCGATCAAATAACCTAACCTCTATGATTGCTGGAGCTGTCAATCAAACAGCGAGAGTTTATCAGAGTTCTGAACTCCCAAAAACTCCCAATATAATCAACAAATCTCTTATTTACATCGTGTTTGTACTGTTAGTTACGATGAAAGCATTCGTGAGTGCCGAATGCTCATCACTGCAACCTTTCATGCCACAATCTAAATATAATGGCATGGATCTAAATATAACTTTTTTTAAAACAAAACTTTTCACGATTAGTTAACCTTGAGACTGTAAATAGTAAAAATGTGCTAAAAGTTTATAGAAAGCTTCACGTATAATACTTACTATATACCCATACTATTTTGCAAAGATGTTAGCCAATCACAGCTGTGGGTGTTTACACTGAAGTCTCACAACAGACACGCCCCTTCAAACAGAGCATTCAAGAGTTCTAAAATCAGAGTAGGAAAAATGTTTTTTTATTTCTAAAATATGACAATTTTAACGTTATGTAAATGTTAACGTTATAAGTGCACCCCAGAAAACATAAAATAATAAAATAATGCAGTTCCCTTTAAAACAATTATATTAAATAAACAGAATCTCCTCTGGAATTTATTTATATAAATGTTCAGCTTATGGCACAATGGTAACCAGTAACAGCTCAGCTCCCGACCCGAAGCAAACTGAAGAAGCTAGTAACTATATCGAAAACAGCTTTAGACCCATTTGTATTGTGAACACAATGTGAACTCTATTGGTGGTGAATGCTTCAGTACAGTATATGCAGGTATTTATAAATACCAATTATGAATACATTATGTAGACATAATGAGGCAGCATATGAAAAGTGAGTTAGCCATTTCACCATGATATAGATGACAGTCACTTTTCATCTAATATACATTTGCTTAAACCTCTGGTTCCAAATTAATGGCTTAAATTAACTAAAACTTGGCTATATTTACATATAAAATGTGAACTTACCCATTGTAACGCTTTGATGAAGCCCAATGGGACTTTCAGCACCCTGAACTGCCCATTGGCAACCAACTGTCAAAAGAACAACATTTGAAAACGTTAGATGACAGACAGAAAGACAGAATGATAGATGAAAATGTGTTATGTATGATGTGGTTTACTCTTCACCACGATGACTCATTACACAAACAGGCCTTCGCTCAAGAGACCATTTATTGTGAAGCTTTTGAAACCTACGCATAGCATCTGCTGATGCTAAAGCATCGCCAAGAAAAAAAAAATCTGTATCAAAGCAGTGACACGATGAAAAAAACAACAATTTATTTGTTTCAATACATGAATTCTTAATAATTCATGTTCACATATGACTGAAGCTCGAGGCAAAACGGTGTGTCGCCAGGACCTTGAAACACTGCCAAAATGCCTGCGCGCGCGTCTCCGCCATCTCCGAGCTGGAGACACTCAACAGCAAGCGATGGACATTTTTTCTAAAACCGTTATCGTTTTGCACACCAAAATAAATAATAATAATAACAATAATATTAGATATTGATGGCGTTGGCCTCTATGTGGCAAAATGCAAGGACCTTCATTGAGGGCAAATGAATTAGATGTCGCGCTTAGCTGTGCTAGTTCTTTCTACATCATCATGATAACATTATGATATTTGGAAATATTTGCTTATCAGACCTGCGGTATCCTATGTGATACCGATTTTATTCGGACCTAATGACGTAGGAAGGTGCGGTTTCACACGACACCATTGTTTGCCCGTGAGAATGGTCCTCCTTTAAACACCATACGAAAAAAAAAATCAATACATCGATTTTAGGACTTCTCTTTACGCAATTTAATTATGCATTGCAATATGCAAGATTGGATTAGGCTACACATGAATGCAGCTCGCATCACCTTGCAAAATGTGTTTCCGATGATGTGATAACATTAATAACCTATTGTGTCATATTCATTAACTAGCACAAATATCTAGATCCCTGCCTATATACCCTAATAATATTTTAAAAATAAAAAAAAGACAAAAGGGCTAGATCGAGCTCGGATGCTGAAAGTCACAGTGTTGGGATGGAAGTCAGCTGCCATTTTAAAGAGCATCTCCACAAGCGCATCTGCATGTTCTAAAGGCCCTCGCGCAGTCGCTTTGGATTGATGATACGCTTTCGCACTAACACAATGTAAGATTGCAAAATATATGTTGATATCATACCATTACATGTTTAATTAATAACTGTGTAAATGCATATTCCCTTTTAGGAATACGTCACCTACGTCTAGTAAATCTAGTGATTGATCAGTTCTGCTTAAAATACTAAATCATATCATGTAGCCTATTAAAAAAGAAAATAGAGAACGTCACGAAAAAAAGACTGTAACGTTAGCAGTGAACAGACGGACAGCACCAGCAGGACACCTCTCCATATAAGCATTTTCCACCTTCCACCAATTTCTAAACGCATCTTCATCGTCTACAATCAAACAAAACTGAAAGACAAACGAAAATATGCACATGATAAACCCAGCTATTATATACCAAAATCCTTTTTGCACCAAAAATGCCCTACCTGATTTACAACATCCATGTTCAGTCGCCTGCTCGTAGATAGGAGAAATAGCTATCGGGAGGCAAGTGATGGAAGCGGAACAGCCCGCGCGCGGAGGGGGAAGATCTACGGAACAGCGTCACTTGCGTCACGCGCTTCGAGAAGGCGTTTTTGGTGCGCAAAAAGAGGGATGAATTGACCGACACTGATCGCAATAGAGAAGTGACATCATTAACCTGTCACAATTTACCTTGATTCTTGTAGCATAATCTTAAACAATGCACTCGAATATTATATTAGCCTCTAAAGAGATGTTTAAATTAAAGCCGCACTGCAGAGGCCGGAAATTATGAATATGATCACAACACAAAATTCAACGGCTGTGCTACTAAGTGCTGAGATTGAATGATATCATTTAATTTCGCAGTGGTTAGGTGAAACGTTAAGATTCAATTTGGGAAAAAGCAAGAAAATAGCTAGGAAATAGACCTTAAAAAACGATAAGACAACACAGTTAGAAATAACTTCAAAGCTATGAGAATGACGTAGGACCGTGTGGTATGGATATTCTGGAGTTCCAGTCTCAAGGATTCATTGGGCTCTCCATAAAACTTTACATCTTTAAGTAATCTTGTTAAAATATCATAATAAATCGGTTTATTAAGATCTTTAAAGAAACTGTATATAGAAAGTTCTCCTTGTGTGACCATACAGAGATGGACTGACAATGATGACTCGGACACTAGAGAGGGAAAATAAACACAAATGCTAAAAAATGTTTAAAAAATTAAGAGATTATTCACAATCATAATCAGATCATTAGTAGGCTATATACCTTATATCCATAATGTATTACATTATCCATAAAATAGTTTTTTGGTGTGATAAATGATGGTGAAATGTCCTCTTTACTAGATAGGACAACACAAAAGGCATAATAACAGTACATTTATTCCTCACTTTCTGCTTTCTCCTTTTGAAGCCCAAAGCACCACAGCTGTCTTGTTCTCACTGCTTGGAAAACACTCATTAGAGACTCTCTATGCATGTTATCAGAGTGTCTTAATGTTGAAATCTTTAAATCTAACAGATGCTAACATTGTCTTCAATTGTGTTCAACACACATACCTCTGTTAAAATCTCTGGTTTGGGGTTTCATGACCCTTTAGACCTTTTCCTTGATTGATATGAGAGAACATTGCCTGGTTAAGTTAATATTGGCCCTTTTTTCCTCTGTACAATTCAATTCACATTTGTTTGTGTAGTGCTTTTCACAATATCGTTTCAAAGCAACTTTACAGAAAATGCATGTGACTATACATTACAATTTAGAGTGATCTGTTATCGGAGGTGATATCCCACTAATGTATTTCAGAAATGTACATACAAGTCCTGCAGTTAGCTAACAATGTATTAATTTACTGCATAAACAATGAACATTGAAGTTGTTCACATAATTGAAGTTGTGAACATAATGATATATATAGAAAAAAAGTCCTCACAGGAGTTGGAGTCGTCTCTTCACATGTGTTGGGGCATCTGAAGTCTTATAAGAGGCTGGATCTAGTGCTGACGTATATAGTTACCTCTGGATGGGCATCCCAAGATAAAACAAAAGCAAATAATTATAGCAGAGCTGCTTTTCATAACATTAAGCAAAGATTTTATCTGATATAACTGTAGTACAAGCTTTTGAGATGTACAGTTTTATGTGAATGCTTGGCTAAAGAGATGTGCCTTTACTCTATGAACTGGGAGAGTGAGTCTGAGACTCAAACATTATAAAATTGGGAGGGGAATGTAACAGGAAGGCTATTTCAGAATTTAGAGGCCAAATGCCTGGCCCCCGTCTGTCACAGTGTCTGTGTTGTGTTTCCCTGGGTATCCACTAGAGGTCCTCTTCCCACGGTGTCATCCTTTCATGAACTGCAATCCCCACAATCCTTATCTGTACCTATCACTAGGGTTTGGTATCGTTTGAATTTGAACGATTCTGATTCCGATTTTCGATTCCTTGTTTCGATTCCGGTTTCTAACGATTCTCGATTCCAATTCTTTTAAGAGGCAGGGTCAAAAAAGTTTAGCTAACCTTGCTAACCAACGGTCTTTCTGAAGGAAATACTCCTTCTGTCACAAATACTCCTTTTATCACAAATGTTGCATTTTGCCGAGATTTCGTTATTTTTCGAAAAGTGAAGCCACTCTTTTGATTGCCGACGTAAGCTACTCATGTTCGACTTGCGCGGTTATGCCAACACTTCCGGTAGACGCTTCTTCATTGGTGTTGTTCAGCGGTTTCTTCTTCCGGTCGGCGGACTGTGAATATCGAAACTAGGAATTGAAATTTTAACTTTTGAACGATTTCGGAAAAACGAAAAGTTAGTCCTGGTTCCAATCGATACTCGATTCTCGATACCCAACCCTACCTATCACTCTTCATTGCTCTCAGCTGTTCCTCATCTGTTCCTCATCTGGATTGTATCCAGCTGTTCCTTGTCATTCATTGTGAGTTCCTTGTTAAATACCCTGTCTGTGTTCAGCGTTTCACATGGAGTCCTTGTTTCTCGTCACTACACTTCGGATGTTCTTGTTCTGTCTACCTTGTGTCTTGTAGTGATGGGCAGATAGAGGCTTCGTGAAGCAATGAAACAGTTGAAGCAAATGTGCTATATTGTTTCAGAGGCTTCGAATAAATCCGACACCCGTCTCCATGGCGACACCTAGTGGTCAAATGCAGGTGTTGATCTGAAACAACCTTAAACAAATCAAGCCACAATGTCTCACTTTCTTATAGAATTTTATTTAAAAATATTAATTTCTCTGCTGTTCTTTCTATTAATCTGTATATATATATATATATATATATATATATATATTTGGGGGGAGGTGTCTTTTATCAAAAACATGCCTGTCACGATTCTGCTACAGTGTAGATCGTAGAGCGTGTAGTTCGTGAAAGAGATTGATGCGCTCGGACTCGAGTTAGAATTCGCCTTTTGCCGAACATATGAGATGTAAAAAGTATAAACTAGCATGAAAGTCTCTAAAGTCTCTAAATTTTGCCAATGAACTAAAATCGAAACCATTATATGGCTTTTTGCCTTCATTATAAAACAGCACAAGATTAGGCATTCTGTGTGCACTTTGCTCACGCGAATCAGCATGGTTTTGTGTGATCTTTCCTGTACAGACCTACCAACCAAACCCTGATTCGGCAGAGCACTCCACCTGATGAAACACTTAAGAAGCTTCATTTAGCCGTGTTTTGAATCACGCTTGGGATCAGTGTTTCGAATCATCTGCGCTTCGGGATCTCGCAAAGCTTCGGAACGTCTGTTTCGCGTCAGCCATCCTTAGTGTTTTGTTTCTAGTTTTGGACTGCTTGCCTGGATTTTTTACCTCTGCCTGAACTAGTTTGTGAGTACGGATTACCCATTAAAATCATCGCATTTGAATCTCTCTCTCCAGTGTGTGGTTCGTGACACCGGCATAGGAAGTGTGCACTCTAACAAGGAAGCTAAAGATGTTGCAGTTTCTAGAGCACCTCTTGAGATCAGGGGAGTGAGGTTTTCTGCACAGCTCTTACTAGTTGGCTTCCATTAACATTTACAATTGTATTTCTGATGCTTTTGATTTTCTCAGTGAAGAAATTAGTCATTACTATTAAATTGTAATGGAATAGTCAGTTCAGGGGGTGTCTGCTTTTTTGTTTAATCCAGCCCCTTTACTAAACAAAACCTTCGATTGTTTTGGTTATTTTCTTGAGTTTGCAGAGATGCTCAGCCCTTAGAGCATTTTACTCTTTCCATGCGATTCTAAAGGCCTTTAAATGAGTTTTTATGCATTTGCGCTAGATTGTGAGTTTCTCTCTTGATAGTGTGGGTAATACTGTTCCACATTGGCACAGTAATTTTCACTCTTACCTTTTTTAATGTGATGGGTGCAACAGTTCTAAATGTACTGGAAACAATGGTGCCCATACTCTTTTCCTCAAGTTAATTTTTGTGTTTTGGTACATTGAGCAGCTGAGACAAATCAGGCAGATTATTTGTGAATCCATAGTGGTTTGGACAATTGTTCTACCTGGTCGATAAAGCGGCACAATATGGCAAAAATCAGCAGGACGCAGTATGCATGTTACAAGGTAGTGATCAGTGACTGTATCTATATCAGTAGGATTGGCTTCATGCGATATAATTGAAGTGATTAAAATGATAAGTTGGTCAAGTGACGTTTGTTCGACCCCAAAGGCGTTTAGTAAATCTGTAAATGCAACCCCATACACATCATTTTATTTTCTACGTAAATGTTAAAATCTCCAACAATCAATGATTTATTGACGTTGACCAATAGGTCTGAGAGAAAATCTGAAAATTCTTTAAGGAATTCAACATAGGGCCCTGGACTTCTAAACATGGTAGCCAAAGCAAGAGATACAAGGGATTTTTTTTAATACAAGTGCTTGTATTTAGTACAAGCACTTGTATTATGCTTGTATTACAATGTTTTAAAACTTGTGTCCTGTTTTCAGAGTAATATTGAGAATATCTCAATAGATTGTTGCAACACCGCCGCCATGACTAATCAGACAATCAATGGGACACACGTCTAATAAACACGTACAGTAAAAAAGCAACCCAGGACTTCCCACAATCCTCAGCTCTGGAGGCTGATGACTAATCCATTAGGTCACATGGGCCTTTAAGCAATCAGAAAACGTTTGCAATTACAAAATGGCTTTGCAAAAAGCTTTCAAGTTGGATTGCCATGTTTTTATATTTAAAAATGATTAATTACTCATTTATTACATTTGGTGAAGTCAATAAAATTACTGCCCAAAAGGCCTTGATACCCCAGACAATATAAAAAAGACAGATTGCAAAAGTGTGGAAACACTTCCTCTTTATATTGGTTTACAAACATCACTCAATATGTTTTATATATATTTTATAAATAAACTCTCATTCAATCACACATATAAATCTTTAGTTATCAGTATGAAGTGGTTTTTATTAATAGCGTTCTGTATATTTACACTAAAGTAGTTAAATTGTTGTGGAAGGGACCAAATGTTGGGGATTACATCTATGACAGATAAGTTCACATCTGCAATGTGTGGTCATTTTATTTTTAGCAAATGTTCAGTAATTTATTGAATGAAACCAATGAAAAGGACCTACTGAATAGATCATTGTTGCTATGGCTGGCCTAAAGGAAACTGACAAGACTTAAGTGTCTAGGCATGTCAACAATATTCAAAATAATCCACATGTATAATAATAATTAAAATAAATAAATAAATAAATAAAAACATAACAACTGTTCACTGTCCTAAAAAATGTTCTTAAAATTCCGGCCAGGCTCTGGACAATACGACACAAGTAGGATTTGTTGCTCCTAAACCGTGTGCTTTTTGTTCCAAGCTGATAGTTTTATTTTAAAATTGAAATTCAAGTCAGAATTGGAGTAAACACCACTTAAAGACTCAACCCACATTCAAAAACGATCAAGCACTGGAGCCTATTATGGACAACTGGAAAAATATACACTCATACACACAAAATGCAAGACAAACCTGAAAAAAGAAAAAATATTATAAGTGTTGATGTTATTTTAATCAAAATATTTAAATAATTTATTTAAATACTTAAAATGATTGAGTTTTTATATTTTCCGTAGGAGTATTGACATTTAAAAATAGACAGACAGACAAACAATAATGATGGAGTAAAAACACATTTACATATAAAACATGTTCAACATGATAATCAGTTTATATAAAAAGAGTCTTCTCAGAGATTTGTATTTAAAGAATTTAAAACTGCCATGTAGACAGGGTAAACCGGAGCTGGTCTTCTTTCACAGATTGAGTGATCCGCCCACAATATTTCCTTTTTCTCACCAGAGTCTTTCTGTAACTCAAAGCAGCAAGAACAATGTGATTGGTGAGTCAGGATTATGATGCTCCACCCACTGATGTCCTGATTGGCGTTTTTGTTATTCAGAAAGATGTAACACAAGTCATCTCATCAGCCAGGTCCTCTTCCTCGTGGCTCCTGATTGGCTCCTCGTCACTGTATATGGGTCCCATATCTGCGTGGTTCCGAAAGCCTTGGGATTCCCCAGAACCCCCACGGCTTAGGAGATCACTTGCAGCACTTTCCATCTCATCTATGGTCATGTGACAGGCATCTGCAATTTCACGCTTGGGCAAAGGCTACAAATTTTGGGTCCTTGGCATATAACCCCAAACCTTCAGAGATCAAGACCTGTGGATGAGAATAAGACTGATCATAAGTAACTGAGAGTGATGGTATTATACATGTCCTTGTCCAAATTACTGTGCAAAAGATAGGGGTCCGTAAGATTGTTTTTAAAGAAATTAATACATTTATTCAGCAGGGATGCATTTAATTGATCAAAAGTGACATTTAAAGACATTTATAGTCTTAGAAAAGATTTATATTTCTAATAAATGCTGTTCTTTTGAACTTTCTATTCATCAGAGACTCCTGTGTCAGTTTCCACAAAAACAACTGCACAACTGTTTTCAACAATGATAATAATAAGAAATGCTTCTTGAGCATTAAACATATTAGAATGATTTACGAAAAATCATGTGATATTAAACTTAATACTAAAATTAATACTTATATTTAATACTAAAATTCAGCTTTGCCATCACAGGAAGTTAGGAACAAACAAAAATGTAATTTAATATTATTGTATTATTTTTTATAGTTATAAATTACTTTATTAAATATATGTAAGCAATAAGGTACAAGAGGCTGTGCCGTATCGGTGAATAAGTAACGGCTGAAAGGCGTTAGGCACGACGCGAAGCGGCTTTTATAAAACGGTTGCCACTCAATAAAAAACAATGTATTAGAACAACTTTCTTGAAGTAAAATCACCAAAAGCCTTCCTTCCGCTAGAAAAAAAATAGTCCCTGAGCGTGAACAGCAACAACGTTCCAATGTGTAAAATGAATTAAAGCTCAAATAAAAACAACATAGAACCGCAGTGTTGCGTAGAGATCAATAGAACCGTTGGGTGAAGCGGTCATAGCCATGTTTTATCATGAATAAAGCGCAGCTCTTAAAAAATCAAAATCAAATGATTCGAACTAACCGTTTTAGAATACATTATATAGATAGGTAGATAGATAGATATATTAAATATCCATCACAGCATTACTAATATTATAAAGAGCTCCAGCGTTTGCTTCAGTGTTGCTTAGCTATTTGAAAAGTTCCCTTGAGATTGCTTTAATGATGTTTAAGCTGTAACATGTTATAATGTTCATGTAATATTAATGTAGTCAAGCTTTAATGTGTCTGTAATGGCATTTAGTTATTACTGTAATGTTACTCTCATACGCTTCCACCAGACTGTCAGCGCTGCCTCTCTTCTCGCTGTAGTGAGGACTGAGTTGGGTAGGGACTCTAAGGGTGGTGTAGGCTCTATACGGCTGCCCCCTCCACCAGCAGAGGGTCCCGAGTACCATCCCGAACCGGGGTGCCGAACCGACGCAGGCACTTCCAACGGAACTATCCTTTTGTCCCATATGCCCACACTACCAGCCCCTGCTGCTCCCTCCTCCTCTACCAAGATAAGAGGAGCGTAGAGGAGACGACCCCGCCGAGGGCCGGTGTTCGCCCAGGATGCTGTTGAACCCGTGGACGATCTTGCGCTGCTGCGACGAGAATCGTAACTGCCGTATCCCTGAGAGCGAGAAAAAAAAAAGACTGAGTAACATGGGTTAGTTTCAAAAAAATGATTTCAGCTCACCACGAAACACTGAACTTCTGGCTTCATCTGTGGTGATGCTCTGATCATTTACAACATCTGCACATGAAAGACCAGGCTTTGGTTTCTGATCATGATGATGATGTTGTTGCTGTTGTTATAATCCTTATCGCAGTGATCTGTTTCATATTGAGACAGTAACAACACGATTCCTCTAAAGAATGAAACAATGTTTCTGCAGAAATGCATGAATGGTGTTTCATCTGCGTTCCACACACAGCTTTGTGTTGAATGTGAGATCAAGCAGGACTTCAACTCGTACTGAAGGCCTCAAAAGTATGTTGTTAGGGAGTCAATTCAGTTACAAGAAGCAGTTAACTGTGTAAACATAAGGTGTTCCTTTAACTACAGGCATTTTTAGACCCTGAGGGCTTTTGGAAAATAAAATCTGGTAGAACACTTTCAGGCTCATTTAATTTTTCCTACTTGGACTACATTCGCAAGTAGCATTTTAATGTATCCTAAATACATATACATATAATTTTGACACAAAATTGTTGGTCATGTATTTGTACAGCTGTGGGGTCCAACAATTATTTTTTTATAACAATTTTTCCTCTAATAAACTTTTTTCCTAAATGTTTTTTAGGGCCCTATAATATCTGCGAATCATGGAATAAAAAGCACACTCTTTTTACAACTAAAATAACAGTAAAGTGTAAAAAAAATGAATTCCCAAAAATTAAAACGGAAAAAAAGGAATTTGCAAAAATTAAAACGGAAAAAAATGGAATTTGGGAAAAAATAAAATGGAATTTGGGAAATAAATAAAACGGATTTTATAGGGCCCTAGTTTTTAGCAAACAGACAGCAATGTTAGTGAAACGCATACTTGAGCTTGATATGTGAAGCATTATTTAATATATAACAATCAAATCAATACAAATCATCATACAATAAATATTCAAATGCATACATTTATGTCACTATTTGTTTTAATAGATGTCAAAATAATTATTATTCCATTGAAGATCTAAGAAAAGTATTAAACAACAAAATAAATAAAAGGCATTTGAAAAGCATCAAATAAGTGGCAGGATTTCTAAGTCATTTATGGTAACACTTTACAATAAGGTTCATTTATTAAACATTAGTTCATGCATTAACTAACATGAACTAACCATTTGTTACTGTATTTGTTGTTCTTTGTTAACGTTAGTTAATACAAATCTAGCTGTTCATTGTTTGTTCATGTTAGTTCACAGTGCATTAACTAATGTTAACAAGATTTTAATAAAGTATTAGTCAATGTTGAAATTAACATTACCAAAGATTAACAAATGCTGAAGAAGTATTGTTCATTCTTTGTTAATGTTAACTAATGTAGTAACTAATAAACCTTATTGTAAAGTGTTACCTCATTTATTTTAATGTTTTATTTTATTATCCAAGCCACCTTACTCATCGAATAAAATAGAAATAGAAATCCATGTGAATACTAAAATAATAAATTGCATGAAAATGAAAGTTTATACTAGCATATAGTAACATTACCTGTGAACGCACTCTGCAGGGTGGGGAGTTCTGATGGTACGTTCCTGGGATGGGCAGGTCATCGTTGCTACCTTGCCTTCTTAAACACTGTATGTTAAAGGAAGTCTTTCTCCCTGAGAAATGAAAAACCAATAGAATGAATATACAGATTAACTTTAGGCACAATCCTTAATTACCTCCAAACAACATTATAATCGATAATTATGAAATAATTCCATCATTTTACCAGTAGGTGTTGCCGGCAGCAGGCGTCTCCGTGCTGTCCTCCTGCCTTCTTCATAACTGTTTCCATGATGATTACCGTAGACAGGGTGTCTCATAGAGTGGCCATCATACATGTCTCTATGTCCTTGGAACATTGTGCTGTCCTCTGGATAACCATGCCTGAAGACGAAAAACATGTTATTTCTTTTAAAATACTGCCTAAATGTACAGTACTCTACGCATTTTGTTAGAAGAATATTGTGTTGGTTGTGCTTCGGCTCTGTATGAGTATGGTTATTTTACTCCTCATAAAATATTCACTACTAGGCTTAAAGGGATAGTTCACCCAAAAATGTAAATTCTGTCATAATTTACTTACTCTTACTTCAGTTGTTGTTCCAATTTCTTCAAACAGTTGTGGGGAACCATAGACTTCTATAGTATATTTTTTCATACAATGGAAGTCAGTGGTGCCAAAACGGTTTGGTGACAAACATTCTTCAAAATATCTTCCTTTGTGTTCAACAGAACAAAGAAATGTAATCAGGTTTATAACAATTTGAGGGTGAGTAAATGATAACAGATTTTCATTTTGGGGTAATCCATCCCTTTAGAGATATAACTAGTTTAGATGAAAAGGATCTCAGGCTGACTAGCTGAAAAAATTACAGTAGCTCTACCTATTAATAACCACAGTACTTCTTTTAAAATAAATTCCAGCGCAGCGCTTCAACAACCATAATGAAATGACCCTTAAAAGATGATGCTTTACAATTAGGGCTGTCAATCGATTAATTGATGATTAATCGCATCCAAAATAAAAGTTTGTGTTTACATAATATATATGGGTGCATTGTGTATAATTATTTTGAAAATATATATAAATATACACACATGCATGTATATTTAAGAAAAAATATTATTTATATATAATATAAATTATATATAAAACTATATACAGTATATACATGAATATATACAAGCATGTGTGTGTATTTATATATATATGAAATAATTATACACAGTACACCCACATATATATTCTGTAAACACAAACTTTTATTTTAGATGCGATTAATCACGATTAATGGTTTGACAGCCCTATTTACAATGAACTTAGAGAGCTACATATGACAATTTTTTATTTTCAATAAAATACCCTACTCACCATCTCCGCATTGCTTTTACATTTACAACAAACAATCCCATCAGGTCTAAAATATAAACACTTACGGCTTACCCAAAGTGAATAGGGTTGACTTTATTCAGTATGATTACTTAATTTTGAGCAAAAAAAAAAAAGTTACATACCGTATGTTTAAAAGTAATCGTCAACAAAATATGAATTCATTAATTTAGGCAAAGGTTAGGCTTTCCGAGTACCTTTCTCTGAGATGACACTCTCGCTGTCCTCATCTTTTCCATAGAAGCGCTGCTCTCCAGGGTATTCACCACCTTCCTCTCTCCGAGACAGCGGAGAGAGAACCTGTCTCTAGACTCCCTCCTGAGGGAGAAAAAGAGGAAACCAGCAGTCAGCAAGAGACTGAGAGAACAGAACAGAGAAAGGTCCTGCTGAGAGGCGCTACAAACTTATGGGCTGAATGCTTACCTTGGGTATTTGTAGTATGATGGTCTATCAAAAAACAAACAAACAGAAAACAGTATAGAAAAATACAAATGACATAATATGAGGTATAATGTATAATATGAATAAATGCAATACCTCTTAGGCAGCTGATCGATCACTCCATTCTTGTGTTGGTAATAAAGGGAGGAGCGCGTGCTGTCTCTTCTCCTGAAGTTCTCGTGCTCCAGAGCACCGTTCCCATTCTGTGTTTTTGCAAGGGAGCTCCTACGTTCCTAGTCCCCCATTCAAGATGCCATCTCCTGGGACAGGAGCAGGAGAGACACAGGGAGAAGTGGCCAAAGAGGAGCGTCGGCTTCTGTTTGAGGGCTTCGGTGTGGCCCGCATAGCCATTTTCATTCTAAGAGGACAGCGATGTAAATGAAAAAACACCAAAATGTTCTATTAAAATAAAATATTAGAAAGTATGACTTTTTAAACTATTTATATTTACACTACTGTTCAAACATTTGCAATAAGTGCGATTTGTTTTGAAAGAAATCCAAACTTTTATTCAATTTATCAGATTGGTCAAAAGTGACATTAAAGACATTTCTAATGATACAAAACATTTGAACTTTCTATTCATCGAAGAAAGTTTGCAACATGGGAAATGTTTCTTGAGCACCTGGGGCCTCATGTGCAGAGACTTGCGTTGAATTCAAACTAAAACATTGCGTACGATCAAAGCTGTAAATGTGCGTACGCACAAAAAAACAACAACAACAACAGATGTACGAATGTCTGCGTCACGAAGGATCCCACGCATATTCTCTTTGTACATCCCAATTAACATAAAATTGAGTGAGCACAACACCCACCCAGTCTTCCCCTCAATTAAATTCATTTAAATATGGTAATTAGTCCAATTTGGCAAAAGAAACTTGCAAGAATATGGCTAAAGCCAGCAAGAAACGAAATTTCACTGAAAATGTCTGTATGAATATTATGTGAAAGTGTAATTTATTCCTGTATGATCAAAGCTGAATTTTCAGCATTATTACTCGTCTTCAGTGTCACATGATCCTTCAGAAATCACTGTAATATGATGATTTGATGATCAAGAAACATTTATGATTATTAGTGTTGAAAACATCGGTGCTTCATGTATTTTCATGGAAACCGTGATATAGCATTTTCAGGATTCTTTAATGAATAAAATCTTAAATCAAACACATATAGAAATCTTATAATCTTTTGTAACATTATAAATAAATTTACTGGCACTTTTAAACAAATTCAATGTGTCCATGCTGAATAAAAATATGACTTTCTTTTTTACCTTAACTGACCGAATGATTGAAGTTTATTTTTTATTCCTACAGTAGTTAAGCCAACGCTGCCATTGCTAGACGGGTTTGCACATGCTTTATGTTCTTTCTTAATTGCATAATAGAATATTTTAATAAGACTCATGTGACATAATTTGTAATTGATACATTATTTGACATATTATTAAGCAATATCTGACAGCTGGTGGTGCGACAGAACAATTCGTAGTGTAATGTTTGCCACTTCACTTTATTGCCTCTATGAGTCGCCAACGGACAAAAATCAAGGCAAATGTACGTACGCCAGACATAAAGTTTACTTGGAGGAACGCACATTCTTACGTTAATTTCACTGTTAGTACATCTGGCCATGAACGTGAAAACTGGCGTACGCGTGTTTGTACGTACGCAGTTTTGATACATAAGGCCCCAGATCAGCATATTTGAGTGATTTCTGGAGGATCATGTGACACTCATCAATTTTAAAGATTTGATTATTAGTGTAGCTAAACAAAAGTAGAACTAAACAGAGGCCCAGTGGCCTAATGGATAAGGCATCAGCCTCCGGAGCTGGGGATTGTGGGTTCAAGTCCCATCTGGGTCGTAAGCTTTTTGTGTGGCAAACACTGAGACACTGACATTAAAAGTGTGCTGCCAAAAATTATTCAACTTACCATACATGTGGTGTACTTTAAAGAAAGCAAACTATTATCAATCATACACTGTTTGGTTGACGTTAAGGCAATGCAATAGTTTATACTCATTTCATTTCATATGCATTTCATGTCATATACATTTCCTTTGACCAACCAAGCCACAACATCTACACCTACACCAACAAATCCTCAGCCCCAAACCCATATTCATTACCTGATATCTGCTCCTGTCTGAGTAAATCTGGTACTCAAATTACCATCCGATCTCAATATACCATGTGCCTCATTATTCTGAATAACCTTCTGTCTCTATCTGGTTATAATGTAATATTTTTAAATTGAGTGAATCAATAAGATAAAGTCATTGTGCAAAACGAATTCAGTTAATTGGTTACAAAAACAGACTAATTCAATTTTCAAAAAAGTGTTCCAGAAGAATCTTGGTGGATTAAGTGATAAGAACCTTATAATGAGCATCATCCTCTTCTTGCTCCTCCTCCAAACCATCCTCCTCCTCCTCCAGATCCTCGTTCAAGGCCAGTCTCATTTCTGGCCCCAAGTCCTGCAGAGTTCGCAGCCCTGCCTGACACAGATGCACGCGGAAAGAGAGAGGTACCACAGTATATATGCAGCTCACCATACAGCCGAGATTATACGACACATGCAATCAGGCTCCAGACACCAAAATTACAAAAAGAAAACTCAGAAACCGGCTTCTAAATGGTGGCCCAGCAGCTTAAAAGAGTAGTTCACTTTAAAAAAACTTTTGCTGATAATTTACTCACAACCATGTCATCCAAGATGTCCATGTCCTTCTTTCTTCAGTCGAAAATAAATTTAGGTTTTTGATGAAAAAATTCCAGGATTTTTCTCCATATAATGCACTGGTCACCAAACGGTTCAAGGTCCAAAAGACGGTTTCAGTGCAAACTGTTCAAATGGCTTTAAACGATTCCAGACGATGAATAAGGGTCTTATCAAGTGAAACGATCGCTCATGAAAAAAAACGTTTACATTTTATAAGCTCAAATGCTCGCCTTGCTCTGTTGTGTGATGCGCGTTCGTGACTCTCCTGTTCGAACTAAAATGAACAAATCTTTTTCCGAGTAAATTCGTTCATTTCGTTCGTTGAACAATCTCAAGATGGCAGATTGGTGAAAAGCAACCGGGGCCACCATATCACAGATGAAATGGTCTGTAAGAATGATGAAATGCATGCAGCATGGACACAAAACCCACACATGTAACGTCAACCTTCCAGTGATAGCACACCCACAGAGAATAATAATCAGAAACTGTGTAGTGATCCTGAGCATGGTCACAGCTCAATAGTGAAGACTTTTGTTGGTTTAGTCTGCTTCAGTGGATCATCTCTCAATGAGATTTGAATGAACCCATTACATGTGGGGACAAATGTGGGGCATTTGCAAAAAATGTGTGATTTAGCCAATTTATGTACGGTATGTGCCCCGATACAATAAAATGTAAAATATGTAATAGAGATCTACCTGTAGAGCTGAAGGGTTATCATTCTCTGAATCCTCCAGACCCACTTTTTCCTTCCTTTACGGAACTTCCTGAAATAGTCCTGGATCAGGAATGTCAGCAGTAGAATTTACCCACAGTCACTTCCTCATCTGTAACTGACGCAATGTTAAATGATGTAAATAAAACAGCACAGTTGAAAATTGTAATTTCTTATGTTTGTATGAGTATTAGGTTTGTGCAGCATTGAGAACTGAACTGAGGATGTGGTTTAAATGCCAATTAAATAAAACTGGAGGCAAAAATGTAATGTAAAGTTGATCGTTCAAAAAATGTAAAGTCATATTAAAATGACATTTTTAAATTATATATATTCTATTTAATACTACATCTTTTTTAGAGTAAATCACTTATAAACATGTTTTCACATGCACAATTTATGAGGCATTTCCAGAAACCTTAAGTATTAATGTGAAATATGAAATAATATGAAATTCCACCAACAAAAATGTCTATTTTACGAACATCTAATTTCTGAGAAAACTGCCAGAATGATTTACCACAAAGTTTTGATAATAAATCCAAACAGCATGAAGTAGATTTACAATACAGATACATGATTTATATGCTCTTGTGGATTTTGTTGTTGTGTGACCGTTTTGCAATTCATTAAATTACACTTACTGTCACTCAAATAAAAATTTAGAATTTAGAATGGGAGAAAAAAAATTAGAAAGGGAGAAAAAATTAATTTAAATTGTCAAAAATTTAAACTAATTCATTTAAAAAAATAAAACAAAATCCAACCCTGGTGCCACGTGGTCATTTGTCAAACTCACCAGCAGGGGGTGGAATAACCTCATCCAGGATTTTGGGTTTTATTCTCTTCCAGATCTTCTTAATGATGATTCTCAACTCTTCATTCCCTTGATCAGGGTTCCCTGAGAACAACACATCACAGCCACATGAGCTTACAGAGCTACCTAAGAACATCATGCTTCTGTGCTTATACAAAAAGCTTTACAGTCTATTAATATTCTTGGTAACCTATATTATAGCATGTGGTTAAATTTAGAGAAGAAAAAAATGACAATGACAGAAGGGCTTATGGATTTATATGCAAAGCACACCTTCATAAGAATAATCTGTAGCTTCTGTAACAGAAAGATCAACTGTATGAATATGCGTTTGTGTGGACGCATGTACAGACCATCTGTTTTGATTTTGAGGGCAGTTCTGACCAGGGCGAACAGGGTGGCATTGAAGGTCACTGTACCATCACTGTTCAGGGGCATGTTCATTGCAACCAGCCTCTGCCAAAAAGAGAAAGAGAGACTTAGACAGACATGATCAGGTGAAAGAACACACAAGGTGGATTTTGTGCACATTTCTTTACCTTGCAGGCCACACGAATGAGGGCAGAGTTTCCCAAATCCAAGTGGTGGCTGGATCCTCCTGAGCAAAGCCACAACATCCAAATGCTTAATACGACCCCTGGAAAACAAACACACATTTAATCTGTTTTAAAGCAGTTTTTTTGTTTGTTTAAATATAAAAAGGCATTAAAGAGACTGATAGTCTTACTTGGCTTCAGGGTCATACTCTGACCAGATTCTTTTGAACTCATCCAGGTGATGTGGTCCAAGAATTGACCAATCACGGGTCAGATAGTCAAAGTTGTCCATTATGACGGCAACAAACAGATTAATAATCTGAAAATACACAACAAAGACTATGCAAATCCAGCCCGTTCTCATCCCAAGGCGTCATCTAACTGATGCTTTTGACCATGCGTCAACATTCGACGCACATGGCACCCTTTAGTGTCAATGAGACGCGCCTCCTAGTGGTCTAACCCTAACCCTACCTCAGACCTAAACCTACCCACGTCATCTAACTGACACTAAAGGTTGCCATGTGCGTCGGATTTAGACGCATGGTCAAAAGTGTCAGTTAGATGACGCCCTAAGATGAGAACGCATTTAGATCATCAAAATGAAATAATTTTAGCCAATGAAAGGCTACTATGTACTGCATAATAATTACTATGAAGAGCTCAACAATATATGTTTTTTTCTGTACAACATTTTTTTTTATAGGGACATACATTTGTCAGAAAGATTTTTTAGTAAATGTAAATGTTTTGTAAGTGTATTGTGGATGTAAGTGAATCGTGCACATCACACAATATAATGATTTGTTCCCTTGTTTTACTAAATTGTTGCCATGTTGCAAGAATTCCTTTCCTCATTTTGATTGAATTAAATTAGTTCAACATGGCCACTATTTACTAAAACGTAAAGGGAATGAATTCTTAGTTTGTGACCACAATATATATATATATGTTTTCACAAAAAACTTTAAAAGATAAGCTGGGAAATGATACAGCTATAATGTAACTGCAAAGTAGAGCCCGACCGATAAAGGATTTTGAAGAGCGATACCGAAGTTTTAAAATCCGATATTCCGAATATATCGGCCGATATTTTTTTACTTTTTTCAGAAACGCGCAACAAAACAAATATATTTCCCTAACATTGGTTATTTGTAATTATGAGTTTTAACTAAAATAATATGATAATGCATTTTAAAAGAAACTTTTTAAATTGTAAAACATACATTTTCAATATAACAGGCCAAGTAGAGATGATACGTCTCATTGCTATAACTCTCACGCGCTATTAAAGAAATACTTCAGTCACATTGTCAAAAGTTAAAAGGACAGTCAGTCAACTACACTGTAACAACGTAACGTAACTATTACTAGCTAATTCTGCTTCACTCTCAGCTTATTTAACAGCAGCAAAACTGGACATGATAGTCACAAATGTTGTCATGCTTATTTGAGTTAAGAGAACTGATGGGGATGTTCTTTTAATTGTTATTCAAGCAATGTATGTCTCAGTGACCAACTCAAGGAGTGTTGCCAACAGGGACGGTGTAGAGTGCCCTCTGGTGGACAAACTATACAACGCAAACACTCATGACATGGTCAAGCGTGTTTCATCCGTTTTTATTTTTATTTTTGAAATATTAATTTATCGGCCATTATAACTGCCGATACCGATATTTTGGAAAATGCCTAATATCGGCCGATAATATCGGTCTGCCAATATATCGGTCTGGCTCTACTGCAAAGTTATTAAGAATAGAGTTAATTCAACCAACTACAACAACAACATTCGGTGCAATTGCCAAGAAGGCGCAGAGCATAAAGAAACTGATGAAGTCAGACAATGGCAAAGTTGCTGCCACAGGTGAATTCTTCACCGGGCTCATAGTCTGCCTCTGGGTCACAACGTTTCCCTGGAAGACTGGACAACATGATCTCCTGCCATGCTTCACCCGTTGCACATCTGCACATGAAGAGCACATTCATTACATGTACTGTATGCAGATACTTTTATCCAGAACTTTACACTGCTAACGCCATGCTCTACTGTTTGAGCTACAGAAAAACACACTCTCTCACCTGAATAGAAGCAGCACAGCCTGCGGAAAGGTCTGGAAGTTGTTATTCCTGTTGATTTGAGTGTGGTCCTGCATGGCAATCTTTCCGAATGTCTGGCAAAGAGAGAAATCATTCATTATTTTTTAAACTGTTCAACAGTTGTTCGTCTGTTCATTTAAAAGATAATCAAAATGATATAAACGAAAATTATTAAAAAAAATTATGTACAATAATATATACATTTCCACAGCCTCTAAATACCTGCATTCCAATCACAGCATAGATGAAGAAGATCATAGCGATCAGAAGAGCAACATACGGCAGGGCCTGAGGGACAAAAAGAATAGTACAAATTTAAACTAAATCACTTGCTCAAAATATGATTTTTTTGTAATCATTGTTTTTGATTACAAAAATCACAGTTTTTGTAATCAATGTCTTCTGACCTGGAGTGATTTCACGAAAGTCCAGAGCAGTGTACGAATGCCCTCCCCCTTGCTGAGTAGCTTAACCAATCGCATTACACGAAACAGGCGGAAGAAAGTAATGGAGACACGAGAACTGTCCTCTGAGCTCTAAGGGGAAAAAAGGGAGAAACATTCAATGATTTTAGTTTGTGCATCCTTTATACTGTGAGTGAGCTAATGTCTGGATTAAAGACAATTATGATCATCATTTGAATATACTGTAAGGCTCAAAAGATGGTTGTGACAAACAAAATTATTTTAAACAAATAATCTCAATAAATTTAACTAAAACTGCACAATATGCAAATTAATCTTTACCACTTTAACTTTTTGATATCTATTATTTGATAAATAAAGAAAAAGGGAAACTCACGCTGAACTCTGTAACTACTATGTCCACCACACTTCCCACAACAATCAGAGCATCAAAGGAATTCCATGCGTCAATAAAGTAATGCTGCAAAATGGGGAGCAGGGGTCATTCAATATCAACCAGATATTAAGTACAGCACACTTGAAAAGTTCAAGACTAACTTAAGCTTCAGAATAAATGGTTTGAAAAGGGTTTAATTGGTTAATCAGTAACTTTATCGACAGCAGCTTTTAACTAGCAAACACATTTCCATATCTGCAAGTGAAGTGAAAGGACTGACCCGGAGTCTGAGAGCCATCAGTTTAATGATCATCTCCCACAGTGAAAAGGCCGGTGAAAACCATATTGAGGATGTCCATCACGTGACTAAATAACTTTGACTGGTTATAGTGCTGTGGAAGCATCCAGAAACACATTTAGCATTCGACTAAATATCAGCCTCAAATCATTCGTCCTTCATTTTTCTACTTCATAGACTTGTACATTTAGATTTATGTCAGGTATAGAAATGCCTTTTTCAAATGAATCAGTGCCACTGACTTCTGTCTTCACATGTCGAGTGGTTTTATGCAATTTTTAGACATTTTAACTATCCTATATTATTCAAGAAACAATCAGTTCACTGACTTCATATAATTCTTATAGTTCACCCCAAGAATAACTATAAAGATAACTATATTGGCGTCCACATGAGCGCATGATCATTGATCTGTTTATTATATGCAGTCTCTTTAAATGCTCATGCAGGCTGGATTCTGATTGGCTGCCAATATTTTTATTGTTCATCAGCTGGAAAAACAACCATTCTAAAGTAAAAGTGATTCCAAATTCTGTTCCGGTATTTTAATAATAGATTTTGTGGACTCTGCTATTCTTTTGCATTTAATATGTAATGTAAATTTTTATCATTATTGTTATAGTTATCATATCTAAGTGTGAACAGGTCTTTTGTTTAGCATTAGTCAATTGTTAATTCTGATATGACATGAAAGCACCATAATCCTATCACACAGAACAACGATTTTCTCATTACTATTTCAGCACTGGCCTAAATGTTCATGTTGGATTTCAAGAAAGCTCATATTATCTCTATATTCACAATACCAAAAATAGATATCTTTGTGTATGGTTCTACATGCTGATTATACAGCTTTTGTAAGAGTTGTCAGACTCAGCTGTTTACCTGCACAGCCAGAGTAACAGTGTTGAGGAGAATCAGCACAAACATGATGTACTCAAACCCTGTGGAGTTGATTATGGACCAGAACTTGTACTGCACTGGGTTTTTGGGGATGTACAGCTTCAACGGCTGGGCCTTCAGACGTATCCCACACACTGTCTCTGCAAATAACAAAAAGGAGACACTGGACTAGTGCTCAAACTCAAATGAGCTATTATTCAAAATGAGAAGTGAACATGAACATATAATAAGCGTTTTCAGTTTTTATTATAAACATCTTTTCTGTGCATGCAAAACCAAAGAAAACAATATTATCCTATTTAAATATCCTATTTCGCTAGGACAAACACTACCACTTAAAAAATTTGGGGTTAGTAGAATTATTTAATTTTTTTAGAGGAGTCTCTTCTTTGCTCACCAAGGTTGCTTTTATTTGATAAAAATACAGTAATATTGTGTTATACGTTTTTTTCTATTTTAATATATTTAAAATGTAATTATATAAAATGTAATTTAATTCTGTAATGGCAAAGCTGAATTTTCAGCATCATTAGTCTTCAGTGTCACATGATCCTTCAGAAATTATTCTAATATGATTTCTTATTATCATAATGTTGAAAACAGTTGTGCTGCTTTATACTGTGTATGTGTGTGTGTGTGTGTGTGTGTGTGTATATATATATATATATATATATATATTACTCTATATGGAACAAGCCAGGATGCAGAAAGCCTCTGAATGCCACTTGAAATTTCCTCTAAAATGACCATTTTTATCAAGCCTGTATATTTAAAGTTCAGTAATTTCACTTAAATGGCAATTAATAGGTTACCTATTAATTGCCATTGAAGTGAAATTACTGAACTTAAATGTACGAGCTGATAAAAATGGTCATTTTAGAGAGAAAATTTCAATTGGCATTTAGAGGCTTTTGCATTTATATACATCTTCATTACTTATACTATATATATATATATATATATATATATATATATATATATATATATATATATGTATATGTATATATATATATATCAGGGTGACCATATTTTAGTGTTCAGAGAAAGAGGACGTGGGCGTGGTTGATGGGTCGCGGCGTGGTTTGTGGATGCGTTGTTAAAGGGTCATTATGTGGGCTTCTAGGTCGCTCAGCACCTTTATTTGCCCACACGACACGTACGTGCCAGCTTTGCAGGTCATGCATTCTGCTTTACACAGATCACACACACACACACTCCTCTGTTTTCTGCTCTCTGCTTGGAGCCGCTGCATATTGAGGACGCACTGATTATATTAAGACGGTCCGAAGCTAACGCCGGTTTCATATGTTTTGTGTGCAAAGACAAGCGCCAGTCAGTAAGTACATGCTTAATGGACCCATGAAAAACTGTGAAAACGGAACATTTTCATGAATTTATAAACCCCTCACCCCGGAGAGTACATTAAAAGTGGACAAGTCCGGGCAAAAGAGGACGTTTGGTCAGCCAAATATAGGAATATTTAAAGAAAAGAAAGTTCAAGATCAAATTAATGAATACAAGTATTCATTTCTATTTTTGAAAACAAAATTGTAAAATTGTAAAGTAAAAACCTGATTTTTGTCCAGCTCGCAGTTCTTGAACTCAGCCTCTCCCTGTTTCACGGAAGAGTGATGATGACAAAACCCACAAAGATGTTCATCATAAAGAAGGCGATAATGATGATGTATAGATGATGAAGAATATAGAGATCTTCCGCGGTAGTTGTAAATGGGGCCGTGATTCTCTGCGTTGGCATCAATGGCTTTGTAGAGCAGCCTGAACGAGGAAAAACAGGCATGTGGAGCATATTGTATAAACATGGACATGGTGACCTTCAGTGACATATGGAGGAAGATGACAAGAGGGCAGACTCACGCTGGCCAGCCCTCGAAAGTGGAGACCGTGAACAGGGCCATCATTCCCATCAGTACATTATCGAAGTTGAAGTCGCTGTTAACCCAGATCCTCTCTTTCACCATTGGATGACTCACATCTCCGTCTTTATACACCACACAATGTGCCCCTGTGTGTCACACACACACACAATTTGTAGGCACAAACACTCATGACACATAAACATGCATGTTGTCCAAAGGCACAGGTTAACGTAAGAACAGAATTAAAAGGTAATGACATACTTGCACTGTTCTGGAGTGTGTTTCAGCTTCATCTGTGCAACGAATAAAATTTACCCTACAAAATACATCAGTAATGACGCATTAAAAAGTACATTCACACATAGTATTTATGCATGTTAAATTTCTGAGAGTACAGGAGGTACACAGCCTTTTGTGTGTGTGTGTGTGCGTGTGTGTTTTACCTTGAAAAGCTGAACGCCAATGCAGGCAAACATGAACTGAAGTAGAGTGGTGACGATCATGATGTTCCCGATGGTCTTTATAGCCACAAACACGCACTGTACCACATGCTACACACACACACAAACACAGTCATCAGAGAAATGGAGATTTACACCATAACACTGACGTTGAAAATGAAAATTAAGTACATGCATGGAAAGGTCGGTAAGATTTTTTATGTTTTTAAAAGAAGTCTCTTCTGCTCACCAAGGCTGCAATTTTTTGATAAAAAATACACAAAAAACACAGTAATATTGTGAAATATTATGACAATTTAAATGACTTTTTTATGTTAATATATATTAAAATGTAATTTATTCCTCTGAAAAAAACTGGATTTTCAGCATCATTACTCCAGTCTTCAGTGTCACATGATCCTTCACAAATCACTCTAATATGATGATTTTATGCTCCAAAAACATGTATGATTATTATCCATGTTGAAAACAGTTTTTTACATTTTTATTTCAGGATTCTTTGATGAATAGAAAGTTCAAAGAACAGCTTTTATCTGAAATGGAAAGCTTTTGTTACATTAAACACTACCCTTTAAAAAGTTTGGGGTCAGTAAGAATTTGTATTTTATTTTGGGGGGAAATAAATAAGAAATCAATACTTCTATTCATCAAGGATGAGTTACATTGATGAAAAGTTACAGTAAAGACATTTATAATGTTAGAAAAGATTCTAATTAAATAAAAGCTGTTCTTTGAACTTTCTATTCATCAAAGAATCCTGAAATAAAAATGTAAAAAACTGTTTTCAACATGGATAATAATCATACATGTTTTTGGAGCATAAAATCATCATATTAGAGTGATTTGTGAAGGATCATGTGACACTGATATAGTGATCAGTAATTTACTGATATAATAAATTACATTTTAATATAACATAAAAAAAGTCATTTTAAATTGTCATCATATTTCACAATATTACTGTGTTTTTTGTGTATTTTTTATCAAAAAATTGCAAAGCAGGGATGGATTGATCAAATTTGACTGTTTTTACATTATGAATGATATTTATTTCTTTTCATAATAGCATCCTGAAATAAAATTCATCATAGTTTCCACAAAAAATAATAAGCAACACAACATGGATTTTGTGCAGAAAATCATCTTATTAATGATTTCACAACATTAAAACTTGATTTTCACCACAGAGCACACACGCAAAACACTAAAAGCTGTACCTTGAGTCCTTTGGCTCGGTTGATTGCTCAAAGAGGCCTTAGTACTCTGAGCACCCTTAGGATCTTCACTACAGAGATGGCACTTGAACTATGAGAATGAGAGAGAGAGAGAGTTTAACTTTGTATATGTGGAACTTTCTTCATTGTCTCTAAAGCTTCTTTTTTTTTTGTTTTGTACATTTGCATTCAAAGCTTGATAGTGCACTATGTACTTTTCCACCAGAGGGCGATAGCATACACTAATGCATTCATCAGATATCACAGCTCACCTGTTTACACAAATTCTGAATAGGAAACTTTTGACTTACTGTAAGAAGAAGGAGACCAGAGACACACTGACTACCAAAAGATCCAACAGATTAAACCAGTTTCTACAGAAAGAACCCTGATGGAGGAATGCGCCGTGCACTGTCATCTACAGAGTGATAACGAAAAAAAAAAAACGATGAAGCCATTTCAGTGTAGCAACACTACTCTAATCGGTTTGAAATCATAACAAAAACTATTGATTTATTGATTGACCGGTACCTTCAGTAAGATCTCCACAGTGAATATGGAAGTGAAAGCATAGTCAGCATAACCCAGAATCTGTAGAGAGAAATTCAGTTCTCCTTATATGAAAAATGATGGTACTGTATGTACAGTTGGATGTAGCCTATGTGACATGTTTATTTTTCTACATGATTTAGACAAGTAGGACACATCCTCGCCATGATGTTTTCTGAAACCCTCAGGGAAATAATAGGTTGATAAGCATGTTGTTTGAGCCTTTGACTACAGTCTTGACCCCAAACCTCAAATCTGATTGGTTGATACCAATGTTGTTGCAGAGCTAACAAGGATTCTGATCCAGGAACATGTCCTACTTAGGTAAATCATGTTAAGCTACATGTGTGTGTGTGTGTTTGATGGTCAGCTGATTGAAGGATGGTATTCCTCAGCTGGCACTGAAGAGCTTGTCGAACATGCCAGTAAGGTCAGCTGCAGTAAATAACTATTAATGATCCTGCATGTGTGTGCAAGCCAGCAGGAATCTCACATTGTTCCTGAAGGAGTGAGCTCTGATAGGATCCTCCGCAGCCAGAGAAATGCTGCTGAGAATGATGAAAAGTAGGATGAGATTAGTGAAGATGTGGTGATGGATCAGGAAATGGCAGCCCCTTCTTATCCTGAAGAGAGACACAAAGAGAAATGTGGTCAACTATGTGTTGTCTCTACATGGTCCATAAATTCAAATAATGACTTTTTATTTTTATTAAATTGATTTGCCACGCTAAAACAGAGGCATTTATATGGTCATGAATATGCTGTGTTTGAAACCACTCATACACTGTTCAATATTTAATGTGTCACATAGTTGATTGAGTGAAAATTACTGCATTTGGATGCATTTCCAGACAATATTGTGCGTTTGGCATGATGTTAAATATGTAATGAATCTCAAATGACAATAAAAACGACTTGAAATCTGATTTGACATTCCAAAAATGTCATCGTAAAAACTGGATTTTGACTAGTTTTTGATGTTGATTGGATTGAGGAACACCTCCAGAACTGACACATTCGTGGTGCTAAAAATAAATTAAATAAATATGGCTAGTATTTTGGACCATGGTTGTCTATATTTGACTGTAAAAAAAAATATATATATATATATATATATATATTTTAGGGCAGATAAAAAAAGTCTGTCATGTAGGTTTGGAATGACATGAGGGTGAATAAATGATGACAACATTTGCATTTTATATATGTGGGTGCACTGTGTATAATTGTTTTATATATATACATATATATAAATACAAACACATGCATGTATATTTAAGAAAAAATATTATTTATACATAAAATATTTATATTTATATATAATATAAATTATATATAAATCTATAAAGTATATACATGAAAATATTTCTTAAATATGTACAAGCATGCGTGTGTATTTATATATATAAAATAATTATACACAGTGCACCCACATATATTATGTAAACAGAAACTTTTATTTTGGATGCAATTAATCACGATTAATCGTTGGACAGCCCTAATATATATATATATATATATATATATATATATATATATATATATATATATATATATATATATATATATATATATATAATACACAATGAAAATATTTATATATAAATTTCTAATTTTAAAGGGATAGTTAAAAATGTAAATGTTGTCATCATTTATTCACCCTCATGTCATTCCGAACCTGCATGACAGACTTTTTTTTCTGCAGAACACAAAAGAAGATATTTTGAAAAATGTTGTAACCATACAGTTTTGTTGACCAGACTTCCATTGCATGAACAAAAACACTATTTCTATTTTTGTTCAACAGAAGAAAGAAATTCATACAGTACACGTTCGAATGACATGCGTAAATAATGAAAGAATTTCACATTTGGAGTGAACTATCTCTTTAAATGGTCAAGCATTGACTTTGTGATTAAAACTGCACACTCACGGGTTGGTCTTGCTGAGGCAGAAGAACGCACTGCCCTCTGGGATTGGAAGAACTTTCTCTTTAGGAGGAGCAAAGTCAGCAACATTGAGCTGAGCTTTCCCTTCTTCCAGTGGAGAAAGACAGAAGGAAAGAGATATAGACAGAGAGAAACTGAGTTAATGAGATCACAATCTAGCTCAAACACCACTGTACCCTTAAGCAGCCAACACTAAACCTCAGGACACTCCAGAGGGACTAGGATGAGTGATTAAGGTCACAAACGTCTGCTAAATAACTAAAACATTTTTTAGAAATAACAATCTATTCAAACATTATAAGGCATCTAGCATTCATGGACTTCACCTTCATCATCTCCCTCCACCTGCTCCTCCTCTTCTTCCTCCTCCTGCTCGTTTTCATCGTCCACGTCCACCTGTTGAAAACAAAATGAAAGATTGACCTCAATGTGATGAATTATTCAACAACAACAGCAGAAGAGTTGGATTTTCATACCTTCACCTCTCCATTCTCTCCTTCACCATCAACCTTTTTTTCCTCTCCCTCTTTTATTTCTCTGTCAGGATCAAAAGATCACATATCACAATCTTTGTTTTTGCGTGGGGTCCCAAATGCCTGAAACCATTGTCAAAAATGCTTCTATTTTGCTTTTTTTTCTACTTGAACAATTTGAACATAGCAATTATAGTGTATTTGTATTTGCGTTGTCTCAATTTTGCTTTAATGAAAGATTATTAAATCTTTCTTATTCATCAGAATGTTTTACTTTTTGCTTTTTTAGGCTTAAATTTCAATCCCATAATTTCAATGTAGACTTTCAGAACCCACAGTACATGTTAAAGAACGGTAAATGTATTCAATAATGATGAAATATTTATGGCAGTTAGAAAGAGAGAGATTATTTTTAGAGATGATTTAAAAACGCACTCCTTCTTGTCTCCATCGCCTCCTGCTAAGTTGTCGACAGCGATGGCCAAAAAGACGTTCAACAAGATATCTGAGAGAGCAGAGGTTAAGACCCAACAAACATAAAAATATGACAAACCACATCCAACAGCAACAACAAAACAGAAATGAGGATTTCTGAAGAAGGGTGAGATATGGTTCGTTTTTTTATCAGTGAGCAATGACGTCTGTTACTTGTTGGAAATAACTGCATTCCTGTAACTCAAATAGTAGTGCATGGCATTAGCAATGCAAAGGAAATAGATTTAAATCCCAGGGAAAGCATGTATACAGTACATACAGTGCAACTTATGATGCTTTGGATCAAAGTATTTACAATGCATAAATGTAAATGAATTAAACATTTGCTGTTAATTTATGATATCACATACACAGAATTAATGCATAATAAATAAGCCATTCAAACTGGTTTTAGAGGGAAAGGATACAGTTACCACAGATGAACAAAATCACAAAGTAAAGACAGACGATCATTCCAGGGAAAACCGGCCGCCGTATGCCATAATACCATCATACATCACTACATTCCAGTCTTCACCTGTTAATATCTGTAGAGAGGGGAAAAAAAACAAATGTAACACAAAAATACCTCTAATATCAAAAAATTTAAACATTGACAAACTTATCTGTGTACTGCTTTACTTTATTGATGAGAATTTCTGCTTATTAACTCTTTCCCTGCCAGCGTTTTTGAAAAATTTGCATTTTTTCACAAAACATTCAAGCCCACCAGAAACTTATTCTAGCTTCATAATTTTTTTTATCAACACTTGAATGTGGATGTTTAAGAAAAAAGCAATATTTTGAACAAAAGGGTTATTATTGACCAACACCACATTGTATTCAGAACTATGATCAAAAAAGTTTTTTCATTTTTGAATTATAGAAAGTTTAATGTTTGATGATCACGTTATTTTACATGTGCATAAAATAAGCAATGTTTCTATCACTTGTTTCTGCCTCTTCTTAGCCTATGTTTTAATCCGGACTCCGGTAGATTCAATACTCTTTTACAAGTTACTTAACAGCGACCTCTACCGTGACATTGAAAACATGGATTGCCGTAAAATTCCATCAAAAGCGGGGAAAGAGTTGAGTAACCTAAAGGCCTGGTCACACCGTGACTAATTTCGTGCGCGTTATCCGCCGATGTTTAACGCCTTGTGACTAAACAAAGGGAGCCAATGTGAGTGTTTACACCGACGCGTAAAACGCCATGCGTAAAAGCGTCATTTTAAAAAAAACGCCTCGGGTTAGTTTTTTTTTTGTTTTTTAGTTCTGCGTCAAAAACTATCCGACCAATGAGATTGGTGCTTTTGCTCACGTGTTTGGAGCTTCTGAAGAGACAGTAAAACACAACTTGGGGGCGCTCAAACACAAAACGGTCTTGCTGAGCACACATATGCAACGGTGAAGAAGATATGACGAGTCGCCGTCTACACAGCCAGGAAGAAATAAGGCGAGGAAGATGCAAGGCAAGATGAATGTAGAGCTGCTGGTCTCGCTGGTGCTAGAACATAAAGAACTATATGACAAACGTGACTGCAACTACAAACATCTTGATAAAAGAGAACTGTAATGGAGTGGAATTGCAGAGCAAATTGGCGCCATCTAATGTTAGGGAAGGAATTTGCATGTTCACTCGGCTCATCGTCAGCGAAAATCGCTTGGGTGTGAACACAAAAAATGCAATAAAAAACGCTTTATTTATTACCTGAAAGCAGGTGAGCAAGGCCTGAGGGAAGGCATCAAAGGTGCTCCTTTTGGTCTGCGTCTCATCAAAGTTGAACTTCCCTCCGAATAGCTGCATGCCAAGCAGAGCGAAGATGATGAGGAAGAGGAAGAGCAACAGCAGCAGGGAGGCAATGGACTTCATTGAATTCAGTAGCGAGGCCACCAGATTGGACAGAGCCGTCCAATGGCTGAAGAGGACAAGTGGGGCAAGAATTAACAAGGTAGAAATGTTATGAAGAAGGACAGAAACATCAGGAGAAACAGAAAGAACCAGACTGAGAAAACAAAGATTTGCAGGGGACAGGAGAGCACAATTTTGAAATTATTCAAAGAAATCCAATAAACGTTATTCTTGTCATTTTTAAAATTGTCATTTGTAGAAAATAACAAAATAACTAATTGTTTTTAGTAGGGCTGTCAAGCGATTAATCGCGATTAATCGCATCCAAAATAAAAGTTTGTGTTTACAGAATATATGTTGGTGCACTGTGTATAATTATTTTATATATATAAATACACACACATGCATGTATATATTTAAGAAATATTTTCATGTATATAGATTTATATATAATTTCTATTATATATAAATATTTTATATAATTTTATTTATGATTTTTTTTCTTAAATATACATAAATGTGTGTGTATTTATATATATACAAAATATTATACACAGTGCACCCACATATATTGTGTAAACAAACAACAAACAGACATGCTCCGAATTTAAGTGACAGTGACAAACATTAGAAACCTCATATAAAATAGTTTCTTTAAAAAAATTATTTTAAAAGTGTTTCCTATTTTGTACCCATTCGTATAAAAAGCAATTTTAAGAGCCCTGAGTACCGTGTGACTTTGAAGATCCGAAGCAGGCGGACGCAGCGCAACACTGAGATACCGAGAGGTGGCATGATCTCCAGCTCCACCAGGACTGTCTCCAGAATCCCACCGCACACTACGAAACAGTCAAAACGGTTGAAAAATGCCACAAAATATACCCGCAACCCCAGACTGTACATTTTCAATAACATCTCCACTGTGAACAATGACAGGAGAACCTTATTGGCAATGTCTATGAGAGAAACACAAAAAGAAAGAGAGGCGGATAAATAGATGTGATCTCAGCTCAAACATTTTTGTCAACATGGAATTTCATTCACTGGTAACACCAGACTCAGCAGCAACAACAACAACAACAACAAACACAACAAAACATCTGCTAATAGAAGTCTATGAATAAAAGTGCGGCTAGTGATGTCAGCAAGGTGATGTTTGGCAACAGCTACATACCCTGAATTTCAGTGAGCCAGTCTGGTTGGTTATAATGTTCTGAGGCACTGAGAGCTGTGTTGAGGAAGACCAGGATCAGCACCACCCAATAAAATGTCACAGATTTCACTGCGGTACGAACAGTTTCTCCGAATGCAGCGGTTCCAGCGGCGCAGGGCACGACTAAGCGAACATACACAAAAAAATGTGCCTATAATCACTATATACAATATATTAATTAATATTTTAAGTCCAAACAACAAGCAATAAGTAATGAATCATGTGATCAGATCAGTTTTAGAAGGCATGTGATAATTATACAAAAGTATTGTTGGTTTAACTTTAAAAAGTAAGTTACCTTGTTGCCTCAACATTTTGAGTTCATTAAAGTTAATAAAATGAAGGAGACTGGTTTAAAGCTACACTGTGTGATTTTTACCCCTATCTAGTGGTGAAAAGGTATATGACCATCCACTGAATATTAGTTTCTGTTCCTCTTAATTCCAATTTCGTTTTAACTCCTAACGGTGGCCAATGTAGTCCAAGATTAACATGGATTCCAGTTCGACCTCATCCATGAGTGTTAACTCAAACGTAAACGCGAAAGGCCAATATTGAATTAACGGGTATGTCCCTCTTTGGCTAATGTACTTTCAAGATGGAGGGGCAACATGGCGATCTAACATTAGAACCCCTTACCCGTATGTATTTTCAATGTCATATTATACACTCATCGAGAATACTTTATTACTTGAACGAAGTAAAAATACATTAATGAGCACATATATTTTTGAAAGAACTAAGTGTTTTTTAGCACAGAATAAACTATAAGAGTTACACAGTGTAGCTTTAATAAATAAAAACTCAAAATATGATGTTATCTAAACCACATTAATAACCATATTAAAGTTTATTTGACAAAAGGTTAAAATAAATAATGAAAATAGTTTTTTCCCCATTGATAGTTTCTTCTTGTTTTGAGCATACATCTCACCAAAGTTAGCTAATTTATGCTGTAACTAAAGAAATAAAAACTCTCTGCTAGTGTATTTTCCAATGTAAAGTTTACTATACATCTAGTTGGTAAACGTTGAACCATGAGTTTGTCCTCACAACGACTCACCAGCAGGGTATCTTCATAATGCGAGCACTGAAGTCAAAGAACAGTGGACAAAACAAAATGAAATGACAATGAGATCACAGACAATTACAACACAGAGCAATTGGAAAATATAAACACTGATTCATTGTATATAACAAAGATCCAGTTCAGATACTGAATCAAAGACAGCCGAAGAAGCCCAGAGTAATGAACTGACTTGCAAGAGCACAAAGAATACAAAGGAAAGAGAACATAATGAGCCTCAACTGAGAAATTTCTGAGATGACACTCCATTATGGCTGATAACAACTTCCATTAGCAAGCCAGCATGCCAACACAATGAAAAATGACGTTTCAATGTGTCACGTTGTTTCTAATTATAGTGGGTATGTATGTGTGAGTATATATGCATTACCAGCAAGCAGCACAACAATCTGTGTGTTCCTCATCTATGTTTTCAGTGTTTTCGGAAGCTGTTTCACTGGCTGGAAGACTTGCTATAGCGAATGAAAACAGGAAGAAAGTGAAAGATACACAGAGAGGCAGAAGAGCACCGTAAAAAAGAAAGGTATAAGAGAGACAAAGAGAAAAAATAATGTCGGCCACACATTGGCACAGTTTTGGAGAAAGCAATCTCTCTGAAAATAGGGTAGAAGCACTTAATATGGGTCCAACAAGAAGATGTGATTTCTAGCCCCAGATGTAAATCATACAATTAGACCAGACAAAGTTGAGGGGCTATGATGGCACAGTGGGGCAGTGAACAGTGAAGAGGTCATGCGTCTCATTCTGATTGGCCGTACCGTGGGTATTCGTTTGAGTGGCTGAACCAGCCAAATTTCCCCTCTTCTTATCAGCTAGGTCACGCAAGGTCACACCTGAGGGAGATTGAAAGATCGAAGACAGAGACAGAGAGAAAAGAGTGAGGGAACTGAGAAAAAGGGCAAAAGTGTAGCAGGTGGGGAATATTTTACCTCAAGCATCAATGGTGAGATGAAATCTGTTTATAAATGTAATTTATTGACAATATATTGAATAACTCATTTAAAAGGTTAAATGTGTTATTTCTGACAATAGTGACTCTAAACTGATCTGCAAGAATAATGATTCATTCTTTTGAGTATGAATGGGGTCCAGGGCAGTGGTATTTTAGTATTATTCAAGTTTAAAGGGGGTAAGCCTTTATCTTCAGGTAGGAACTGCAAGTGATTTCTAGCTTTCTAGGTTATGGACGGGGCCTACGTCAAAGAATTTTAATTTTAATTTAACATTTAATTTTGCATTCAAACTGTTAAATAAATTGGACTCATATGTTCTCTTGCCTCCCGAGTCTTTCTGGTAGAACTGAGAGGAACTAAGTGCTTAAATACATAGAGAGAGGTTATTAACTGGAACAGAGACAGGTGCGTGATAAATCAGAAGCCATGGATACTAATAACAACCACAAACACAGTCAAAACGGGAACAGGGAAAAATAAATCAAAACACAGTAAAACTAAACAGACTTATATGTAACCCTGATAATTATAGTATTTATTAATATTTTGAAATAGATTTTTTTTTGTATATTTTTTGGTTTTCATTTTAATTTTAGTTTAAGTTTTTTTATTCTATATAGCCTAGATATCATTTATCTTAAATGCACATTTTTACTTTGGGTAATTTATTACTACTTTAACTAATTTACTTAAAATTAAACTCATTTTATTTCAGTTAGTTGTCAAGTTTCATTTAATATATATTTTAACAAAAATAACACAGGTCCAAGAACCCCATGGGGCCATAAGCGGGTGTTTATGGGTGCTAAAAATACAAAATGTATTTCTGAAGGGAAGTCAGAGTTAACATTTTTATAGATTTGAATTAAAGGTGTTTTTAGTACTATTACTTTTTGTCAGTATTTCACAAATATTTAGAATATTTTATATTATTACTGTTTAATTGTGCTGTCTAGACTGGTCTGAAATCATGACTATTTTATTCTATTGACAAACGTAAAAAAAATAGATTAATAGTATATATATAATATATTACTTTGGCCTTAGTCTGTATTATATTATGCTTACTATGTCTCTCATTACATGTAAATGAATTGTCATACATTAAATTATATAGATGTGATTATATTTTAGGTGGGGGGCTCTCACAAAGGGATAAAAATATTTGGGGCCCTTGGGATCAAGACCTGTAACCTGTCTTACTTGACTTATAATTGTCTCTGTTTGGTAAACTGGAATAGGGAAAACTATTATACTATTATTATAAAAATACATACATTACACAATTCATCTTTAAATGTGCTTAAGTGTGTATATCAATCATGTTTCTACAATGAACAAGTGATATCAAGGACAAAGGGTTCTAGAGGGTGTAACAGAGGAAGAGATCTCACGTCTGTTTCCGTCTTCGTCAAACTCATCTATGTCCTCAGCTTGAGTGATCCAGTCCATATATCCAGACAGATCCTCCTCCATCTGCTGTTTCTCACGGAGCTTCTGAAAATCTCCACGAGCTTTCGCCTTCTCTCTCTCCTTAGAGAATTCTCTACACACAAGTATGGCTTGTTAGACAAGCAAAACAAACACACACACACACACAAAAACACACTATGCAGAGGTAAAAACACACTGTGGACTTTCACACTCTGTTTAACGAATGGAAAGCTGCACGAGCCGGAATCATTGGGGAATTCTGTGTGCTTTGGAACATTCTGCAGGAAATCAGACTCGCAAATCTGCTGCTCTCAGCATCTGGGGATTGTTCCATTCACTTGAGTAAAAACATTAACATCTGATATCTGCTCATCTCCTGCTGTCCGCTGTTAAATAATCACTCACACAGTCATGCAAACCGGTTATGATGCACAGGTATGATGTCATGAAATGATGAAGGCTTAGCACATGAATTAATTGGGATACGGAAAAACTGTTTAAATCATTAAATTGTCACATTTGATGTATTGATCCAGAGATAAGGTAAAAGTATTTGCTGTTTCCAAAGTCAAAATTTAAATTTGACACTTTCAATGACATGAATACTTGCTTTTGAGGAATGAGTTATCCATTTTAAGCCAGTGACACACTTTTGCAGGTTATCAACTAAGTTTTGCAGTTTGTTCTAATTGTTTTGAGAACTGCATTAACTGTTTTGCAAATGTAAATAGTGATGTGAGAAATGCACCAAATCGACGGAGAAAAACTGTATATGAAGAGTTCAGATGCAAAAGCCTCTAAATGCCATTTGAAATTTTCTTATAAAATGACCATTTTTATCAAGCTTGTATATTTAAGTTCAGTAAGTTCAGTTCACTTAAATGACAATTAATAGGTAATCTTCATTGCCATTTAAGTGAAATTACTGAACTTAAATATACAAGCTTGATAAAAATGCTAATTTTAGAAGAAAATTTCAAATGGCACTTAGAGGCTTTTGCATCTGAACTCTTCATATATTCAAATAGAAACTGTTTATAATTGTAATAATATAGCATTACTGCATCTACTATATTTTTGATCAAATAAATCGAGTAGCATAAAAAAAATCTTTAAAAACATTTAAAAAATATTATTGCTCCTAATTTTTTTAACAATAGTGTATATATCAAATATGATGATGCAATAGTTTAACCCTTGATATAAGTGGTTTACAGTGGTAAAACCGCTCCTGTAGCTCAAACAGAAGAGCATGACAGTTTGGTCAGGAAAAATGCATAAACTACTAAATATATATATACTGAATCAAGGCATTGACTCACCCCAAGGCGTCAGCCTAACTGACGCCTTGGGAAGCATTTGACCAGAGCTTCAATATCTGACACTTTGGGGCGCCCTCTAGCATCAGTCCATGACGCCCTAGGATCGTGTGTAACCCTACCCTACCCCAGACCTAAACCTAACCGCGTCATCCAACTGACGCTGAAAGGAAAGCGTCAGTTAGACATGACGCTGTAGGATCACGTCATGAACTGACGCCAAAGGGCGCCCAAAGCGTCAGATATTGAAGCTTGGTCAAAGGTGACGAGTTGGGGTGAGAATGTGTTGTCTGAATCAATGCTTTGGATATTAAACGAAGTGATGGGGCAAAATCATCCATGGCAAAAGACATTTAACCCACCTAAAGCCCCCAAACATTCACGTAATTATCTGTCCTATAAACTCACCCGCTCAACACACCCAACACAAGGTTGAGAACAAAGAAGGATCCAAAGATGACCAGGCTAACAAAATAAACCCACGGCAGCTCAAACCCAATAGCATCATTCATCTCACAGAGATGAACAGGCAACAAGAAGCAACAATATTAGTGTCATACACAATCACTTGCTTAAAATATAATTATGTCACATTACAGTCAAGCTGACGACAATGCATACGGCTTCAGCTACCCAGTACAGGACATCTGCTCCAGCCTTCCATTGTGATGCAGCTGAAAAACTGTTAACATGGCAAAGAAGAAGTTATCAAAGTTTGTGATGCCACCGTTAGGTCCTTCCCACTTTCCCCTGCACTCAGAGCCATTGACAGTGCACTGGCGTCCATGACCCGCAAACGCACATGGGAGTGGTTCATCGTCTGCATAATTGTCTGGAAAAATAAGAGAGAGACAGATGGAGGAAGACAGAGAGTGACAGAAAATGCACATAAATATTTTATGTGAGTATGTGCCGATACCTGCGCCAATATAAAAGCAGGTGCCGATGCATTTGTCCGATGAACAGCTCCAGTCCAATGATGGCGTAAATGATGATGACAAAGAGGACAAGCAGAGAGATGTGCAACAGGGGAACCATTGCCTTCATGATGGAGTTTAACACAATCTGCAGGCCTGCACACGCACACACAGAGCAGAGAGATCATAGCCTTCACAGTTATGTGTATCAGTAAACCAATACCTAGATTTTGTGCATAAGAAAATAATTCCCATTTTGTCTGTTTATGTCCATTACATCAATTTAGTATTTGGTCTTTTGGCAAAAAAAGTCATTTAAATGTACACTATGTAACTTTTGGCCCTTGAGCGGTTAAACAACAAAACTGCATGCATTTTGCAGAAGAATATTGTTTTGGTTGTGCTTCGGCTCTGTGTGTCTGTGCAGATGAATATGGTTATCTTACTGCTCATAAAACATTATCTACTAGGCTTAAGAGATATAACTAGTTTAGATGGAAAAGGATCTCAGGCTGACTAGCTGAAGAAGTTACTCTAGCTATACCCTAGCTATTAATAGACAAGGTACTTCCTTGAAAATAAATTCCAACACAGCACAACAACTATAATGAAATGACCCTTTATGATTAATACTGCTTTACAATGAACTCTGCTAGAGAGCTACATATGGCAATTTATCTGTATAATAAAATACATTACTCATCTGTGGAGTAATAAAATCACCCATCTCTGTGTTGATCAACATTTCAAATCCTTCAGTTCTTGCCATCTCTGAAAAGCCAAGCCAATTTTGATTCTTGTTTTATTCGCGAGGTCTATCGTGTTCTCTTTTTGCCAGCAGACTCTACTCAATTCTACGTTTATTTAAAATGGGTCATTCCCTGGAGGTTCAAGATTTAAGAGTGCTCAATTTGTCAAACTTTTTTTGCTCGTTTTGACAATTAATCTATGCAACACCCACATCATACAGGCGTCAAAGTAGCTGGGAGCATCTTTTCTCTATTTATGGCTATGACAAGACATTTAAGTGTGAGTGACGTATGTATGCAATTTTCTGTGAAAAAATATTAAACACTTATATGTTTCGGAAGATGGATTGATGACGTATTGACTCGTTATTTAAATTTTGTTAATTTTTTTTTGGGGGGGGGGGGGGGTGTGGGGCTTTACATAGCATACCTTAATATTAGTCAAAATTTTGTCATGGTTATGGACTCTTATTTTTGTATTCTGTTCTGTTTCCTTTAATTCCTCTTTCCCTACTCTGTTTAGTTTCGGTTAAAGGAGTAGTTCACTTTAAAAAAACTTTTGCTGATGATTTGCACACACAGAAAAGTAATTAACATTCCAGGTTTTTCTCCATATAATGCACTTCAATGGAAACCAAACGGTTCAAGGTCCAAATGAGAGTTTCAGTGCAGCTTCAAAGGGCTTTAAACAACACCAGACGATGAATAAGGATCTTATCTAGGAACCCTTGCGAGTCATGACTCGAAAGATTTGTTTATTTTGATGAACGAGTTTGATCAGGAGAGTCATGAACGCTCATCACAGACCAGAGCAAGGCGAGCATTTGTGCTTATAAAACTTACATTTTTTGATTAATTTTTTAAATAACCGATCATTTCGCTAGATAAGACCCTTATTCATTCGTCTGGTTTCTTTTAAAGCCCTTTGAAGCTCCACTGAAACTCTCATTTGGACCTTGAACCCGTTTGGTTCCCATTGAAGTCCATTATATGTAGAAAATCCTGGAATGTTTTCATCAAAAACCTTAATTTCTTTTTGACTGAAGAAAGAAAGACATGGACATCTTGGATGACATGGGGGTGAGTAAATTATCAGCAAAAGTTTTTTTGAAAGTGAACAACTCCTTTAATTATCCACAGCTGTATCTTAGTTCCTGATTACCCCCGCATATATACTCCCTGATCTGTTTAGTCCTTTGTCAGTTATTGCCTTATTCAATGTGTTTGTGTTCCGTAATAAAGTCTCCGGAAACCGGAGACACCCAGAGGAAACCCACAATGACCTGGGGAGAAAATAAAAATTCCACACAGAAATGACTCCTGGCTCAGCTGGGGCTCGAACCAGGGACCTTCTTGCTTTGAGGTGACGTGAAGCCTAATAGCATTACAGGTGCACACAGTGAGGAATTTTTAATGTGTGTTTCCGGTAAATGTAATGGGTAACACGTGTCCTCATTCAATGTCATCTTGCCTCACTGGGAGACCTGCCAGGATAACTGTGGGGGTGAGCACATGAGGGAGATACCATCGTACATGCCGGTAGGCAGGAAAGTTCCACATCAGAGCTTCTAATAGTCCTGTGGTGGAATAAGTCATTGACCATTCCATGTTCCAGGATACACAACCCTGTTTTCTGCTCTCCTCACAAGTAAAGTAGCTGATGGAATTGTGTTTTCAGCACCACGGACAGTGCTCTTTAAAACCATCCCACTTACCATCTCAGTATTGTAAAGACATAATCAATAATGGCCCTTTGGTTAGTTGGTCAGTGATTCAGGAGTGTGTAGCCGTGGAGCTGATTTTGAAATTACTTTGAAACAGAACAGCCTCTGGGTGCAACGATGAGTCAAGCTTATCTGCTGAGGACACTGAACGAGTCTACAGGCCTAAATTTTCATGACATTAGAGAGGTCAGCTACACCAGCCCCCCTGATGATCGCTGTACAAATATCATAACTGCACAAAACACCACTCCATACAAATATCCATAGAGTCAACAGAATACATTCTTAATAGCACAGTCAGTAACACTCTTGTATGGGTGATACACCACTGCTGAATAGTTCATAGCGATTTACACCAGATTTTACTAACTTGTTTCATTTTTTATTATTATTACAAACTCAAACTCACTGGGCACTCCTGAAACCAGTCTGAGGGGTCGATAGGACTCTGAAGGCTCGGAGGGCTTTGACGTCTGAGACCTCCAGGTTTCCCCGGCGCATGGGATGTTGTTTCACCAGACTTATGAGTAACAGTCTCTAATACCACACTGAACAACCTGCAAAAAACCCATAGAAACCATTAAAAAACAACAAAGTAATTGTGGTTAGATAAATATTTCTAAAATACTAAAAATCTAAAATGTGTAATTGACTTTAAACAATTAATATTAGGATGCACGATATATCGGCCACATTATCGGTTTCGGCCGATATATGATCATTTTAATGTTATCGTTATTGGCCCAACAAGAACATTTAGCCGATATCTAAAAGCCGATAAATATTATTTCCTTGAGCTGAGGCACTTTAGATGTGCACTGTTCAACATGATGCTTTTAAATTGCTTGAAATACGATTGAAATCACTTTAAAAAAGGAAATTCCAGTTAAAGTGCAAAAGGTGCAGCGCAAGTCTGTCATATCGGCTGCACAACATTAAAATAAGAACATCATATTTAAGTTTGTATCTTGGCTTTTAATGAGGAAAATTGTCTAAAAATTTGGATTTAGATTTCTCGGCCAAATATCGGTTATCGGCTTTCAAATATAAAGAATTATCGGTTTTCGGTATTCGGCCAAAATTGTCATATCGGTGCATCCCTAATTAATATTACATTTAAAATGATTATATTTAGTGTTGTTACTTTCAAATCTGAACTTCGAGAATTCATTGAATTGAAGATAAAAATGTACATTTGAATACAGGAGTTCAGGTTTTTACAACAAGGTCAAATGTTAAATGTTGACGTTATCAAATTAATACGTAGAGTGTATAAATATTTGGTTTAATTTTACACCAAAATAGATGGCATTTAGTCATATTAGTATTAAAACTAACTTAAGCTATTGATTATGACATGACAAATTATTGACAAAAAAAGGATACGCTTATGAAAAGAAAGAACAACTATGACTAAAACTAAATAAAATCTGTAAAGATGAACACTGGAACTGGTCTAAGAGCTTATGTTAAAATGAAACATGCAGCGTAATCGGCATAGTCCAGTTCGGAAATGACGGCCAGTGAATCAGCATATACTGATTACCGACTGAATGATTCTTTTGAGTTTGTTCTTTTTAGTGAATCAAAAACATACAGCGAGACCAATGTAGCTCCGACTTCCGAACGAATGATTCTTATGAGCTGGTTTTTTTTTTTTTGGATTCCCAAACTAACCACTATTATGAGCTGTTTGTTTAGTTTTTTGTAGGCCTAACATTGACTAGTGAAGCCTGATTCCCCAAAAAATTACTCTTATAAGCTGTTTTTTTCTAGTAACATTAACGAGTGGAGCCTGATTCCCACATGAATGACTCTAATGAGCTAGTTCTTGTATAGCGAATCAAAAAATACAGCATGACCACTGTAGCTGGATTCCCAAATGAATGGCTCTTATGAGCTTGTTCTTTTCAGTGAATCAGAAACTGACCATTGTAGCCTGATTCCCAAACAAATGACTCTTATAAGTGAAGTTCTTTTTAGTGGATTGGAAACATACCGCATGACTAGCGTAATTTGATTCTCCGATGAATGGAGTGAAGTGTTGTGGAAGCTGGCTGGGCCATAATATTCGTGGCACCCATCCCAGCTATGTGTGCTTTCATGCATACACTATATGCACAAATACTCTTAGGATGGCATCATCAGTATTATAAGCAGAAATAATATGATGTGTGTAATACTGTGTGTTTGGAACAGATCCACCTGCCCATTAGCGGTTCTGCCTGTGCGCTTAATGAAATCTCTAATCAATACTAAAAAAAGCTCTCAAAATTATACTCAAAAAGATCCTAAATGACTGAGACAGTCATCTTCTTTGAGATAATTAACCGTCACTCTGACCAACTGGCCATTAATGACCCCAGAACAGCTGTTTAGTCCCATTTTCAGGAGGACAGACAGAGCTCTGGGGATTGTCGCTCTTTAAATACACTCTATGATGTGCACAGGAAGAAAATGAGTTTAAGCAGTGGCATACTACGAAAGATTGATTATTTTTTAGTGCATGAAATGTGTATTTACTCTTTTCACATACACACATTCACCACTGTGCCGTAAAGCCTGGTGTGTGAAATTAAGGGTAGCGCCTAGTCTCTGTAGGTCAGATTAAGACACAAAGAGAGAGCGAGCGGGAGAGAGGATTGACAGCCAGATCTGACCAGATAATCCGAGAGAGAGAGCAAAAGGGAGAGGTTGAGAAAAGGGAGAAATGAGGGAAAAGGGGTTAAAGAGAACAGCAGGACAAGAGGAGAATCGTGAATACGAGAGCTGTTTGCCATAACACAACCTGAATAAAAATCAGCCATGAAAATTAATATGCAAGTGAATCATGCGAGGAAAGGCAGTGATGTCACCCCGGGTTATTATGACTCATTTTTAAATGAAAAAGACAGTAAATAAACAAGTGGGATGGATGAGTAGAGTGGCGAAAATGTTGCCGTACCCTACAATGACGATGACAAAGTCCAGTAAATTCCAACCATTGCGGATGTAGGAGCTCGGGTGCATGACGAGGCCGTACGCCAGGATCTTCATAAACGTCTCGATGGTGAAGATGATCAGAACACATATTCGACTTGCTCCTGAGAAGACACAGAGGGAAGAGATATATAGATTAGAGCCCGACCAATAAAGGATTTTGAAGGCCGATACCGAAACAAATATTTTTGGGTTTTAAAATCCGATATTCCGATATATCGGCCGATATTTTTTTATTTTAATATTTTTCAGAAATGCGCAACAAAACATTAACATATTTCCCTAACATTAGTTATTTGTAATTATTTATGAGTTTTAACTAAAAATAGTATGATAATGCATTTTAAAAGAAACTTTCTTTTTATTGTCACAACAGAACAGACTGATGATAGTGGCATTAGCTAGCTTTGTGGTTCACTAGTCTATGATGAGTCATAATTTAGCAATGGATAACGTCATACTGCAAATTGTAAAACATACATTTTCAATATAACAGGCCAAGGAGAGATGATACGTCTCATTGCTATAACTGTCACACGCTATTAAAGAAATACTTCAGTCACATTGTCAAAAGTTAAAAGGACAGTCAGTCAACTACACTGTAACAATGTAACCTAACTATTACTAGCTAATTCCGCTTCACTCTCAGCTTATTTAACAGCAGCAAAACTGGACATGATAGTCACAAATGTTGTCATGCTTATTTGAGTTAAGAGAACTGATGGGGATGTTCTTTTAATTGTAATTCAAGCAATGTATGTCTCGTGACCAACTTAATCGAGTGTTGCCAACAGGGACAGTGTAGTGCCCTCTGGTGGACAAACTATACAACTCCAACACTCATGACATGGTTCAAGCGTGTTTTCATCCGTTTTTATTTTATTTTTGAAATATTCATTTATCGGCCATTATAACTGCCGATACTGTTATTTTAGAAAATGCCTAATATCGGCCGATAATATCGTCTGCCAATATATCTGTTATAGCTCTAATATAGATATATTATAGAATATTTATATTAAACTTAGAATAGAAACATTTTATATAGTCTAATAATAAAATGATATTAGCAATAATAGGAAACAAGAATTTTACTGGATAATATTGGCCTGATTAGTTGACCAATAATTTAGATTATTTTCGCCGTCGGGCAGAAACCTCAAATCTCCAAAACGCTATTTTTTATATAATTAATAGACTGTTTTGTCAAAGTTGATATTGTGGCTTTATATGTGGTGAGACACGCACATGTGTCATAATGTTATTACCAAAAATAAGCTCAAATGGAGTTACAAGGTTTCTGACCAGCAAATTTCGGATATATATAATTTGCCCGTCATTAGAACGGCTGCATCTGGAGCAGTAAGTGCATCACATTTTGTTTGACAGGTTGACAGGTTGACATTATTTTGATTGGTTACATATTTTAAAAACTCATCTATCTATCTAACACAGTTTTAAAAGTACAAATATTCGATCTAGTCTCTCAATTAAAATGATCAGAAACCTGCAAGAAAACCCGAGTCACACAAATCATATGATCAAATCAATATTCTAAGCATATAATAAACAATAATTAAATTCATCAGTAAAAAAACTAGGCTGTATATTTAGGTGAGAGACCCAGGTCTGAATCCACTGTTGTGTCCCTGAGCAAGACACTTAACCCCTAGTTGCTCCAGAGGCGTGCGACCTCTGACATATATAGCAATTGTCAGTCGCTTTGGATAAAAGTGTCAGCTAAATGAATAAATGTAAATGTAATGACCCCTGTTCACGAGACAGTAAGCGAGAGAGACAAAAAGGATCGGTCTAGAGCTGAAGTTTGACTTCAAAATGGGGAATCTGCAAGCGTTTCTAAAAGATTACTAATCTATCAGCCTCTCTTTTGCCGGCAGTCTATGCACTGTGCGGCACACTTGTGTGGATATACACTCCCTCCATATAAACAAACATACAGACAGAACAACAAACTAACCACAAAAAACCCCACACCATCTGTGTAAGACTGTGACAGAGGTGGAAGAACAATACCATATGGACAATAATAACCACACATGCACACACTGCTGTACTTGATTTGATGTAAAGTGGCATACAGCATAAACTTCCATTTGCTGGACCGTATGTCTCTGTCTGAAGTATGCAGAAGGTTTTTGCACACTGACAGGAACAGAATGTCCATGAACTATTTCTAAAGCTCTCAACTGCATATTCCCTTTCTTACACGAGCAGAAAGACCATGCCAACATCCAAAACATATCTTTTGCATTATTCTGTATAATAATGATGGACGAAATTAGTAGGGCTGTGAATAAAAATATTTGTAATAGTATAATTATATAATGTTTTATATATATTTTGTATAGTATAAAAAAGAATACCAGGCAAATAAATGCAAATAATTTGCATTAATAATAATAATATGTAAATATTAGGGCTGTGCAAAAGTTAATTGCGATTAATCGCATCCAAATAAAAGTCTGTGCTTACACAATATATTTGTGTGTGCTGTATATAATTATTTTGTATATATAAATACCTATGCATGCATGTATATATTTAAGAATAATTTGTGCTTAAATTCTATATATATATTTATATATATATATATATATATATATATATATATATATATATATATATATACATAATCTATATTATATAAATATAAATATTTTATATATGAATAACACATTTTTTAAAATATAAACATGCATGTGTGTGTATTTATATATACAAAATAATTATATACAGCACACACAAATATATTATGTAAACACAGACTTTTATTTTGGAATGCGATTAATCACAATTCATTTTTGCACAGCCCCAGTAAATATATATTTTGGATTGCTGTTGGCCAGTGATGATGATAATAATGTTGATAATAATAATAATAATTTTAAAGAATTTTAGTAGTTTATATTTATATACAGTATATATATTAAAAACAAGTTTCAATTTATATATTTGAATTTGATCAAATATGCATTTCTTTTTATTGCCGTAGGCCAGTGAGGGTTTTGGTCAATGATTTGTAAATAAGTTATATTTTGACTTCTAAAGTCACTTTCTGTTGATTCGATGCTTTACTTGACTCACACAATAGTTTGACATCTTTTAATTATCTTTCCCAAGGGGACTTTCTAAGCCTATATTAATAAGTGCAATTAATTCATCTGCAACTCGTGTAATTATTTCAATTAAAATTAGCAATCAACTGTCAGCCCTAGTTATTAGACATGCAAGCTCAGAATGCCTTTGAGTAATGAACCGAAGACAACTGAAACCAAGATGATGGACAGTAAAACATAACAAACAATATGGCATAGGAAAGACCAACCGGCTTTTTGAGAGAGACTGAGAGCAAACACACACACTCATTAAATACATGCCCCCTCCTTTGCACCTGGAATCCAGGATGTGGCTTTAAGCATCAGAACAAAGATGGAGAGCAAAAGAGAGAGAGAGATAGAGAGAGGGATGGGGTGATGGGGGAAGGGTGATGAGAGACAGGGGAGGAAGAGTAAGCTGCTTATCAGGACCAAGAGCCTTTAGAGCAGCCAAACGAACAGGCGGCTACAATCTCTCCTGACCACCACTCTTTCTGCTCTCCCTGTCTCTTTCACTTTCACATCATTTTGTTGTCTTGTTGTCCTAAGAAGACAGTGCAGGTGGATTTCATTGAGCTTGCATTGTGAGAGCATATTTAAAAGGCTGAGCTTAATATTAAATTCACATTATGCATTATCCTTTTATCAAATTTCGTTGTAAGCTTGGTTCTGCTGTGAGCACTTTTGGTACTGTGAACTTTAAGTTCACCCAATTGAAAATTATATCATAATTTACACCATTTATTTCTTTTTTTTTCTGTGTAACGACAAAGAAAATTTGAGAAACGTCTATGTTTTGTTTATACGATGGAAATCAATGTTTGGACACATTCTTCAAAAGAAAGTCATACAGATTTGGATCCATTTAAATTCATGTGAACACACTTTGAACACACTTTTTCTCTTCAAACTCACTAGTTCAGTTGATTAGTCCAATAACAATGTCCAACAGTGGGCATACATGTGTCATCTGTAAGCTGTCACGTTTCCCTATTGAACCATCAAGGAACATCACATATAATAAGTGAAATGGAAACAGACTAAGCACTATAAACTTCATATCGACTGCATCTGCTACTGAGCGTGCCCAGTGAGAAGCACTGTGACTGGGGAATACCCATAAGGCATTGCACTTGAATAATTTCATTAGGTTTGTTTGTTTGGTCATAGGACTAATGAGGACATATTTCAAATTAAAAGATGCTTAGCTCTATTTATTGATGTTATGATGTTTTCTTTTATTTATTTTTGTTATTGTTTGTTATCTTTAAGTCACTATTAGGGCCATTAATGTTCCCTTTAAATTTTCTTGGTTTGATTTTGATTCATTAAACTAAATGGTTCTAAGGCAAGGCGAAAACTAAAGCTTGTCAATTGCACTCGATTTCTGATCACAGGAATATGCAGTTTTTTCATTTAACTTCAAAATATGAGCTGTCAAAATAAATGCATGTAAATCTGACTTTTTTATTTATTCTACAATGTTACTTATAAAAGCACATTCTATAAAAGCACAGGCCAACTTTATTTTTTTAAGTTGGTAAGTAATTTGCCCACTTAAAATAAAAAAAACACTTAAAACACTTAACTCAATAAACTCTTATTTAACTCTTAATAAAGCCCTTAAAGGGCCATGAAAGCCTAAAATATTTGTTGAGGTGTTAACAAATATTTACAGGTTGCAGATCAATGAAAACAACCATAGCATAGCGTTTATTATTAAAAGAAAAGTGTTTTGTTGTTTGTTTTTTAAGCGAAAGTTTAACCAATTTCACAAAATGTGATGTACAGCACATGCGTTAATTGGCTGTGGTGAGTGGTGATTGGCTGCCGTAGCCAGAGAGTGTGCGTATCTACATCATCAGTTTCTGAGCTTTTCTCCATTCATTTTCATGAGAATCAACTCTTTTAATCCAGTCAATCACTGCTCTTTATTATTAACGAGATTGCATTACAGTGCAGAATTCAAATGTTTCATCTCTGATGTTCACCTCTGCCATTCTCTCACCGTTCAGCTTTGAGTTGTCGCAAGTGTATGTTTCCTCATACAGTAACACAAAAAAAGAGTTTGCCTAATTTGTAGGTTTTCTTTGATAGTAAAGGCGCACAGTAACTGTCATGACTGGCAAGCATGAAGGCAACAACACACCATTGCATTTACACAGAACCAAAGCTTACTTTTCGCATCAGCATTGGTATTTTCCTCTGGAAATGCAAATCTAGTCTGCATGCAATCCAGCAAGTGAATATTACAACCCCACAAAAAAAGGCTGACTCTGAAAAAAAAAACACTGTCAATCGTTAATTAGTCCGTGCTACACCGTGATCTCTCATCAGGGTTGCACATTCTGCCCTGTTGTTCCCCTTTTGTCACTTCAGTGTCACCTCTCTTACATTTGAATGCAAATTCATCCTCTATAAAAGGAAAGCGATTCTCTGATGGGACAGACATGAGGCAGTGCCCGAGGGGGGTCATGTCTAGAGTCCTGATCGCATTTGGTCTCCTCTCTCTCATTTCCTCTCTTTCTCTCCCTGTTTCTCTCACACAAGCCTTAGGGAAGATCCCTCCACTACAGAACTTCACAACACGTCGAGCATTTCAGTACGAATGGGGCACAGTCACACACGCCTGTACACTCGAGATGACAGCGGGACAAACTATGAAGCTCACATGGATAATTCGGTAAAGTCCAGTGAAAGTGCTATTGTGCCGCGATGCGGAGAAAGGATTTCTGGACTTAAACGAAAGGTGTTTTTATTTGGTCCAATCCCTACTAAGAAACAATAGCTAGCGGCGCTTCTCTTCGTTTACCGATTTCTCTCTCGTCTCAGTGACCTTTGCATGCCGAGGTGAAGCTGTAATGTGCACAAGCTCATGCAGCCTCGCATTGTTACATGCCTCACTGCAGCCGTGGAGAAAACGCAGATTTGTTTCCTTAATGCCACTAACTCGCAAGCAAATTAAAGCCCTGTAGTCTCAGACACAGGTGCCGAGATAACATCACAGGAACGCGGGATGCTGGTAAAAGTGTTTAAAGGGAAAGTTGACCCACAAATGAAAATTATGTCATCATTTACTCATCCTCGTCAAGTAAGAAAATGTTGAAATGACTTTCAATGTAATACAGATTTGGAATGACATGAGAAAATAATGACAGAATTTTCATTTTTAGGTGAACTATTCCTTTAAGGATGGCTACTGAGTGGATCAAATGTGACGCTCAATGAGAGGTTGTGGGAGATGAGGAGGATTACAGAGTTATACAGCATCATCAAACAGCAAAAAAATAAAAAATAAAAGGATTTTCACATCAAAATGGCACCTGATTTTAAAATATGAAAGTACAATGCTTCCAGAAATTTCTGACACTGGAACAGCAGTAGGAATCAAAATAGTGTGGCTGAATTGAGTCACGTGACAAAACTCTCTTGCTTCAGGCGAATGCCCCTTTTATTTTTCTCTGGGATTTGTGTGTATTTCCAGAGGGATAACTATGCACACTACTGTTTATAAGTTTGGGGTCAGGAAGATTTAATTCCTTTTTCATTTGATCAGCAAGAATGCATCAAATTGATCAAAAGTGTCCATAAAGACATTTAAAATGTTAAAATGCTTAAAATTTGCATGAAATCAGAAAAAAAATGTATAACAGTTCCCCCCCCCCCCCAAAAAAAAGCACAACTGTTTTCAAAATTGATAATAATGACAAGATTGTAGTAAGATTGAGTAATGGCTGCTGACATTTCTGCTTTACCATCACAGGAATAACCTAGATTTAAAAATGTATATTAGAATAGAAGGTCCTTGCACAGAGTCCGACATTTTCATATTCGTCATTCGGTGGCTCTAAATTGTCAAAACACCTCTCAAAATGCTGGCTACGGATGCGAAAAATGCAGAAAATCAAACCCGATAAACTTTTCCTCTGAAAAGTTTCAGAGGAAGTGTGTAAACGTAATAAAGGGAATGCATTGACGTCACTTTCCCGCCGGAACAACCCCCTCAGCCTGACTGAGTGGCAAAACATCTGCTGCGTGACTGGATTTAATAGGGGAAACTGCGAAAATGCGACTAAAACGAACAATTATATCAATTTAAACTAAATGTTGGACTCAATGTAGTGTTCCTTACAAGTTAAAGATCCAGTGATCCATGGCTATTGACATGCAGCCAGTAATCGTGTTGCCTGACATTTATGTTTGCCTGATTTCGATGCTGGGGAAATAAAAGCAATATAGCCGGTAACGTTAAAACATAAAGCAAATTTGCCTGTGAACGCTTTATATAAATACAATATAGGTAGGTCTAAATCGGGTGATCACTTATATCAGTGTTATATATAGCCTATATATCATCCAGTCCAGTTGTTTCTGTGAATTGCAGCGATCCATTTGCTCCTCTTTCTATAGCAGTCTGTAAAATATACCTCCGATTTTTTCTTTTCCCACTCTATATGTGTTGTGTTTGTTTTTTACGGCATTCACGTAAAAACATATACAGCCGCTAAGTCTTTTTGCCACTCACTGTGAGGAACTGCAGGAACTGCAGGCACTGCAGGTGACCGGATGGTGACGTCACACGCATTCCCTCTATTGTCACAACATGAGGTCATTTATTTTTTAACATGCGAAATTTCAGACAAACATTTCGGACAGTGTGCAAGGCCCTTCATTTTAAATTGCAATAATTTTACTTTTACTGTATTTTTGTATTTTTCTTAATAAATGCAGCGTTGATGAGCATAAGAGACGTTTCAAAAATAATTATTCAAAATTGAACGGCAGAGTATATTCGAAATAACATAAGTACTGTCAATTCTATGTCCAAGTGCCAACAAATGTCTTTCTTTGAAATATCTCCACTTTCTGTTTAAATTAAATACATATATACATATATACAGAAAAGACCTGATAGAATATGCCAAAGGAAAATGAATGTATATTACATAATACATAAACACATGCATGCTTCTGACTGCACCTGAAATCTATAACCTCCAAAATGGGTCAGCAGGAATTCGGTCAACGCTCTGTTTTAGGCACCATCCCAATACATCTGATTATGAAACAACACCTGGGAAGGGAAAACACCTTTTCGCGCTCTCTGGTGGATATTCCACATGTTTACCTTACAACATACAATTTTACAATACATACTGTATCTCAATTAAGAGCCAATACATTACAGCCAGTTTGAATTAATGGACTACAACTACAGTAACTGACCAGTAATGTTTGCAACCAAAAACCAAGAAGCTTGTTCTATAAATGTTAACCATAAATGTTCTTCAATCTTTTTTAGTTCTCTGAGCTGAAATGATATTCATACCACCCTAATTTCACACTCACTCTCTCTCAAGAGACACAGAGCAGTACTTACTAGGTCATGGTTGGTGGCATTGGAGTCATCTTCAGGAAAAGGCTTGGAAACTCCCAAAGCAACACAGTTAGCAAAGATGGCAAGGAGAATAAAGATATCAAATGGTCTGGAGTCACAAGTTAAAGTAAACATGATCTTATAAGAAGTGGCATTGCATTCAACAGCATTTTTTTGTGAATTAGAAGTTGTTATAACAGTAAATGATAGGGAAGCTTTACATTGATCAACATCAGTAGAAGTTTAAGCTTGTAAATGGATACTTCCATTCCACAAGGTGGAGGGCGGCCCTGCGGATGGGGTTGTTCAGTTTAAGGCAGTAAAGAGCTCTGGGGGCGCGCTGGACCTGGTTGGAGCCCTGGACCTGCTTCTTCATATGTTGACTCTTCTTCTTCTGCGTTGCAGTGGAGCTGCAGGTGGAGTTGAGCGTTTCCGTACGGTTCATCTTAGGCCGTCCCGTTCTCCTCCCAATCCTCCTTTTCTTCCTCGTCGCACTCATCGCCCTCTCCTCCTCCACCCTCCTCCTCCTCCTCCTCTTCCGCTTCACCACCACCCTCCTCTTCCTCATTGGAGTACCCATTCCCTAAAAAGAGAGGTTTAGTCACTTAATAAAGGGTAATTTGTGTGGATGACACAGCAAACCACCAGTCTAAGAACTAAAATTAACAAATGCTTGTTGAGACAGGCAGTCTTATAAATAAACCATATGTCATTTTTGTTATCAGAGAAAACCTGTCAAAGACTGGATCAATCAAAAGCTTGGGGTCAGTCAGACTTTGATAGCCGTTTTTATTAAACAAGGATGCATTCAATTGATCAAAAGTAAAGGAGAAAACATATTTGTAACATCACATTTTAAATATGTTATTATAAACAAAAATGCTTTTCCATCGCAGGAATAAACAGGAAGTGTTTTAATTACATTTTAAGTAGTTATTTTAATCTGTACTGATATTTGACAATATGACTGTTTTTTCTGGATTTTTTTAAAGCTGCAGTCGCAGTTTTTCATCTTTGTCACCATCTCTGTTCGAAATCTGCAATTGCGGTCATTTGTGGAATTATCAACTTTACGTAAGTTGTACCCAAGCGGCAATTTCCCCGTCTCTCTCTTGAAATCAACACAGAAGTGAATTAAACTGCAATTCATCGAGTAGCCGCTTGAGGCTGGCTGCAAAAGCGAGTCAAATCTGTATCTCTCCCATGTTAAAATGCCTGATTTCACAGCAGAAAAAAAAACATGTTTACAGCCTTGTGGCAAATAGTTGTTTTAGTCTGTCACTAATTTTGCCCTTCATGACGACTGTGAGGGGGTGAATTTTTTTAATACTTATCCGTTTAAATTATATTAAGCCTTAAAGTTCTGCATAATTAAGGGCGTGGCCACTTGATCTGACAGGTGGATTGCCGCTGCTTTCACTGCTGGTAGTTTGTCTGCTGTCTGTTAGCTGCCACCCTCAGCTATGTTTGTGCTTTTTTCGGGATTATTGCATACAAATGAATACACGTATTATACCTTCACCCATGCACACCATTGGATTCCTGTCGATGTCGAGTATGGAGAGAACAACCAGCGCTGTATTTCCAGTTGTTTCGCTCGCATGCACTAATGGATGTCTGATAATTTCAGTGCTTTCTCTCCGTCCAGGCAATATATGCACACCCTTGAATGAGTGCGGATTTCTAGTGCATTTACTTGAACTTCTGAGGTAATATCTTTGGTTTAACCCATCTGAGAAATTGAGAGGTGGCCAAAATCAGATTGTAAAATGGACTGAAAAAAGTATAGTAAATAGTCTCACTTTTAGTTATGTCTTTTAACTATTATAATATTTCGAAGGGCAAAAGCACTGAACTTTAACTTTTGGATTTAATTCTTCAATCAGCTGTCACTTTAGCCCGAGGCCAGTAGCATATAGCATTAGCACCTCAGTTACACCCAGATCCCGCCTCTTTGGCCATTTTATTTTATCTGGTAGTAACGAGAGGTGACGCACTGCCGAAGATTTTCAGTGGCTTCAGCTGTCTTCACTTGCTCGCCACGCCACTCCTCACGGACTGGATACTTGCAATATTTTCCTCAGGTGAGTTTCCCCGAGAAGCCCTCATGACGTCAACGCCAAGATTATGCCCCCGGCAGCTTTCACAGTTGGCTAGGTACCTCCATGTCATCCACTTCCACTGCAACCCTCCTTGAGCATGTGACTTTCCCTTCGGCAAGCCACCTTGCCACTCCTGAAGTTGAAAGATTCCCATACGGGCTGGACTGGATACTCCAGTGTTCTTTTGTATGCCACCCTCTGTGTATTCCTGAAGACCTCCCTTTGGGTGGGCACTGGTTTGCATATTTCCACTGAGATATACTTCCCAGTGTACCTTGGTATTCCTGTGTTAAGTGGGAGTCCTTTGTCCTTGCCAGTCAAGTCAAGTCAAGTCACATTTATTGTATCAAAGCAGCTTCACAGTGATAACATGGAAGTGAGTACAACACAGATCAATAATATTGTTAAATGTTAAATATTAAATAACCCCAACTAAGCAAGCCCAAAAGCAAGGCAAAGCAAGGCAACAGTGGCAAGGAACCAAAACTCCATCAGATTGGATGGAGAAAAAAACCTTGGGAGAACCCAGGCTCAGTTGGGGGCCAGTTCTCCTCTGGCTCACATTCATATTGTTTATATATAAATATTAAATATAAATATTGTTTATATATAACACGGAGCCATAACATATCGCCGGCGTTGAGTCGTCTCTTCACAGGCGTTGGTCTTCTCATCACAGGCGTTGGGGCATCTGAAATCCCTGTGAGAGGCTGGATACAAACTGGACCTTATGAACGCCATTTTTCGTAAGGATTTTTTCATCCAACGTTTGTCCCGAGATAACAGCAGAAGCTCAGCAGTCGACAGGGAGCTCACACTTACGCAGGGCACTGGAAGACAGCCGAGAGGTGGCGTGATCAGACTGGTACCCCCATTTCATCGTCATTTCGACGTAACTGTAGTTACGAAGTAACGAGTAACTTCGAAGTTACGCAGTGCAAATTCTGCAGACCCATGGCATTTCTTTGCCATTGGGTTGTTTTTTAACACTCGAAGGTGATTGGCTTCCAAGCGAAACTTCAATTTTTTCGCCATTTCGGCGTAACATCCTACTCAGGGAACGAGGGTTCCATACGTAACCGAGACGATTTACCTAATAAGAAACTATCTCAGTTCTAAATTTCCCATTATTTACTGATTAGCTAATCTCGTATCCATATTATTTATAGTAGTAGATGAGGTGTTAGTGTAGCACTAATCATTTGTCCTGCATTACTTCCTGCATAGTTACCTATTAATGACAGACCATTATTCTAAAGTCTTACCACCAAATCTTATCAATAGTTGCTACAGCATGCGTTCCTGGTCATCTGGACACAGTCATTGAGTGCTAGTGACTGAAGCAACTGAAAACTATGAAACTTACTCCGGTCATATTAAAGAGGGTAAGGAAGACAAAGCTTTCTAATCTGCCACAGTCTCTGATGAACAGGAGGGCTCTGCACTAGGTGAGGAGAACCACACAGTAACAGCTGTGACCTACTTCCCACTGTGAGAGGGGGTGCAGAGCGGGATTCTGGGCCAGCGGTTTCATATGTGAGTACCTGTGGATTCACTAATGTTAGCCTCTAGCATAGCTTGCTGACAGCTAATAGAGAGAGTCATGTGTAGGGGGAGGGAGAGAGAGAGAGTGAGAGAGAGAGTACACTGTGCTGATAACAAATTATAACTTAAATTTATGCATAAGACCTCAGTGAGACTGAAGGGAATCCTATCAGTCAGAGATAACAGCAATCAGTACTTTCATTGAACATTTAAAATGGGCAGGCAGGAGAGTGAAATAAACTCCTGTGTGAGGTTAGTAAAATGAGCTATCATGACTACTGCACTGCGCTGATAAAGACACGCTCCAAATAGAAACTGAGGGGTCAATTTAGCACGTCATTAAAAGAAGGAATTGTGGAAAATTAGATTTTGTTTAGGCTACTGCTCTGTGTAACCCTCACTATGACTTTTCTACTTTAAAGACAAGTTCATTTGGTTTTCAGTCATCATATTTAATTGAGCTTCCATCATATCACAAATGTTTGGATTCTCACTGATAGATGAAGATCAAACAGGCATAAATAGAAAACTTTATTATTATCAGTACCTTTCAGCATGGCATTATGTTTCAGGTTAAGACATATTGCTATATTATCTAGATTGTTTCATTTATCTTGATAGTGACCTAAAGGGGTCTGCAGCTAACAAGGAATGTTCTCAAAACTTTAGCTAATGTTCTGTCAAAGTTTTGAACAAACGATCTTATAAACATTAATATGATGTTTGTATGATGAATGTTCTCAAATTGTCAGCACAAGAACCTTATTTATACATCATTCATGGATTTTTTTTTTCCTGATATGATTTATTTGGACATTCATCAAGCATTTTTTTTTAAATGTTAATTGTTTCAGAATGTTCAAAAGACATTTGAAAATGATAAAATGGAATGCTTGCTTAACGTTCGCATAACCAAGAGAAAAAAAACATTTGCAATTTTGAACGTTTGCAAGAACATTCTGTAATGATGTTTTACATTAGCAAAATGTTCTTAGAACATCTTTTTTGTTAACTGGGTACAAACCTGTGCAAAGAGACATACAACTACTCTTATGTGCCGGCTTGTTTCTAAAGCAGAAGGATTTGGTTCTTGAGCTAGTTCAGGGATCAAAGATTAGAGGCCCATTTAATCAAACTTACTACCAGCAGAATATTCATTTGCTGTCTCCAGTGGCCCTCATTACACTATGTGCATTAACCTGCAGTGCTGGGGTTACTTAGCAATGATGGAAGTCAAATGATATCTGTAAATGCAGGTTGCCTGTAATCAGAAATTCATAGAGCGCATGTGCAGGTTGAGCTCTGAATATAACCCTGTGGCAGTTAAACATCTGGTGCTGCAAACAAGAAAATAAATTGGAAAAATAAATTCATAATTTGATCGCAACAGAGCTCAGGGCTCAAAACCTTCATCTTTCATTATAATTAGCATGTAGAATATTTCTTGTTCATATACAACTGTCAATTACCCTAACAAATGCAGTTACCTATAATTTCAAGTACTATTTCACATTGTTAAACTAAGCAATTTGAACAAAAATTCAAAACAGCAGTAAAAATATGTTAATTCAGTTAACTGTAAGTGACCTTATTACCATATAGGAAAAAAAACATAAAAAATGCATATTTTTAAAGACATTTTGGAGAAAATATATTTACATATATCAAAGAAATACCTTTACAGAAAATGTTATTAAATTATGTTTTCAACTTGTGTTGTTATACCATCCAAAAGTAAACATACTTTTTACATTTAGTTTGAGAAGAGGTATTCAAAATTCCATGCAAAAAACATTATATTTGTGGTAACACTTTACAATAAGGTTCATTTATTAAACATTAGTTCATGCATTAACTAACATGAACTAACCATTTGTTACTGTATTTGCTATTCTTTGTTAACGTTAGTTAATACAAATCTAGCTGTTCACTGTTTGTTCATGTTAGTTCACAGTGCATTAACTAATGTTAACAAGATTTTAATAAAGTATTAGCAAATGTTGAAATTAATATTAACTAACACTTTACAATAAGGTTCATTAGTTAACATTAGTTAATGTATTTACTAACATGAACTAACCATGAGCCATACATTTGTTACTGCATTTGTTCATATTTGTTAATGTTAGTTCATGAAAATACAGCTGTTCATTGTTTGTTCATGTTAGTTCACGGTGCATTAACTAATGTTAACAGATTTTATTCAAGTATTAGTAAATGTTGAAAATAACATTAACAAAGATTAACAAATGCTGTATATGTGCTATTCATTATTAGTTCATATTACCTAATGTAGTTAACTAATGTTAACTAACGAACCTTATTGTAAAGTGTTACCAATATTACCAAAGATTAACAAATGCTGAAGAAGTATTGTTCATTCTTTGTTAATGTTAACTAATGTAGTAACTAATGAACCTTATTGTAAAGTGTTACCATATTGGTTTGAATGTTTCTTATTTGTTTAGTTATGATCAATTGGTGTTTTATATTAATTTATGTGGTTTAGTTCATATTTAGCCAACTGAATTGATTTTGTGTCATGTCAGGCGTTTAATTTTTGTATGGGTAAAACTATGATGCTATATAGCCTATATATATAATAATCAAGACTTCATTATTGAGGAGGCTAGTTTGATATAGCCTACAGTCAAAATCTAAACGGAACTGAAATCAAATATAGCTTAGTACATGAATACGGACATAAATTTAAATAGTGATTCGAAAATTAAGTTGACATTGACAGCTTAAACAGCCACTACACGACTTATGGGTAGCCTATAGGAATATATAAAAACTAAAACTAAAAAAATATAAAACAAAACTTACTTTTTCGGTTCTCCTCATACATGTCGGAGTTGTCACTTTGACCTCATTGGAGCAGAATGCATGTATCCTCACGACAGTTCCTTCACACACATTTATGAGACATATTTCCAAAAATGTGCTTTTTCTATAAAAGCGGCAAGTTTTCCAGTAGTAAAATCCTAGAGTGGTCCAAAGATGCTGTCAGTCACCTTCTAAAGGCTTTTCATTTTGAATCTGTGGAGTTGGATTCAGATGATTTAAAAAATCAGAAGCGTTCAGTTATTTCCCGTCTTCTAAGAAAATTAACTTTGAGACCGTTAGGGACAAAAATTAATGATGAAAAAGTAATATAGCCGTTGATGATTGTAGCGCACACTCGGCAGATAGTCTATTCTCCGCATTTAAGCCATCAATTCAGGATTAAAGAAAAAATGACTCGTTTAAAGGGACAGGCAGCCTAGAAACTTTATTAAAGGCAGGGATATTGGGCAAACGATTTTATGGAGCGTCGACAGAAAATGTGGGCGAGTCCTTGCTCATTCCCAACGTAACGGATCAATCTACACACACACGAGCGCGTGAGCGCACTTGCGCTGCCTCTTGCGCGCGTCCACGCGCTCTTGTGCGCTGTTGCATAGGATGTGCGAATGGCAGATCAAAATTCAGTTGTACTATTTCCATCTTTCTTTTATTTAAATGTTTACAGAGATAAACGGCATTAATAATACAAGAGAAAATGTATTTGGGGAGGAATTCAAAAGAAGAAAAAATCCTTTCAATGTTGAGCTTCTCAGCCCAAAAACTGGCAGCTGTAGTTGATACATTGTACAAAGTAAATTGATTATATACACTATGGGATGGAATTTTGCCAACTATATATTATACAGTTCTGTTCTGTAATCTGACATTAAAATTTAGCACAATCCACAATAACTAAATAACATAAGATGCATCACAAAACACTGCAATGTACATTACTAATAAGCTTTTGTGCTAAAACTGAGAATTTCAAATTGTGAATTTGGAAATACTAAACCTAAGCACATATTGGACCTGTAAAAAGATTATAGAACCTTCTGCCTGTTTTAAAAAGGCATGTGGGAATAGAGGTCAGCTTATCAAGCCTTATCCCTATAGGAAATAGGTTACCTGCACTTGTGTTCTTTAACATCAGCTTGAAGCTTTGTCACCAAATGAATTCCTCCTGACATTCCCATGACATACTCTAGTCTAAGTCGCTGTAATCCCTGCATGCATGTACTGCGTTGAACATGTTTGATTCAATGAAAGTTAATGCACCTTAAAAAAGACAATACTTCCAAGTTAAAATGAACTCAAAAGTGCTTCAAACATAATGAATAATTGTGCATCAATCCCTGTAGAAATAGAGTCATGTCATCTAACTCGCCTTTTAGTAGGAGCTTATACAATCACATGTGATTGTGCATAGAAACAACCACATTACCGTTTAAAATACAAAAAGAGGAAGCCATGGTTTGGAATATTTTCCATCTTATTGTCTGATGGTCTAAATCTCAGACAGTGCTATCATTTATTCATCCTTCATCAGACACTGGTCACCCAGAGGGATGTACAGTACAGTAATTGCGGAGAGACAGTCTCCCTGGAGTGACAGTGGGTTAAGTGCACTGCTCAAGGGCAATGCCCTCTTTTGAACACACCATGTCCTTTTTGCTTCACTACAATTGATGTCCGAATGCAAATTATCTTATTACTTAAGTCTTATGTTTATTCAGCTAGTCAAGGTCACTCCTTCATAACAAAGAATACAATTGAATGGAAAATAAACTTTCGCTGTCTGATTATGGTTTAGAAAGTGGTTGTTCCATATTTTTTTATAATCTTGAGCTCTTACTATATTTAGCCTATACTTACTATAAAACAAAGTACTAAAATAAACAGAGGTACAACCCACTCCACTATAGACTGCTGCATATAATTCATTAAAAAGTGCTTGATAAAATGGGCACATAAAAATGGACAGTTATTGCCCTCTAGTGGTTACACTCCCAGTTCTCGGCAGGATGACATCATAAAATATGTTAATGAAACAAAGTGCATGTGTGGCATTTGCAAAATGATCTTATTATCAGCGGAATGCCATTTTTAAACATAAGTAAATATTTATATGATTCTTATAATTATAATATGTATTAAGCTTTCATGCACAAAATATTCTCTCAAAACACCTCTTTTAATGTTTAGATCATTACTAATTTGTAGTCTCACGTGATATCATATAATATATGATAACACTGAAGAGAGTGATGCATTTTTATTTTCCTCATCTCTCTCATTTGAAACCCTCCTTCACATGCTCTCGCCTATTACTCGCTATCTTGTTCTGAAGAGATGAATTACTTTGATTTATCTCACTGTCTTCAGTCAGCCCTCCCCTCTCTCTCTTTTATTTCTCCCTCACTTTCTCTTTCTCTCTTCAGTGAGTGCCATGGTGTGCTCTGTTAGATTAGAGCATAGCAGAGATGAATGTGTGTAACTCATGTGTGTAAAAAAGAGAGAAAAAAAGGCAAGTGGGTTTGGTTTTGCATTTTATTCGCGATTTCACCTTATTTTAACATGTTCTTCACAAACAGCAAATCTGACAAGTTGGATAAGAGTAAAAACAGAACAGAGTTTGGATAGATTCACTGACCTCGCCCTAGCCCCTATATTATGCTGCAGGACAGTTTTTCGATATTTGAAAATACTTGAACATGCCTGCAATGTGTTAACATGTTGTGGAACGTGTACAAAATATCCATGATGTTTGCGGCTCAATTTGTCCCACAAATTTCATTGTTAAAGGCAGTATTCCAATGCTTCAAAGCAATACATTTTAACATTTTTTATGCTTTTTTATGCATGTTCAGTTGGGTGGAAACAAACATAAGAAGTGCAATTCCACACTTATATTCCTTTGTTCTGTGATGCGCATTGTGACTCTCCTGTTCGTACTCGTTTATCAAAATGAACAAATCTTTTTTTGGGTCATTTGGTTCATTCAACGAACGAAATGAACAAATTGACTCGGGAAAAGATTTGTTCATTTTGATGAACGAGTTTGAACAGGAGAGTCACGAACGCGCATCACAGAACAGAGCAAGGCGACCATTTGATCTTATAAAACTCAAACTTTGTTATTTTTTTTTAATTTTTTTTATGAGCGATCGTTTCGCTTGATAAGACCCTTATTCATCGTCTGGAATCCTTTAAAGCCCTTTGAACAGTTTGAAACAGTCTGAAACTGTTTGGTTCCCATTAAAATGCATTACATGGAGAAAAATCCTGGAATGTTTTCATCAAAAACCTTCATTTCTTTTTGACTGAAGAAAGAATGACATTGATATCTTGGATGACATGGGGGTGAGTAAATTATCAGCAAACGTTTTTTTTTTTTTTTTAAGTGAACTAATCCTTTAAGAAAACTGCTGTTTCATACATCTTTAAAATCATGTTTGCATATTTAATTTTTTACTGAGCAAAAAGTATTATTATATAAAAGACTTGCTGGTTTTACCAGGTTTTCTTTTCATATTGTGATTCTTTGTTGAATTGCATTGAATCCAACAAGGGTCACTTTGACCCACATAGTTCTTGTATCCAGATTTCAAAATAGGGCTATACATCATTTATAACAGTAAAAAGTACATTTTGAATAATAAACAATATTTTACTATTTTCATGATTTGTTATCACAACTTTTTATCTTTTCTCAAATTCTTTTCTCAACATAGATAATTAATATGGTTCAGAAAACTAAATAGTTTGAGTTTCTATTTATTAAACCAATCTCTTTTATTGCATTAACTCAAATTTAATTTTGATGAACTCAATTTTTAAGTTAAGTTAAGCCAACAATAGTGGGTTTTTTTTACAGTGGTGCTTAAATCTGAGTGAGGTGTTTTTGAGTGTGTGTTTGTTCCCATGTACAGTCTATACTCAAGGGTGCACTGGGATTGCAGCAAGCAGGCACTTCTGCACTAAAACTGAGTCATAGTCAGCACTTTCTAAGGTACCTCATTGACTTTTACCCCCAGCCAAACACATACACACTTCCACACAACTGTGGCACTGCAACAGGCATTCCATCACCCCCTCTGTAATGAAGAGAATGTCTTGTTAATTGCCCCACGTTATTTATGATACCGAAGGGCTGAACGCACTATTGAAGAAATACTTGTTCTTCGCGAGCAGCACGATGCAATTGTGTCTGTTAACGCACTTTAATATCTTATAATGTAGGCTATTTTATGGGGCAATTGTATGTGTTGGAAAATTATTCCCAAAGATGATGTCTTGCTTGGGGTGGGTGGTGCTTGTGCGGGTAGCACCTCATTGCAGTACATCTAGATCCAGGGGGCGAAATTGGATCCAGATCTAAGGGGTGGAGATGGGTAGGATAAGGGGTGGGGTTAGGGATCAGGGGATGGAGATGGGTATAGGTTTAGGTGTATGTAAGGTGGGAGGAGTTGGATCTGGATCTAACTCCTCCCCCTGGATTTCGTGTTCTGCAGTGAGGACCGTCTCGGTTGCATGCGCTACTGGCACTGTATCCAAGATACCCACACAGTTTCCTTGGCAACCAGAGAGAGCACATGGATAAAGTGTGCGCATTACTTAATGATGCTTAGGACCCTTATTTTTCCACACGTTCTTTTTCATCCAAAACAGAAGTGTAGCCGAATAATGGCGGACAAATCTTTGAGGATTACAATAGGCACTATTTAAGCAGTGTTACAACAGACGCACGCGTATGTAGGCATCGCGGAGCTGGAACGGAGAGTTGCGTTTGTCTTCAGAAAGAGTTTGCGCCAACGTCATAGCCAACCGTAAACAGTGAACCGCTGATGTCAGCAGAAACAGAACCAAGATCAACGGAGACAGAGAAGCTGCCGCAGCGCGCGCGCAGACCACAGAGTTTCACATACAAGCTCATCAACTGCAATGTGAAAAAAATCAACAGCCACATTTTGTTACAAATACAACACTTTTATAAACGCACATTTAGGAAACTGTGGTCATTTCAGTCAAGAGTAAAACTCAAGAGTAACCAGTAGCCTATAGGCTACATTACAACTGAGTAGCTATTTAGGGATAGTTCACCTAAAAATTTAAATTATGTCATCTACTCACCTGTATGCTGTCCCAAACCTGTATGAGTTTCTTTGTTCAGATGAACTATTAGAAGACATTTTGAAGAAGACATTTTGAAGAATGTTGGTAGGCCTAATCAAACAGTTGATGGTAGCCAAATAATATGGAAGTCAATGCTATACCGTCAACTGTTTGGTTACCAACATTCTTCCAAATATCTTCTTTTGTGTTCACCAGAAGAAAGAAACTCATACAAGTTTGGAGCAACATAATTCACATTCCAAACTTTCAAACTTGTATGAGTTGAATGATGACAGAATTAAATTTTTGAGTGAATGATCTCTTTTAAAAAAGTTAGGCCTATATTTTAAATTAAAAGTTTTATTTAGGCCTATCTTGCAATTTAGCCTACAGATCAAATTAAATATGTAGTTAATGTATCTACTTTTATAAGGGGCAAAGGAATTCCCCAGAATTCCATGATAACTAGCACACATCACGTTTGTTTGAATTTTTTTTATATGGATCTTCTTATTTTTGTTACTGGGTTTGCTTTGTTTATGATATTAATGTTTAAACGTGGTGCTATTTACAAAAATACACTAACCTTGCTAAATATGCTTTGAACAAGTTAAACATTTGCCAATGAAGTAAAAAAAAAACCTCAAGAAAATATCTAGTTTTAAAAATTACCATATGCCTTATGGATAAATGCACAATTAGCCATTATTATTTAAGAATTACCAAAATAAATTTTGGTAATTGTCACCAAAATAAATACTTGTCTTCTTCGATCAGAACGTTCGCACACTTAATGAGAAGCATGCGGTCTTATTCATTATCAATTCAAATATGTCTTCTTGATTGAAGTATTTGGGTAAGGAGTCACGGCGCGTTCATGTATTCCCAGTCTCGCGCGGCGCTGTCCAATCGCCTGCGACCAGGGAGGTCCGATTCGTCCCTGTTTCACACAGCGTTCCCTCCCCGTCCCTGCCTCCTCCTCCTCTCCACCCCTCCGCTTGGCTGCCTTATCATCGCTTCCTTATTGCCAAACCTGCAAAGACAGGGCTGCACTGAATGCAACGTAATTTTGACCCATGTTCCATTAGCTGAGCGGCCCAGAGGGCACGAGGCTTCCGCGCGGGATTGTAATGCTACACTGTCCTCCCTCTCCGGCCAGTTCATCCTCAGCAGCGCAGAGCTATGGACCTGAAACCGTAGGGCTCCTCCAACACAGCATATCTGCAGTCACCTGCGACTCCAATAGGCAATCAATATTAATAGAGTATTTGTAAGGAGGATTACAGCCATACGGCAATACGTCGCGGGGGGAAGACTGGAATTATGAAGGTATGTCACAGACCGTCTCATTATTGCTTGACTGACCATCCGATACTACTGCCATATGCTTTTGTCCATTTTTCATTTCTGTTGGTGTACCGCGTGAATTCCATTATGTCCTTGCGTGGCGACTGATGCCAGGGAGCCACTTTGCCTTTGCAGCATTTAACGCCGCGCGCTTTCTCCGTGTCAGCTGCTTTGTTTTTGTCAACTATCTCCATGTCTTCTATCGCTATTCATTTCAAGTCTGCATGTGCTACACATTTGTGTCTATCGTAAAAGATGCTCGCGTGAAAGCTCCTCAATAGGAGACAACAATAGCAGTACATCATCGCGAGCGCGTGAGTGAGTGAACTGTTGGTCCACGTAGTAAAAGAGCGGCCTCGCGCACTCCTGTTTGGAGACAACGGAGTCCTTTCAGCTTTGTGGATTTAGGTGTTTTTCTGTACACAGGGAGTGTAGAGTGTGTAGCAGGTGCTGAGAAAATGTGTCAGACCAGTTGCCGTGGGTTTGCAGTGATGTGAGATGAGATGAGGGATACATACCCCACTCTGCTGGTAAATAATGACCATTGCAGTCATTGGCTAGCTGCATGCAGCCCCTCTCGGCACCATCATAACCCTCCACAGCGTTTATGACTACACTCATATGAATATCACTGTTTTATTAGGGTTGTTAGATCTCAAACATGTTATGAGGAGAAATCTGCCCACTGAGTATCTGTGAAGGAATTTGACAGGGCATGTGTCTGTCAGAAAACAAGGCAATGTTACACAGAACAGAATGAGAATTATTGACAAGTATGCTTAGCCTACATACAAAAGGAGTTTGTCTTTAATAAAAATAAATAATCTCTTGGGTATTGCACGTCACTTAAAATTACACAAGGGATATCTTTTAACGTCTCCAGGTAGGGTTATTACATTTTTATTTTCTTGATATATATTAAACACTAAATGAAATAAGTTTGTTTTATTACTTTTTATTTTCTTTCAGTTAGCTGCCAAGACAACATTTCTCATTTCATTTAGTTTGTACTAAATGTTTGATATAAAATAACTATAAAACTAAAGCTGAAATAAATAAATAAAAAAACTATATGAACACATCAAAAAACATAGCCTACTAATACAAAACAAATGCCCAGAGCCGTTTATTGGGTGCTAGTCTATCAAATGCGCCTATACGTAGCTCATAGCCAATCGTTTCAGTTATACCATATGACATAGAGCAGGGATGGGCAACTTCGGTCATGGAGGGCCACTGTCTTACAGAGTTTAGCTCCAACTTTGAAAAAAATCACCTGCCTGTAACTTTCTAGTAACCCTGAAGAGCTCGATTAGCTTGTTCAGGCGTGTTTGATTAGGGTTCTCCAGGACCGAAGTTGCCCATCCCTGATGTAGAGCGACAGAAATTAGACGAGGAAGAAGACGCCCAGCAAACAAAGAACGTTCCCTGACATTCCCGTATGGTCCCATGAGGTTATTTTTTGGGGAACCAAACAAGAACGTTATAGTAACATTCCATGTAGGTTATTTTTAGGTTCCATTTTTATAATGTAAGGAGAATGTTCAGAGAATGTTCCCTTAACCTTAAGGGGAAAGTTCTAGGAATGTTCTGGGAACCAAAAACTAACGTTCCTACAACGTTCCCAGAACCTAAATTTGTTTGCTGGGGGGTCAGAGATATGTATGTGTACACAATGGCGTGTATCTAACGGCCATTTCACACCCCATGCGTGAGCGGTGCGTATATTTTTCGCATGAGCAGCAGTGATGCAGGGATTTCAGCGTCGAATCTGTTTTTTGCTGCACTGCTCACGCTCAATTAAAGTGAAAGGACAGTTTTGATGGACACAAATATATATGATTTCACAAAAAATAGGCCCAAAATGCATAGAAATAAGCATGTCTAGTGAGTTTTAACAAGAACGTCCTTGAGTAGACAAATAAAAGAAAATCACACAGCCTACGACGCAGATGCGGCGAGAGTTCGACGCAGAAGTATAAATTGGGCTTGAGGCTGAATCGAAAGGTAACTTCGCGTCTGCTGCCATGTTGGATCCATAGGTTTAATAAACTGCTTCGGTGTGTCGCATAGACGTTGTCATCGTCTTGCTGCTCCCTGCCCGTTCTGTGATTGTTCCTTAGATAAGGAGAAAATTTGGTCTATGGTATCCAGACTACCTTACAAGCATGAATAAAATCGCTCGCGGCAAGGTACTATGGGGAAACCCAGTCTACAAAAACTGACTAAAACTAATATAAATGTAATATGAAAATATAAGAATAAAGTGTTACTAAAGCACCAATAAACAGTGCATTCACATAAGCACACACATTAAGCTCATTTCTAACCCTTTCAAATTTGATAAACTATCACTGACCACTTGGGCAAGCTACTACTGCAGAACTGCTTGCCTCTGTCACTCTGAATCTCACTCTACCCTTCCCCTAGCAAGACAGTTTCATACCTCTCCTCACCTGTCCTCTGCTCTCCCCGTTACGTTTACTTGTTTCTCTCATAAGGCTGATAGTATGAAGGTTATGGACTTAAATCAACAGCCAATAGTGTCGTTATGCAAATTATCCTGTGCAGGTGTGCATTGTGGGCATTCATATGTATGAGCATGTGTGCAGGGGCCGTGAAGTTTCATCTCCAGAATACATAGTGGACTTGCACGTAAGATGCCAATTTGCAGTGAAAAGACACTTTCAATACCCTAACCTGATTAGGAAAGTGACAAGGACTGTAACTGATATTGTTCCATTTGACCTTAGGATTTGTAGTCCTAAACTAATATGGTATGACTTGAATCATGTTGAAATAACATCTAGTGTGACCTCTTTTGACTGAAGAGGTTTCTTCTGAGTTCCAGATTGTTTGTTTTTATTGAGGAGGTACCCTGACTGCTGATGTGGAGAAAACCCAAACCCCTTGGCTCTACATTCGTCCTGAACACTTTAATGGTTCAGCACATAACGGCAGACTGATGTACCTGAGGCTCTTTATAATAGCGATCCGCAGTGTGATGCCGCAGAGAGATTTTAAACATGTCTGCAAGCGATTACATTTTATTGAGATCCGATTCTGAGATGATTTTGAGTTTTGATTGGCTGTACATGTTTCTTATGAAACTTCTGTTGACATTTTCTGTCAAGTTGATCTTTCAAAAGAAATCCTGCTTAAACCAGCCTTAAGCTGATTTGCTGGTTTACAGTTGAAAACCCTTTTAAACCAGCCAACAGTCCAGGCTGGGAGACCAAATAAGACCAACAAACACGTTTAAGTTGTTTTTATTCAGGAGGAAAGGGTGATGATGTGTAGTCTTATGCTTCTCTAATTTTGCAGCTTAAGTTAATGTTCAGTGTAATCATTAACTTCAGAGACAAAACACAGGGGTAGAAATCGAATTACATTCTTCTGATCTATGATCTAGTTCCACAGCATGAACAGTACTTGATGTTAAGAGTTGCTGCATTAAATGTCGACAAATCTCAAACAGCGGCCGTCTTCGAAGTCGGACCTCAGCGCTTAAATGTCTCATCTTAGAATGTCATCTACAAAACTTTGATCTGCATCTCTCTTCTTGGCCCAGTGACATCTGGACCTTTAGTTTTCAATTAAAGCTGTTCATTGACTCACCTGAAGATCCAGCAGGATTTATCCTCTCTCTGCACTTCATCTTTGGTGGTACAGGCTCCCTCAGAAGGAAAGGAGCTGGAGTGTTCAGGCAGGGTCTGAGATTTAAACTTTGTCACATTTTGAAAACGGCAAGTAAAATGTTTTCTTAATTCCTCTTTTGCACTACTGTAGCTTGAATAGTAATCCAGCTTATACTTAAAATTGACACCATGCTCTGTAAATATTGTTGGTCATGTACACCTGACTAGTGCCAGACTCGATATATCGGCAGATATTAGGCATTTTCCAAACTATCGGTATCAGCAGTTTTACTGGCCGATAAATGAATATTTCAAAACTAAAATAAAAACGGACGAAACACGCTTGTCATGAGTGTTGGAGTTGTATAGTTTGTCCACCAGAGGGCACTCTACACGGTCCCTGTTGGCTACACTCTTTGAGTTGGTCACGAGACATACAGTACATTGCTTGAATAACAATTATCATCCCCATCAGTTCTCTTACAGTAACTCAAATAAGCATGACAAATTTGTGACTGTCATGTCCAGTTTTGCCACTGTTAAATAAGCCAAGAGTGAATTAGCTAGTAATAGTGACATTACGTTGTTACCTTGTAGTTGACTGACTGTCCTTTTAACTTTTGATAATGTGACTGAAGTATTTCTTTAATAGCGCCTGACAGTTATAGCAATGAGACGTATCATCTCTCCTTGGCCTGTTATATTGAAAATGTAGCCTATGTTTTACAATTTGTAGTATGACGTTATCCATTGCTAAATTATGGCCTATTTATGGCAAATTTCGTTAACTCATAAATAACTACAAATAACTATTGTTAGGGAAATCTGTTAATGTTTTGTTGCACGTTTCTGAAAAAAAAATATCGGCCGATATATCGGAATATTAGATTTTAAAACCAACAAATATCGGTATCGGCCTTCAAAATCCTTTTATCGGTCGGGCTCTACACCTGACCTTCCTGTCAAAAGTTTTTTTTATATGCTCACCAGTCACTAAGGCGGCAGTAATGTGATCATAAATACTGTGAAATATGACTTCAATTTAAAATGTTTTCTATTTAATGTATTTATTTTATAATGTATTTACTGCAGTCTTTAGTGTCTCTTGAACCTTCAGAAATCCTTCTAAAATGCTGATTTGGTGCTCAAGAATCATTATTGTTTTCAATGTTGTAATATTAGTGAAAACAATGATACATACAATTCAAATGTTTGGGGTAAGTTAGATTTAGAAAAAATAAATTAATACTTCTATTCAGCAACGATGCATTCAATTGATCAAAAGTCTTCTTTTGAACTTTCTGTTCATCAAAGAATCCTAATAAAAATGTATCACGGTTTCACAAAATTGATAATAATAAGAAAGCATCAAATCTGCATATTAGAATGATGACTTCATAAAATATTTCTTTCATGAACATAAAAAAATCTTCTTTTTTTTTCAACCGGTAGTTGGAAAAAAGCATCTACTAAATGAATGCATGACTATTTTACTTGTTTTATCCTTGATTTCCTGGTTTGTGCAGCTGTTGTTGAAATATACAAATGCATTGGTCATTTGAATGAGTTTGAAGTGCAACCATTGCATTAGGAACATGAACTCTTTGCAGAGCCATCTTAAATGCTCTTGAACCAATTCTTTTGTTTGGTGTTATGAGTTCTTTATTCTTAAGAAAGATTAGGGGGCAGTTTTGGGCACCTTTCCAAAGTACTTAATCAATGATTCTCAACATCTCAGCAGCTCATGAATACTCTGCAAGCATGCATGTGTAATGCGGAAGATGTAAGCGGGATTTAGTCAGAAAGGGAACAGGCTTTAGATCTCGCTTTAGTACACAGATGTCATATGGCAGTGATATACTTGAAGAAACTTGCCTCAGACTGTGTGTATGTCTGTGACACATGAAACATCATCCCAGAGGGATGCAGCGAACAAAGTGCTAGACAAGATCCAGATGCATATTTAAAGCTAAGTTATATATTAATCTTGTGTCCTAAGTGCTGAGTCTTATTTTACCTGCATGAGATGTTTTCTGGCGAACCGTACATGCTCATAACAAATTCACACTGTACTGTGCTCTGTGTGTGTGTGCGCTCAAGTGAGGTGCAAACACACTGCGGCAGGTTGGATGGACTTTGATATGTAGCGTTTGAAGTGCTCACACCGCTGTTTGCTTTCAGTTTTTAAGGTGACTCGCGCCGCTATTTCTCCACGGTTCCCAGGCAGAGTCTGTGAGACCTGGAGATCTAACTTCTCTCTCTCTGTGAGGTAATGGAAAAGACCCGCAGCGCCGGAATGCACGGTCTCCTCTCCTCCCCTCCCTGGAGTTTACTGCAATGGTGTAGCTGTAACTATGTAACTCTGTTAGTATTGTTCATTTAAACACTCAGGCCACCCTCCCCACCCTTGCTGATGTATATCAGATGATGCATTAACTAGTGTGTGATCTTTGCACTGCAGGGTTGTAATCAGGAAGTTGAAGTGTGTGCAAATTATTTACCTTTTTAATTTTTGTTTGTATTTTTTGTATTCTTTTTAGCTGCTGATTCATATCTATAGAGACTATATGAGTTGCTATATGGCTAAGCAACAGGGACACACATGCTGAGAGAGAGAGAGAGAGAGAGAGAGGGCCTTCTGCAGCCAACCTGATGCGTAATTTGGCAGATCCTTTGAGATACAGATTTTTTTTTCTAATTTAATGTTTAGTGGAAAGCCCCTGACAATTTTGCTGATGAAAACTTGTACGTTTTTGGTTGCAGAATCAGTGACACCTGAAATAGATCTATGCATTTTTAATGAGCCTGTGTAAATTGTGTTTGTGGATATCACCCCACTGCGTTTTGACCATCTGTTTGCTTGTTTTGTTTCAATTTGGAGACTCGTATCATGTGTATTGCTTGTGGAACACCACTGGGACTCGCGTAAACGTGCTGTTGAAGAGTTATGAGATGTATATTGTCATTCTATATATGTATTTGACTTTACGCTGTTTCATCGTTTTTGTTACTGTTTTAGTGGACTATGTCCTCAGCTTTAGTCAACTAAATAAATATACATTCAAAAAGTTACTTTGTATTAAAAAAAGTTATATCTTGTTCACTTAATATACAGTGCAGTACTATTCAAAAGTTTTGCGGTTGGTTAGGTTTTTTTGTTTTCGAAAGTGCTCTGATGCTCACCTGGTCTGCATTTATTTGATCACAAATACAGTAAATATAGTAATATTGTTAAATATTATTACAATTTAAAATTTCAATATATTTTAAAATGTAATTTATTCCTTTGATGACAAAGCTGTATTTTCAATTTTGACAAATCTTACTGACCCAATACATTAAATACATTATTAAAACTTTTTGTTTCTTACAGCTGCCGTCCATAGCTTTTTTGGGGTTAAAAATGATCCAAAATACATATTAGAGGAAATACATTACCAGCCAGTGTTCAAAACTGCATCTGCTTGCCGTAGCTCGATTCAAATCAAAACGATAAGCTTGTAATAATGTTTTTAAATCCAGTGGTACTGGTGGATTTCTGTGGGAAGATTCGAATCATGTATTTCGATCATTACGTACACATGCTCTCGGCTAGTAGTCTATATTGCATGTGAGGATGTTGAAGGTGGGGGATTTATTGCCTTTCCTCACAGCACTTGATATAATTAAACTTATCAGTTTGATGGCAGATCCAGAAATGTTCAAACGACAATCACCAATGACAACTGCAGATTCACACGTTGTAAAATCCCAAAACTTTTGACTAACATATCGGAAGGACAATACATGTAGTCACGCAATGCTGACGTTGTTAACATTAACAAGATGAGAACAAAGTATAATTTGCACGGTTTTGCATGATGATAAACGATTTTTAGATTTAATCAGTGCAATTTACTGCAATGTCAGAACCAGAACACAGCCAGCAGAGAATGAGACCAGTATCGACACCGGCATGGTGTCTGACAGCTGCACACTCTCCTCAATGTGTTCATCTGTGCTGTGCCATGTCGAACTACAACTCGCGTAAAGTTGATAATTCCACGAATGACTGCAATTGCAGATTTTGAACAAAGATGGCGACAAAGAGGAAAAAATGCAAACTGCAGCTTTAAGGCTGTCGCTGTAACCATTAAACCAGAGAATTATGGCACATACTGTACATGATATGAGATGCACAGTGAAGGGGTTTGAGATTTTAAAATGTCATTTCAAAATGATCTGAATTTATCCATATTCAATTAACCTATTTTGAAAACCATAATAGGTTGGTTAACCTGAATATTTTTTAATCAGTTTCTGTGCAAAGATATGCAAAGGAGGCTGTTAATCTGGACATAGAAAAATGTCAAATTTCTCCCTCAGACCTTAGACCTACTGTCTACCATTATATATTAAATAGGTGGCAAGAAGAGTACAAACACATGTGTACAAACAAATTACATAAAATCCACCCTGAAATCTCTAACAGACATTGAATCTCCCTTAAAACAAGATTTGATCAAGTGGTATTCACTAGATATCTTCTAGGTCATACAAGATTGACACATACCTGTACATTTTTGCTTAAAGGAGAAGGCCGAACTGTAGGTTTTGATTTTTATATGAAACTTGTATTTTTGTAATTCAGTTTTTTGCTATCTACATAGCCACAGATGCTGAGATGGCATTAAATAAAACTTGATTGTGCAAAGATGCTAATTCATAGTCAACCCTACTGAAAAACCCCCTACTGGTGGTCTTCTAACCTGGTCAAGCTAGTCTTTTGTTGGTTTAGCTGGGGTAGTCAGCTAAATTCACAGTTTGACTAGATGAAAAGTGCCTAAAGACAAGGTAATGGACCATTGTGACCAACAGCCTTGGCTGGTCTTAGTATATATTTTTAGTAGGGAAATCTCCTTTTTAATGTTTGCAAACAACAAATAAACATGTTTGAACAATGTCTTTTCTTTTCCGTTTCTTCCAGCGCTGTCAACATGTCTAAGGCCACTGTAAAGAAGCTGCACTGGCGCTCAAAAGTGCAGGAGAGCTTCGTCCCACTGGGCGGAGCCTCGGGAGAGCTTGGTGTGGCCATTGGAGGTGGTGCAGATTATGGAGAGTTCCCATTTGTTACAGCAGCACCTGGGGGTGGAGCCACTGTTGGTGACGTCATCCTAGAGATTGGAGGTACACCTGTCCTGGGATTGACCTTGGGAGATGTAAGAGGGGTTCTGAACTCATGTCCACATCCCATTCGGATCAAAACCGTCTTACCAGGTACTTTTTTTTTTCATCGATAAGAGCAAATTGTCTGTTGGGTGACACCATGAGTTGGAGAGTAACAAGCTTTTGCACTGATCCAACTCTTTCTTTGCATTAGATACGAGTAGGACAATGCAATGGAAAGACTTCCTGAATATTTTTTTTTAACAATACACAACTGACAGAAGATTTAGATTTTTGTCGTTCAAAGAGACATTTCATCCAAAAATGAAAATTCATCATCTTTTACTCACCCTCATATCTTTTCTTTTTGTGGAAAAGGCTATATTTTGAAGGATATCCTGGCCTTTTTTCTCTTTAATATAATAAAATTGAAAGGGGACTGACTGCGGCTGTCAAACTCCATAATGAGTCTCATAACAATTTTATAAATTTGATTGACAGAATGTTCATTTTAATGTGAAATGTTCCTATTAGATGTTTTAAGTTTCTAGGTTATAGGCCTGGGGTTAAACTTAGATGACCTTTAATTTCTAATCCAAATTTTACTCACAAGGCTGCCTGATAGTACAACAAACCCCTTTATTTTATAGGTTTTATCTGCATTTTGTTGCACTTTTAAATAAAATGACTTACTTAAACATACTTAAACATACTTTGGATGTTTATGTTGAGCTTTATACCTACTGACATTATACAGCCCCAAGTAGATCACAGTGTGTTGACATGTCACGTTAATGTCATTCTGCCAGAAGATTGCATTATCCTAATCTAGCCTCTCTGAATACATTAGTTCCAGATACTCCATGGGGATTTTATTGACTATATTCATATTATTAATTTATAAAATTGGTTTTGACACCATAAATTAATGCTCAGTGAAGGCATTTTCACTCTCTCAGATTTGTGGAGACATTGTCTTGAACTAACAAGAATGTCAAATACTCCTTTTGTGAGAGACAACATCATTTGTATAACAAACAAGAGTTCTAAAAGCTTTTTTATTAATTAAATACCATAACAAAACTATCACTCAGAGATTATGTTTGAGTATAGCAACTTTGCTGCTTGGTTTAATTACTGTACAAGTTTTGGAAGTAGAATAGTTACAGTATTAATGGAAATGACTAGCCTGACGTTGTCATACTCAGATTCTAGTTAGAAACTAAAATGTTGTGGGCGGCATCAATTCGGCTGGCATCCAGGCTAGGAAATAATCAAAGTAGAAAATTCATCTTTTTTTATTCTATTGAATTAATTATACATTAGCTTTCAAAATGTTGGGGTCAGTAAGAATATTTTGACATTGATATTGTTACAAAACATTAATATTTGACATTAGATTGTTTCAAAAGATTTCTACTTCAAATAAACGGTGTTCTTTTGATCATTCTGTTCATCAAAGAATCCTGAAAAATCAAATGTATCATGGTTTCCACAAAAATATTGTGTAGCACAACTGTTTTCAACATTGACAATAAAAAGAAATTTTTCTTGAGCATAAAATCAGCATATTAGAATGATTTCTGAAGGATCATGTGACACTGAAGACTGGAGTAATGACAGCTGAAAAGCTTCAGTTTATTTGAAAAATGATTGACACATGTATTTACATAACAACTGTTTTTTTATCTTTTCTTAAGGAACTTCAGGTTTTATTAAATGTTTTTGAACTTCCACAACCAATCTCTCCTCCATGTATGATGTTAAATATATAAAAAAGAACTAGAAAACCAAATTACTGTCAAAGTGTAGTTAGTATCGCTTGCTGCTGTTGTGCTTGGATAAAACAGAACTTGATTAGTCCACACAGTATTTTTTTCTCAAAACAGTATGTAAAAAGGATCCTGATTTGCCAATAGCTATGACAGGTCTCCACCTTCCCACATTTCAGTGTCAGACATTAAGTGGATGTGATATCCCTCTCTCTATTACTTAACCTCTCCGGAACTCTCTGCCCTGGTTGGCCCGATTGATCGCTGTCAGCGTGGGGCGGTTAGAGCCCGGCACTGGCGAGTGACGGGCGGGCAATCCCAGTCCACAATGCATAAAGACCATCAATATCTTGCGGGAAAGGAAGCTGGCTGTCATCTAAGGTCATAACGCACTTTAAAAAATGAATACATCAGCGGGAAATGACTCATCCTACCTTTCCCATGAGTCCTTGAGGAGTCCATGTGTTGAGATTGTGTGTGGAAAGGACCACCGGATTATATTAAGTGCAAAAATCAATACAGAGAAGCCGAGCGGTCCTCGTTCAGGTGCTCCGCAGTGCTTGTTTGTGACAACAGCATACTGACCTTAGAGACTTCTGCAGTTGCAGTGCAGTCGCAGCATGCTTGAATGTGTCTGTGAGGTCTAAGGTGTTACTGTAGTAACCTGAGGTGTGCAGTATTAGGACTGAATTCAGGGGAGAGACCGTTTAACCCTTATCGAATCTTACGGTGTATTTCGGATTATTTTCAGAACTGCATCTTTGGCAGTTTCACTTTGCTAGTTCACCTTTTTTCTCATATTTCCATGGTGACAGCAGTGTTCTATTTGTGAATTTGGCAACAGTGCTGTTATTTAAATGTGGTTTCAAATCTCTCCATTGCATTCTCGTTCATGTGTTTTGTTTGTAATCTGCAGGCTCGAACTCTCTGCAAGGATCTGAGACTTTACCTGAGCAAGTGTTTTACACCTGGATCAATGGACAGCCAACTCCAACAGGTCATACGAGAGAACCTCTACCTGCGCGCCGTGCCCTGTGAGTGAACCAACCACCTACATAATGCAGTAATACTGGGCTCTTTAAAGGTTTAAGCTCGGGACACACCAATTATGAATGTAATTTGATACTCACGACTGATCATGCCCAAACGTCATGCCCATGCCAAGTCAGTGACAGTTGCGTTCTGTTGGTGTTCCCAGTTGGTGTTTAAAAAATTGCTGCAGTCATTGGAAACGGTCTGTAAGTGTGTTCAGTTCAGTCTTAGAATGTTTCAACTAGTCATTAAATGTGTCCCCAGCATTAGATCACCCAAAAATGACATTTCTGTCATTAATTACTTACCCTCTTGCTGTTCTAAACCTTGTTTAGGCCTAGAAAGGTAGTAAAGACATTGATAAAAAAGTCCATGTGACTACAGTGTTTCAACCTTAATGTTATGAAGTGATGAGAAAAAAAATTTGTGTGCAAAAAAACAAAAATAATGACTTTATCCAAGTTGCTAGCTTCTGTGTCAGCATCACACATGTGTCATGGTGCTCATGTGACCAGCATCGGCCAATAGTGAGCCTGCGTTCTGACGTAGAACCCGGAAGCGCTGCACTGTTTGTTGAATAATGTCCTTATTTTTTTGGGGGGGGGGGTTTGCCCATAAAAGTATTCTTGTCGCTTCATAACATTACGGTTAAACCACTGTTGTCAGCGTCAACTATTTTAATGATGTCTTTACTATCTTTCTGGGCCTTGAAAGTTGTAATGACGTTGCTGCCCATGGGTGGTTCAGAAACCTCTCGAATTTCATCAAAAATGTCTTCATTTGAAGATGGACAAAGGTCTTTTTCACTTTTTTCCCATCAGTCCATTTGAAAACAAAGTCATGTTTACAAGTCGATACCATATTGGCACAAGTGCTTTTGAGGATGAAATAATCACTGGATTTGGCCATGTTTGTCATTAAAGGTGAACAGTAGTATCCCAGCCCACTATTTAAGTTAATTTTACAATCCAATATGGTTTAAACCTCATGCTTTTTAGTCACAAGATTATGTATACAATATGTAAAATGGCTCCCTGCTTCTTCTCTCTATTAACCAAGGGTTCCTTGGCTTGAAGTTCACGCATATGAGAAATGAGATCTTGAAATACATCAGCCAGAAAAAGCATGCATGCAATCTCATGCTTTAATGCTCTCAGAGACTGTAAACAAATCCAGTTTACAATCATGTCAAACCTCATACAGAGTCAAAGGTTCAGTCACTTTGAGGCAATGCAATGCACTTTAACCGATTGCCTTGGCAACTGTCATCAAACGTCACAGCAGTGCGCTCATTGTGAATGACACTGTTCCATATTTTGCCTTGCAACAAAACGGCAACTATTTTCAGAAATCATTTCATGCATTTATTAATGTATAGTTCACGCCAGCATCAGGCTCCCGTTCACCATCACAGCTGATGCATTTAATCCATCCTGCATGATTCGAACTTTGCCTATTTCCTGCTCTTGATCCCAAAGCTGCACATTTGTCTTTGTCTTCAGCCTGAGGTACCCTGCTGTGCCTTTCAGCACTCCTGTGCTTGCACATATGCATAAGCGCGTAAGCACCCAAACACAGACCCATTCACACATGCTTGCGCATTTTCGTGCACCCATTCACATAACGCTTAATCTATCGGTTCAGTTGCATAGCCTATCTACTCAAACTGAAAGGCTTTCCCAAATAACGTTCCCATTTATTCAAAACGTCACATCTCTGATTTGATTGCAGGCAATTAGAAGAGTGTGTACTGTAAGATGCTCATCTTTTCTGTTCTTTTAAGATAAAATAGCACAGGTGTGTCTGTACAAAAGCATGCGGCTATATTTAACCAGGTGCAAAACGTCATGTTAAATGGTTTGCATATACAGAAATCAACATTTACTTTTCTAACACACATTCGTGCTCATACTGTGCATAATTCACCAGTATATGTTGATCCCAAAGAGAAAAAAAGTAATCTTTTGTCAAGATGTGATAACTTGCTCAACTGTTCTTTCCAACTGACATCACAAAATCCCTATATTTCAACCCCGACCACCTGGCTCCGTTCTGATATTTTACTCTTGCTTTTCACAATCCAATCAGTTTTTTGATGGCTAAAAATGTTTTGCTCTTGTTAAATCTCCAGTTTAAATCTGTCACATTATTACAGAAGTAAAAAGTCCTCGGTGTCTAAATCCTTAATGTCTCATCCTACACATCCATTAGAGATTCATTTCAGAGTGAATGTAAGGGGCTCAAATGTGTTGCGTAAAAACGTCATTGTTTCAAAAGGGGGAAAACACTCATGCTTTTTTGCATTGGCTGTCATTAGGATTAATGCAATACAGGCACTGTGATGTCATATACGGGGTGTATAATACTCTGGAACAATGCAGTGTTTTGTTATTAACGGCTGATTTATTGTATATGGTGGCTGAAGGCTTTTAAGTCATTACAATCCTGCTTGATGTTGAATAACTGTGTGTTGTATCCTTGCGATAGGTGCACTACCTCATAAACCACCTTTTCTCTTCCTGAAGACTTTTGCTTCAGAGCCATTTGTTATGTTGGCAAGTTCGATTGATCAAAGCATGCAGGTTTCCTACTGTATCTCTTCTGAATCACCAGAATTGCGGTGATCAGGTTAGCCTAAATTGTGATGCACTGCTTATCTACCTCAGGAAAATCCACTTGTCCCAACTTTTGTGTGAGATGGAATTAAGCTGAGAGAAAGTTGGATAATCTCATCATTGTGGGATTATAGAGCATGTCTGAAGTGTTTGAAATCATAATCAGTTGCCGCCTCACACCACCGAAGTCATATGCAAATAGACAGACACACACACAGTTTATTTGATATACATTTAGTATGTAAATGCTGTAACATAACTGCCTTTACCTGCATTTGACACTCACATCATACATTAAACTCCAACTCTTTTCCATATCAAGGCCAATCAACTTTCCACAAATTCAGTGTGACAGCTGTGTGTTTTCTCTGAGGTCTGTGGATCCAAACATCAAATGCATCAAAGAGACTGGCTTCCTGGTGATGTCATCAGGATGTTTTTTTCTTCAAAAAATGCATTAGATTTTTTAGCAAAGGGAAGATGCAAGTTTATGAAAAAGTAATGAGCGATCTTTTAAAATGCCCCATGTGTCTGTAGCACTATAGCCTTCCTATTTTTACATTCTCTTTTTAAATGGCTTGTTGTCTATTTGTAACAAATGTTTGTGTATTTTTGATAAGTTAAGCAAAAAGAACAAACATTGTATTTTTTGATGATTACAGTCATATGCTTGATCTCTCTGCCCTGACCCAGGTACGACCAGGCAACCGCGGGATGGAGAGATCTCAGGGTGGATTATAACTTTGTCTCCATTGAGGAATTCTTCTCCCTGGAAGAGTCTGGAGCACTGCTGGAAAGTGGGAAGTTCAAAGGTCAGAATCAGTCTCTCTTTTATATCCACTTTATTCATCTAAACCAGTGGTTCAATGCTGTCAAAATTATTTATTTTTTGTTTGTTTGTTGATCACAAAGTACAAAGTAGATAAGGAAAACAAGGATGCCGGGTGTATTAAAAGCACCGTTGTTACTGTTTACAATCCGTGGAATGGTGCGCTGTGATTGGTTGAGCGGATGTATCGCATTCTGTAGAGAAGGGAGACTGGGATTTGTTGTAGTTTGGAAAGAAAGGAGAAAACATGACAGAATAACACGGCAGATATCGCATTTTACATAAAATTGAAAATGGACTTTTCAATACCAACCAAATACAATACTGATTTGTGCGGTACTCATTTTTTTAAATGCCATTTGACATGTTTTGGAACCAAACTCTTCATATACTAAACTCTGCTGGACAGTGACCCTCCAGGACCAAGTTTTAGAAACCCGGACCTAAGTGAACATTTCAAAACTGTGTCCAAAGTGTCAATATTTTGTTTGAGCACCACTGTGATCTAGCACTGCCTTAATCCTCCTGGCCATGCACCAGAGCTGTACAGGTTGTTGCTGACCTTCTCTTCTCCATCTTCCACTCGAGGATGTCCGCCAGTTGCACCAGGGCAGCGCCGATCTTGAGAAATCTAACTTGGCGCCTATCTAACTAGTCTATCTTAGTCTCATCAGACCACAGGACATGGTTACCAGTAATTCATGCTCTTGGGCAGGTTACTTTCTTGTGATCCAGCTTCAGAAGAGGCTTCCTTCTGGGACGACAGCCATGCAAACCAACTTGTTGCAGTGTGTGGCGTATGGTCTGAGCACTGACAAGCTGACCTTCTGCTTCTGCAACATTTAAAGCAATGCTGGCAGCACTCATGCTTCTTGACGCACAGCACGAGGACTCAACTTCTTAGATTGACCCTTGCAAGGCCTAAACCTCTGTATGACCCTGGTCTGTACTGTTTCAGGGTGTTACCAATCTTCTTATAGCCTAAGCCATCTTTTTGGAGAGCAACAATTAAAATTCTCAAATCCTTAGAGTTCTTTGCCATGAGGTGCCATGTTGAACATCCAGTGGTCAGTATGAGAGAATTGTACTCAAAGTACATACTTGAACTGGTCTTAATACGAGATACAACAATTTGCGTGGTCCTGTCAAACATTGCTATACAAGCAGCACATTGACTACTCTAAAGTATTGTCTCTTGAGTAGATATACTAAAATGTTTGCACTAAAATGTTTGTACTCTCACTTTTGAGAGACTATATATATATATATATATATATATATATATATAGTATAAAAATTATATTTTGTTTTGATATTTAGATTTATTTCCTGGGTACTCAAAGTGCTTTCACTTCCATCAAAAGTAAGACTAAAGAATATAGTTCTGATATGCAGGAATAGATTACGCCTGGCATGCCAGACCTACATCAAGATGTTAGGTCTGGAAACTCTTCACTGACGGGGCTCAGTCCGGAGGGGCGGGGTAACGGTTGTCTTTAAATTCTCTCTGCACGCAATTGGATAGCGCTAAAGCCAATCAGAGCAACGAAGAAGGTGACGTACTCAGTGGAGCAAGTTGATATATTAAACTTTTACCGTATCCAGTCCAGCTGTCAACATTGAACATTGAAAATAAGGGAGATTTCCCGAAATCCATCCCAAAATAAGGGTTTTCTTTGTTTTTTTACACAACCCACAAACTTTAAAAATAAAACGCTAATCATTAAAAGTCTAAAGAGTTTATAACTAGCCTACATATGTGTAGAGAGAAAAGACCGTGTGTCATTAAAAAAAATAATTTCATACAGAATGTTTAAATAATAATATCAGCTTACGAGGGAAACGGAGGTGGAGTAGTGGCGCTTCGGAGTGGTGGAGATGATTCGGGGAGAGGTCGGAGATCAAAGCGCGTTACTTTCCTCGACGACACAGCACGAGTGTGGCAAATATGACAAGTTGATCGTTTCGCCACAGCTTTTTTGTAACAGTGCGTGCGGCACCGGCAACTTAAAACCGAATATGTCAGAGCTGGTTCTGACCGTCGGCAACTCTGTCGTCATTTTGTTTAGCCCGCCCGCCGACTCTATACACGATGTGATTGGCCCTTCCAGAGTTGGGGTTTTCCAGCTAAAAAGTCAATGGAGGCCCTGTCCCAAATAGCACACTCCGGACTTGTGGACTTCCTCAGGGTCCACACTTCAGCTACGTCATGAATTGCAGACCTATAGTGCCCTTCAGCGCGAGTCTTCGAGGGCGCATTGAGAGGTATTTTTGGGACAGACTTGAATCGTCACGCCGGAAACAGGAAGACGGTCTGGTTGTTGCATAGACAGTATAAGAAGTACAAAAACAGGATTTATTTTATTTTCTCAAATCTTATGTCCATGTGAAATACGCAGCCTGCTTTTAAAGTTCTATAATTGTATATGCCACCTGGGCATTACAATAGATGTCATGGTTATGTAAATGATAAAAAACGTTGTACATAATAATACATAATGTTCAATTTTAACACAAAATAAAAGAGTTTAAGAAAAATGTATAGGTTTCAATATTCATAATACGTTTATGACTCAGTAAAGCCAATACATTTGGTTCTTTTTATGTAATGAATCATATAATGCGATCGTATTATTTAACACTCTTTTATTATGTTTGACATATCAACCAATGGTCTCTGGTTCGAATGAGACTGTACAACTGGTAAAATGTATGCCTATGTCATAACCATAATGATACTTACACCTTTAATATTCTAACTTTACAATCCGTGAGTGAAATCTTCTCCCATTTGTCTGATTGGCCTTTCGCAAGGATTCCTGGGTAGTTAAAGTGCGTGGAGCCTGCATCTATGCGGCTTCGCGGAAGACCGCTTCAAGAGTACAAAGGGGCGCTGCTGAGCACACTTCAGAGCGTTAAAATGTCAAATGGGACAGCCTACGGATTAGTAGACTCGGCGAGCACGCGCAATTTAAGTCCACGAGACCACAAGTCCGCGTGAAGTGCGCGATTTGGGACAGGGGCGAGAGTTGCTAGACCACACTTTGCTGCAAAATAATTTTTGCTGCCGCTAGGGTGCGTCTAGATTTCTAGGCTAGCAAAAGATTGTTGAGCCTTACAAATTAGACAGTGACTGTAAGAAAACAGCATTCAAAGCATTCAAAATTCCCATTTCCACCATCAGGGCAATAAATAAGAAGTTTCGATCAACTAAAGATATTACAAATCTGCCTGGAAGAGGATGTGTGTCTATTGCCTTAATGCATGGTGAGGAGGATAATTTGAGTGGCCAAAGATCCTTCAAGGATCACAGCTGGAGAATTGCAGTTAGGGTCAGAAAACCTAAAAAAAATAAAAAATGAATAAATAAAAAATCCTCTGTTCTTATCCAAAATAAACCGGATTCTGTGGTCACATAAAGCAAAAAATAAAAGCTTTTTGGCAGCAAACCCACCAGATGGGTTTAGTGCAAACAGGGATAAAAAGTACCTGGATAAAAAAAAATATATCTTTAAAGGGATACTCCACCCAAAAATGAAAATTCTGTCAATTACTCACCCTTTTGTTGTTGTTGCAAACCTGTGTGAGTTTCTTTCTTCTGATGAACACAAAGGAAGATATTTTGGAACTTTGGCATTTGGTTCCAATCATTCTTCAAAATTTCTTATTAGCAAACCTACACAAACTGCTCCTGCAGAAACTATCTTTCACTAAGTTATTTACATTTGTTTATACTGATTTGATCATGTTTTTCAGCTACCAATATGAATGTTTTACACATTCTACCTTGTTTAAAACCATTCTACTCCATACATTCAAAATGTCACAAAAAATCAGTGTGAAAAATGCGTTTTATCATTAAACGTATGGGACAGACAGGCCTTGAATTTGATGTGGAAGGAGTTATTTACTGTTCAACTGAGAAGTTGTGTGTGCGCATTTGAGTTTGTGTGTGCTCGTGAACACATGGTGAGGTTCAGGGCTTCACGCCAAAGCTCAAAATGCTCAAGCCAATCAGAATTAAGAGAAGCACCCTCCAGACTGCGGACAAAAGTGCCGTGCTGGCTCGGTTCTGTCCTCCAACATTATCAGCAGAAAGAGCTGAAAAAGAGCCCTAATGGAGAGAGAACAAGCATGTAATGTAGACTGATGTCTGAGCCTGCTGATGTCTTTGTTAAGGGTCTCATACACAGCTGCAGATTCACACTATGACATCCTTCAAAGTTGCAGCTCTTGGATTTATGGATATGCTGACTCGTGGTTTTGAAACTGCTGTGCCACTTTACTTTCTTTTGTCTTTGGAAAGAAAAAAGATATTGTTTATTTATGTCCAACTTGGGTCCCCTGTAGGGTTGGTTTTGAGGTTTTTAAACGTGCTTTTGGGGAACTCAAGGACTGATGATTGATGTAAATGTCATGGTCTAAATAACTGACTACTGTATGTCAATATCACCAATAGAAACTTCTCTTGTGTTAAAGTTTTGGGTATAAGATTTGTTATGATTTTGAAAGACTCACCAAGGCTTCTCACTATGGTTGCATTTATTTGATTTAGAAAATGGCAGAAAACAGAAATATTGTGAAATATTATTATAATTTAAAGAACTTGTTTTCTATTTCAATAGATTTAAAAATGTTAAGTTTCAGGTCTCATTACTGCAGTCTTCAGTGTCACATGATCCTTCAGAAATCATTCTACTATGCTGATTTTTTGTTGTTGTTGTTGTTATTAATGTTTAAAACAGTTGTGCTGCTTAATATTTTTGTGGAAACCATGATGCATTTTTTCAGGATTATTTGATTAATAGAAAGTATCTTGTATAACATAAAAAATGTCTTTACTGAAACTTTTAATCAATTTAATGCATCCTATTAATTAATAAAAGTATTAATTTCCTTAACAAAAACAAACCTTGCTGACCCCACTGAAATAACACTAGAAATGTGAGATTTGGTATTACCTGTTTAATATGCCTATAATTAACCACAAAAGTGTTTTTAACACCTGAGTGATGATGCCCCATAGCCTATTAGTCATCTCTCTAGCTAGAAACCACACCACACTCCTACTTTTCTATCACTCTGTACAGGAGAAAAGAGGCTTTACTCTATAATCCCTATTTCAGTTTCTCTGTCTCCAATCACCCCTCCACCTCCATTCCCTCTCTCTCTCTCTCTCTCTCTTTTCATGTTTTCTCCAGTTGTAAATAAGCTGCAGCTATATCTCTGAAACATTCCAAACATTTAGCTATTGTACAATTGCTGAGTAAACTCTCTTAGCTGAGGAGTTTGCGCTCCTTGTGCACTTATATTGTAAAAAATGTATCTGTACTTTTTGAAGTTTTTATGTTGAATGCTTTTATTTTAGAGATTTAGAGGTAGATGTTCAGAAGTGGATTAAGCCAATATTTTTGCCATTGATCTGATTGCTAAAATAGCTCTGGAACATCCTGTCAGTTTATTAGTTTCATAACAGCAGTGATTAAGGGTTTTACAGAGAGCATGATCTAGGGCAGCAGCAGTAGCCAGGAGCGGAAAAAACGTCTCTTTTGATAAAATGTAGACCTATAATTTTAGCATTTAAATTGGTGACACAAAAAAAGTTCTACTTTCTATACAGTGGGTCACATACCACATTAGAAATTGCTTTTGATTAAAAAAAAAACATTTTGAACCAGGAAAGTTTTAGGATTTTGAACATTTTAAAATGAGAACTGTTAGGGCGTAAAATGAATTTGTCAATATTTCTAGGTCACTAATCAAATTTCTCTCACTGATCATGTGAACGCCCTGGTACGGAAGTTCAGATTTATTTTCTTCCATTAAAGCACTAGATGATCTTTTTGGAACATTCGCTTAAAACATGCAGGATAACATGGATCATCTGATTTTGTGGAGCTCTTGCCAGACTTGTGAGTTCGTGCCAGCTTGAGTGCATGTTATCATTTGATAATATAATAAAGATTTTAGTATTAAATTAGGAAAAAAAAATGCTTGTGGTCCTCCTGACTCAAGCTGCTGGATTATTGTATTCTGGTCCACAATTCAAGAAAAGGTTCTTTGGCTGCCTCAGAATTTGATCTCAAGGACAATAGCTTTTAGGTTGAATAATATGGACGATCTTGCCAAGAACTGTTTCAGTTGCATGTAATGCAATGTGTCCAAACCCCATTGTATTTGAATGTTTTCTGATTGGAACAGTTTTGGGACTGTGGGCTATATTGGGGGGAATCTATAAAACATCTCTGTCTTAACAGGGAACTATTATGGCACACCTCGGCCGGTCCACATTGGTCCTGACAGCCCCCCATTACGTACCAGGAACATCGAAACCTCCTAAGGAATTTTCGTACCCGCAGCAAATCGCTCAGCAACCTGGAAAAGGCTGTGGAGGAAGGGGACAACAGCGAGGAAGACTCTGGTCTATCAGGTACCCAGCTTTTGTGTAAACTTTTATTTTGAATTAGTTATTTTTTAAACAAGTGTTTTTTAAATGAGGCACCTCAAAACACATTTCTATGGAGGCCCTGAACCGCAACGTAAAAAAAAAAAAATGTAAAAAAAAATCTAGCATTTTGACTTTAATCTCTAAACGTTAGATTGAAGTCAAAATGTTTCGAAGATAAGTTCGAAACGTTTCGACTTCAATCTCGAAACGTTTAGTTACGTTTTGTTGAAGTTGGAACGTTTCGAGATTGAAGTCGGAACGTTTCGAAGATTGAAGTCGGTAAGTTTCAGAGATTGAAGTTGGAAAGTTTAGAGATTGAAGTCGGAAAGTTTCGAGATTGAAAGTCGGAAAGTTTCAAGAGATTGAAGTCGAAACCGTTTCGAGAGTGCGAGAATGTCTTCTGTAGTAGTTGCATGTGTGCTTGCCATTGTTTCACATTGCTGCACGCACAGGCATTCATAATGGTGCATAGCGAGTGTTTCACAGGGACGTGTATGTGTGTGTGCACGTGTGTGTTTGTGTTTTGTTTAAAGGAAATTCAACAGGTGCCAAATCTACCAGCATAGTACATTATATAATATACTGCGCCGGAATACACTTTAGCCTATAGGAAAACCAACTTGGAAAACACTTTTTAGACTTGATGGAGATATCCAGCTTTATGAATGAATGAATGAATGAATGAGGCATTTATATAGCACTTTCATATGTCTACTAGGCCTACACAAAGCGCTTTACAACAATCATATCAGATATTTTGTCCTCAACCACCATTAGTGGTTATGAAATCTGAGAAAAATCACAGGATAAAAGTAAAAAGCTACCATTTTGTGTTGATCCATGGCAGTTCAACTTCACAAGTGCACATTTCTATGGAAGACTGTATTATCTTTCCTAGCCCTGTAAGATATTTGGAATTGACTTCACATAGTCGCCATTTTGCGGTTTCTTTAAATCTTCAGATTTTTTGAATACAAATGGATGTCAGCTCAACCAGGACATGTTTGCAATTTTTATGTTTTTGTCATTAAATACTATGGAATTGTGTTCTGAAGTTATGGTTTTCTCATATTGGAGCTGGCAAGAGAGGAAAGTAACATGAACAGCGTGACCTCTCGCTGGCCTGAAGTAGCCTAAGATTATACAAGACGGCCACATCTAATGTCATGTTCACTGTACTCTACTCTCTGTTCCCCAGCGGGGTCTGCCGGAGCCAGCAGTGCCCCTCCCACCACCATTGTCTCACCTAATCAGACTTGGGACTCAGGCGGTGGGCGGGATGGAGGGGTTGCCATGGAGAACGGAGCACGTGGAGGGGCTTTGCCTGAAAACTGGGAGCTGGCGTTCAGTGACACGGGTGAACCCTATTACATCAAGTGAGTCAGCAGGGGAAAAGGGAAAAAATAAGATGGTATAGTGGGACAGAGTGGGCAAAAATAGAGACAGAAGGTCATTTGCTTCCTCCAGTGATCAAAGATTATACTCAAAGTTGACATGATGTCTTTCTATGTCACATTGGATTTTTGACATGTGAAGGCGACATTTGAACTTTAAGATGTGCATCAATGAAAAATTTTGAATTCAGCAGATGGAGTCTATAGAGTTATCATGTTGGAAGTGTTTAATGCAAAGAAAAAGGTGACATTTGAACTTATTTGAACAGATGTGCATAAAAAAATACATATTCTTTGCCTTTATCTATGAAAATTAGGTGCGCTTAATGTTTTTTACTCTCTGTACTGCTATTGTATATTTCATGTTGCTGATGAAACCTTGTGGGGGAGAAAAGTCTCTAATTTCTTTCATTTTTCAGCCATAACTCAAAGACCACAAGCTGGCTGGACCCAAGGACTCAGGGCAAAGAGATTGTCAGCAAGACGGAGTGTGAGTGCATATATGTGCATGTGTGTGTGTGTGTGTGTGTGTGTGTGTGTGTGTGTGTGTGTGTGTGTGTGTGTGTGAGCATGGCCCCTCTCCACATTTTACTCCTGAACACACCCTCACTCTCTCTGCAGTCCTCATACAAAGATTAATGACAAACCTTCCTGGAGTCGTTTCAGTCTTTCTCTCACGCCTTCATCTTATAACTTGTTTTCCTTGCCTTTTAAACCTTATCCACAATCCCCTCGTCCCTCCCTGCTAGCTTTCACCTCTCATCTCTTTTCTTCCTTTAATGTTATCTATCACTCAAAGCATGCTCTCTTATGTTTGAGAAGGTCAGTCTGCCATCCCTTCTGAGCCGAACGGTTTTCAGAAGCCATTACATCTGTTACAATGCATGTGTAAGAGGCCCACGTGTGCACATGTATGTGAATAGATACAAGTGGGCTACAGAATTCTGAGACTAAAATGAAATTCTTTAAAATTATGGAAAAAAAATATGTGTTTAAAATCTTATTTAAGCTTGGAGAAGTTTTAGGAATTTGAAAAAGTTGTTGTATATAGTGTGTAGTGTATATGGTGTACTGTCTGCTATTGTTTAAAATTGTATATGGAACCATATGCATTATGCAGGTTTCTGAAAGTAGTATGCTACATTGTCACATGACCTCTTCAAATTGCATGTTTAATTTAAGTGGATGGCATTCAGTAATCATGTTGGAAGTAAATGTGGTTATAAAAATATACTTTTAGCAGTCTATTCAATTGAGTCAAGAACAAAATGCAAAATTGCTACTAGTAAACTGGAAAACTTATACTTTGGGTAATTGTCACCTAGGAAATGGAAAGCCAACTCAAGCACTTTGCATTGTGGGGAAAAAGAAGCCTTTCAAAGTGCACTATTGTGTACTCTTGTATGATAGTTAGCTGTTTTGGAAAGTGCCAGTTTTCTTTTTTGGGAAGCGGTGTTTAAATGGCTTAGGATTAATAGTATTTTAAAATGAAAAAAGTACTCCTCTAGATACAAGTGTGTGATTGAGTATAAACTGCACAGCTCACATCCAGCAGATGGCACTGTTGTTTAGCAGTCAACTCCATCCTAAAACAATGTAGTGATGAGGCTTGAAGGCATTGTTAGATTTTTGTGGACTTAGCATACCATGTGTAGACACTTATTTCTATGTTTGTGTGTCGCTGTCAATTAGTACCTGCATTCACAGACCAACCATCTGAACTGAAGGGCTATTCCATACACACTCGCCTGTCGAAAGGGCCTCGTGGGTTTGGCTTCAACATTGTGGGTGGCAGTAGACCTCGAGAGTTCCTCCAGGTGTACAGCGTCACCCCAGGAGGCCCATCTGCACTCAAAACAGGTGAGACTAGGAGTTTTAACCCTGTGTCCTATAAAAAAACTAAAAAAAAAAAACATTAAACACAGATGCAGCTGGCACTGTATTGAAAACACCGACCATGTAAATAGTACTGTATGTATTATTATTTTTATTATAGTTTTCAAAAGTCTGAGATCTGAACATTTTTCTGTTTCGTGCTTTTATAATTTTATTGCAATCAATGACTATTATTATTATTATTGTTCTTTAAATCTTTTTTGTTATTCAAAAGAAAATGTTACCTAAAGCAGTTATTGATTTGTTTTCCTCAATGACCCATTTAGGAATGTGGAAAGGCATTAGCTAAATTAAATGGAAATTATATTAAATAATATTAGGGCTGTTAAACGATTAATCGCATACAAAATAAAAGTTTGTGTTTACATTATATATGTGGATGCACTGTGTATTATTATTTTGTATATATATATATATATATATATATATATATATATATATATATACACACACATGCATGTATATTTAAGACATTTTTTATATTTATATATAATATAAATTATATATAAATCTATACAGTATGTACATGAAAATATTTCTAAAATATATATAAGCATGTGTGTGTATTTATATACATATATATATATATATATATATATATATATATATATATATATATATATATAAAATAATTATACTCAGCACACCTACATATATTATGTAAACACAAAATGTTATTTTGGATGCGATTAATTATTTGACAGCCCTAAAAATATATATATTTCAGCTATTTAACATATATTCTAATTTTGCAATGAGAAAATCTAACGCCACTGGAGTAGAAAAAAAAGAATTGAGGATTTTCCAGCATGCCGCATTCATATTACCCTGGCAACACCCGTATTCTCTGTTGGAAACTGCTAAGTGGCTTTTGCTTTTTGCTGCTTTTGTATAAATCTGCAGCACAGGAGATGGCACTTCAATGGGTCAGCTTTTTAAATATTTATAGATGCATGATAGATATAATAATTTAATAACACGAATAGATTTGGCCAGGGGACTCTTGAGGACGTTGTGAATCATACGTGGTGTAATGGTTTTGCTGATTATAATGTCCTCTTTTTACACTTAAAAGAAGACAAAAAGCCCCATAGATCTGGATTTAAGTCAGCTCATTCATAGAGAAGAGAGAAAAGGACCAGATGGATAAAAGCTAGATTTTTACCACAGGAGCATGAGCGGTTTGCTTTTCCTCTCTCTCCCCATCCTAATCTATCCCTCCAATCCTCACTTTTATTTTTGGCAGGAAATCTCATGAAACTCACGCTTTTCTCTCTCTCTGTGGATTAGATTACTATGCCTGTATATACGTGTATGTATTTGGTGAGCTGGAGGGTCATGGTTTGAATCTCCTGATCTTCTCTTAATCCAGATAGGCCTGTAGGTTTTAATCTGCCTTCTATTACACACGCCACTGTCCCCTCACGTGTTCTGACAAACCCACCAACACCAACACACGCTCATTTATGCTTAAAGTCACGTGATATACCCCTTTTTTATATCCCTTTGTGATTGTCTGTTTTATTTATTTAACCTTGTTAAAATAGCGTTCATCCTCCCCTTTCTAACATTAGTTTCAATGAATAGTCTTTTTCTACTGGCTGGAAGTTTTAAAAGCTACAGTAGGTTTTTACTGTACACTGATCTCTTTAAACTCACAAGATTAAGGACTTTTTTGATTCCTCGTCATCATGATATGACCTCTTTAGTACTTGTGTTCTCACAAAATGAGAATCTGATTGCTTTTGATTTCCCTTGTGTACAAATACAAATGACAGAAATGTCTCTCTCTCCCTCAGCGGACATCCTGGTGTACATTAATGACTTGTGTGTGCTGGGGCTGTCCCATAAAGAAGTGGTAGAAATGCTGAAATCCGTCCCGATGGGTCACAGTGTGGATGTGGTTCTTCGACGAGGTTACCCCATGCTCTACAACCCCGATGGCTGCCCCAAAACAAGCCTCGCCTCCCCTTCCGACCCAACCAGTGCCAAACCTGCAGCCCCCAGTTCTGCTCAATCCCAGGTTCAGCATCCTGATGGACACCAGCCTGGCTTGGTGAACCTCAATCGCTCCATGTCCCACCACAACAACTTCTACCCCCGCATGCAGAAAGAGTCCTTGGATGCTAATGGGAACACAGCACCCCAGCCTTCCTACTCAATGGTCAATGGAAATGGAGTGGGAGGGACTTTAGGGTTGGGGGCGGTGCCTTTAACAAATGCCCCTCCCCCATCAGAGCGAATGAGCTCTAGTCACAGCGATACGGAGGTCAGCTCTGTTGTCACACGCAGGTAACCAGAATGGCGTATCGAGCTTGGTTTATTATTATTGTTATTAATAATAATATATAAACATGTTGTTTATTTTATTTTTTATTTTAGGTTTATTTATATAGGGACAAGACAAAAAAACCTTGATTCCAGTTGAAAACTGGAAAATCTGTACTGCACATCGAGAGTGTAGCATAAGCTAATTTGTGTTTCGGGTCCCTAGAAAGGCTTAAAAAACACTAATCATAGAATAAGAAGAACGTTCGCGGGTGAAAACTTAAAAATATTTTATCGGATGATTACACGGCGACAGCGTTTTGGGCTTAAAAACGCAAAAAGCTGAAACCACCCTCCAGAGTGGAAATCTTAAAACGCTCCACCGTTGCGTTCCCGTGTAAGGGTAAAAATGTAAAAGTTTGCTAGACAGTGAAGGTTGTACGCAGGCGCGTGGACTTGGTGTTTTGTGTGGCAGTGCTCCACATTGCCACCTAGCCGGCTGGAGTGCATACTACATTGAATATCACACACTTTTGCGTCACCATATGCACGCGGATTTCCCACCCAAAACGCTCGTCCAAACACAGAATAAAAAGTGATAACTCAATGCAACTTTTGCGTTTCTCTTCAGAATCGTTTCGTGTAAACATAGCCTAAAGCTAATACAGCATGTAATTTATACACACACAAATACAATCCGAAATTACCTAATCAGGTCATTATCAGTCATGAACATGGTGGTAATAATAATTATATTGATAAATAATATTATTATTATTATTAATAATCATATCTATATAATAACATCACAACTATGTTGATTAGTATTATTATCAGTTTTAAATGATTAAATCCATCTGTGTTAATGATTATTAATAGTAATGATTATCATTAAGGAACATGGTAATAATAATAACAATGATAATTATTATTATTAACTTTAATAATAACAAATAAACATGGTTATATAACATCACAACCATGTTCATTACCATTATTATTATTATTGATGCTGTTCTGTTGACACACGCATTTGTTTCCTCCACTCTCTACCCAGAGCTTCCCTTGTCCGAAGCTACAACAACAACACTCTTCCAGCTCCTTCTCACACCCATCATAGTTCCAAGTCTTCCGAGAGTGATCTCTCCTCTGCTACGCTCCCCCTGTCCCGGCCCGAGGTGGGCCCTACCGCGCCGCCACCAGGAGCGCCTAGCACCCAGCGGCCTCCCATGCCCCAAACGTCTCTTGCCGTCGAACCCCAACCGAGCACCCACCCTGTGGTTTCAACGGGTGTCCAGCCAACAATCCCCGCGGCCTCTTCCGGGTGGCCTCAGGGTCCCCCGGAGCCCCAGGTGGGGTAGGTTGTGGGGGAGGGGGTGAGCTGGTACCTGTGGCCTTGGGCAGGAGCGAGGGAGGGGGTATGGGTTTCAGTGTGACGGCTGGGGGGCAAGGAGGGCAGCTGGCAGTGGTGAAGAGGGTCTGGGACAGACGACAGTGCCCCTCCTTACAGCCAGGGGATGCCATTATTAAAATCAATGGCGCTGATGTGCAGAGCCTCAGCTTCGCACAGGTAAATTCAATAACTCTGCAAGTCTTTTTCTGAAACTCTTCCCTCATAAACCGTCTAAATTTGAATCCTTTCATTTGCTCTTTTTCATATGAACAGGTGCAGCGGGTGCTGCAAGAACATACCAAACAGGGTGAGGTGGTCTTACTGGTTTACAGAGGAAGTGAGTGTCACCCACACTGAATGCAGATAGATCGTTTATAATAAACACAGCAAAATGTAAAAAAAAAAAAAAAAACCATTTTGGGTAAAATTTAAGATTTTCTAAAAATTGTCAAAAAAAAAAAAAATTTAAATGCAAAAAAAAAAAAACTAAATGAGAGAATTTATGCATCACAACATTATAATGTTCAGTATAAAAATAATATTAATTTAGAGATTTACTGTAAGATTACTTAAAAATTACATTTAATATTTGTAAATGTTAATTATTTGTGTTTTTAAAGAATACATTTAAGTGACGGCAATGGTAATCTAAATGTAAAAAGAGAAAAGACTATGTACAATTAAATATCCAGATATCAGCCAATACCATTAAATAAATAAAAAAAGTTTAATATGTTCACATAACTAATATAATATAATATAATGCACATATCTGACCGCATATTATTTCTATATATTTATCATGAATTGTTAATAAAAATTAAAAATTAATTCTATATAAATAAACAGTATAGCAGGAAAATCTATCAATACCTCCTGCTCCTATCACTCATCATTATCCTGTTCTCTCTCAGGTCCTCTTTGCTCCCCAGGCTCCCCAAATGCCTATAAAAGACCTCCTCCCTCCCTGGGCACCCCAGATCTGACGTCCCCCTCCTCTGATGGTGCTGTGCCCAGCCAGAGCACCCTCTCTCCCTCCTCGCCCTGCAGCGACCTCCCCAACCTGGTCCAAAGCACCAGCTTCCTGGACTCTGTGCCCGTGACCCTGACCCTAGAGCCCGGGACTGGTTCAGGGGTTGAGGACGGACCTGCTCAGTGGAGCCGTACTGCTGCCTCTAACCTCGGCGCGGTGTCCAAAAGCCATGTAGACGTGAGGGGAGTGGTCTCCTCCAGAGCGATGGAGGTGGAGTTGAGACGGAGACCAGGAGAGGGATTCGGGTTTGTCATCGCATCACAGGACGTAGTGAATGGAAGTAAGTACAGACTGGGTGGAACATGATTCCGCATTTTTTATTTTCTGGCCAGTGGATGTGACCTTGCATTGTTTGTTTTATATCTGGTTATTCGGGTACTTGGAAGCCAAAAATGATGTTATACATTAATACAACATTATTTAATCAAAATCAGGACTGTGGAAAAATATAGTCTGTCTGCGTAAAGCAATTATCACAGAGGGGAGAGACTCTATAATTCTGCTTGGATTGCTGTTTGAAGACCAGGTGAATCATCATAATCAAAAAAAAATTGTAGAGAAAAAGAGCATTTTACCCCTCTAAGCATGTTAGACGTCTGAGTCATGTCATTATGCAATAAGCATGTGCACAGAAAATCTCTAACTAGCAGAGTGATTATGATTTCTTTCACTTGATTTGAGGCTCAGCTAATATGTGCGCTCTTATTTTTAAGGAGACGTTTCTAGTTGCTGTTTTTTATCAGTTGTTAAATGCGCTTGAAGGATTTGTGCATCACTGCTCTGAGTGTGTTCATGTAAGATAAGTTAAAGTCTGAGAGTGAGGTCATGGTTTGTCCAGCACTGTTGTGAAACAACAAATGGAACAGTTTCCCGAGTGAGCAGTTTTTCCTGTTTTCATTCTCTCTCTTTTTTCTTGTGCATAGTCCTTTTTTGCCAGTTGTTTAGAAGTCCAGTACTTGTTCATTGTAATTTGGGCTTTATTGTGTAGTAGATAAACATCTTCTTTTTTTAAAATAGATTTCCAACAAAGAAGTGCTGTGATCTGTCTGTTTTACATGTTTTTTTATCGTTTTACATGCATACATAGAACTAAAGGTTTCTAATAACTAGACATTGCATCAATGTAATTTAATGCATTGATTCATGAATTGAATAATAGTTATATAATATTTACTATAATACTTAATGAATTATTACATCACATTATCCAAAATAAGCTTTTTTTCAGTTGTAACATTCCGATTTTCAAATGTATTGTTGTGTAAACATTTTTGCCTTCGAAATTGAAATGAACCAAATGGAATCCAATCAGCCATATTTCTATGATCTAATATTCAATTTATAAAACATTTGCAAATTAATCAATTATTCATACCTGAAAATATAAATGGGAGATAATTTGTAGTTATTCAAAAAAATGTAGGTAAAAAAAAATATATATATATATATATATATATAATGTAATTTATTTCCTGTCATGGCAAAGGTAAAATTTCAGCATCATTACTCAAGTCTTCTTGATTTTTTTTTTTTTTTTTTTTCAGGTAAATTTGATGAATAGAACGTTTTAAAGCACAGCATTTATTTGAAATAGAAATCTTGGTCACACTTTAGTTTAGGGTCCAATTCTCACTATTGATTAACTATTAACTTTATAAACTCTTAATTACTGCTTATTAATAGTTAGTAAGGTAGTTGTTAGGTTTTGGTATTGGGCAGGAATAAGGGATGTAGAATTTGGTCATGCAGAATAAGGCATTAATATTTGTTTGGGATTAATAAAGTACTAATAAACAGCCAATATCCTAGTATCATGCATGCTGATAAGGAATTAGTTAATAGTGAGAAACTAAAGACCTTAATTTTATAACCTTAGAAATGTGTGTAATTTTGTAATGTGTCCTTGCTGAATCAAAGTATAAAATTTGTTACTTTCTGACCCCAAACTAGTGTATATAAAGTACTGTGTGTGTGTGTGTGTGTATTGTTATAAATTCCAATATATCGTTGTAAATCACATACTCTCAGTCTCAGGCTGATAGTTTTGCGATGAATCAGTCTGGTATTAAATCACTTTTATTTTCCACGTATTCCCTATCATGCTTTCACTCAACATCCCTCCCTTCAGTGATCTCTCTCTCTCTCTCTCTCTCTCTCTCTCTCTCTCTCTCTCTCTGCACTCATTCCCCCTCTCCCCTCTCTTTTCCTCAGTTCAGTTTTGTCTGTGCAAGCCTCCTCAGTGTCTCTGTTCTGAGGGGAAAAAACACCTGAACAGTCCTTGTTTTCTCCATTTCTTCATTGTTTTGTAATATTACATGTAGATTAAAGACTCCGTGTCAGGAATTCTCTGGATTTCGAAGCTGGATTTACAAAACTCTATCAGGACAAAATGCTGGAAAGGCTTCAGTCTGCCCTGAAAACGATGAAGGACGCGAAACGTAAATACTCTCTTACCTCTAATGTACTCTCATAATATCTGTATTTAGGTTAATTATTACCCTGGTACTGTTTACTTTACTAACAATCAAGTTAATTGTTAGTAAAGTAAACAGTACCATTAAGTACTGCAATTTGCAGCTGAATCAAGTTAAGTTTAGGGATGTTTAAACGTGATTTAAACATTGTGCGTGGGAAGTTCGCTTTTGTGAGGGAGAACAGGATGCATGTTTTGCATGTTGTATTGTATCTGTAGCCTTTGCTCAGCCTCAGTCTGGTACAGTTCTTCTAAAGTGCATAATTTTTGATTCCTCTCTGTACTTTTCATACGTCAGAGTGTTCCTGGCGCTGTGGTTCACCTGGGGTCTCACATGCTTGAAATATTTCCAGTGGTAGTGCCAATGAAAGGCTTAATTCTTCTGTGATGTGTTGGACCAGTGAACACAGACTCATCCACACTGTAGAGGCGTTCAAATATCTGCTTATAGACTTCAGTCAAGATAAAGAGAAAAATCAACTTTGAAGCATAATGAAAAAATATCATTCACGTTTACAAACTAGTATAGTATAAGTAAGTCTGGGTATTACTGGGGGTTTTTTTGTACATGCTATCATAGTTTTATGATCATAGTATTCTTTCCATTACAAAAACATATACCCATAAACCCTTGTACCATGGTGCAAGGATGGTAATACTTTATCAAGGTACTACAATTCATATACCATAGTATTGGTACTCCGTGATATTTATAAGAATACCCTGCTGGTACTGCCATGGTACTACCAGGTACAAAATACTATGGTCATACTATGGTAAGTGGACAATAAATGTAATGCCTTGATTATTTTTTTGGAAATGATACCATGGTACAGGTATTACATGGTGTTTATTTGACCATGTACCAAATTTAGTTTTTTTTTTTTTTTTTTTTTTTTTTTTTACCGTTTACCATGGTATTCTTTTGAAATCTGAAATCTATTGAGGCATCATGTAACTACCATTACACATATTTATCTCTATATTTATATTTGTATTTTCAGTTAAATCATTACTGTTACAAACTGAACGCCCTGAAAATCTTATCGTGTGTGTGTGAGGTCATCAGAATGAGGTAATTTGTAGGGAATGTGTGTGTGAGACGGAGAGAGAGCGAGATCCTTCCAGTCGTGTTCAATGGATGAGATTGCCTGTATCTGATCGTATCCTCTCTATGCTGTTATATCCTTAAGGCACCGTCATATCTCGATATGCCGTTTCCATTTTTCAGAGTGAGTTGTTCTGGGGTCAGCTGATGCTGTTTCATGAAGCTTAGCAATGTTAACAGACATCGCAGGTTCTGGATCATTGGTTGAGCATATTTTCTCCATGTCATGTGAGGTTTACGCATTGTTCATTTTAGTGCATATTTACATGACAGGACTAATAAGCTGGATAAGATTAAATATTAAACAGATGGTTGTAGTTCCTTGCATTCTTTATCCACATAGGAATACAAGCTGGCTTGTATGTGTAATGTTCATAATGCATTTCGTGGATCTCTTTAGATAGGATGCTTAAAATCAATTAGTTTGTTGCTATACACTCGAGACTGTGTCGGAAACTAAGTTTCACTGCAGATTCTGTTTCCTGTGCGGTGTTGGGATTGTTTGGATTCTGCAGGGTCAGCCTGATGGAAATGAAGTGTTGTGGATCTGATGCTCAATCACCATTAGTATTACTGCTGTGATCTGCATCTTCGTAGTGTGTGAAAGTTTTGTTTTCCTTATGTTTTTGCTCACAAACAGCATTTTTAAAGATTTAAAAAAGTATCAATACACACTTATTGCTGAGCAGTTTTTTTTTGTTTATATCAAAAGCAATATACTGTATGTATATATATATATATTGTCACTGGATTATCTTTCCAGGTCTTGGAGCTTAATCAATGATGGTACCACTACTTTTTATGAGTTAAAGGGATAGTTCACCCATAAATGTTTTCTCTTAATTGTTTAATTATTTAGTTCCAAACCTTTATGAATTTCTTTCTTCTGTGAAACTCAAAGGAGGATGTTTTAAAGAAACATCATGAATATTTGTCTATACGAAAAGTATGTGGACTCCATTTACTTTCATATAGTATTGACAAAAAACAATGAGCACTATGTCCTGCACACAAAATAATGTCATGCATGTTTGAAACAACATAAGGGTGAATAAAAATAAAACAGAATTTCATTTATGGGTGGACTTTTCTGCACTAAGAATACTTTATTTCCAATACGAGTTAAGGAAATTGAATCCAGGCAGAAATTGGGCTCCTTTACTGTTGCCTTTCATTCATTCACTGCTCATTTACAAACAGAATCATTTACTCTTGCTGGTCACTCAAGGGTATTGTCGATGCATTATATAAATGTAAGTATACAAATGTTAGAAAATGAGGGACTTATCATAGTTTTGAATTTTATAGTTATAATTAAAGCCAAAGTGTGTAATTTTAAATGGAATGAAAAAAGGTAGCACTATGTTTTACAGTGTCCTTATTACACATTACATGTAGTTACTGTAGTAGATTATCTGCCATTGGCTGGCTTATCATATAGCCGTACCCCCAAAACAAAGCTGAATTGTCATTTCAAATGGAATAGCAAAAATACTGACTGGCTTATCATATAACCAAACTCATGCTTTAGTTTGAACTGTTATCAGACTTAAAGTAGATTTCCTCTTTGCCATTGGCTGCCTGATCAGATAACCACTCCTCAATACTAACTGCTATTGGTTGAATTGTTGTCAGGCTGGCTGCTTAAGCGATCAGGACAATGCTTTGACAAGTACTTTTCTACAGCTGTATGTCTTCATAATAAACTGGGATATGAGGAAAGTATGTTTACATAAAAAAACACACTTCCTCTTCTGATTAAAGAACAGTGGAGGCCCAATAGAGAGTTCGCCAATAGCCAGGTAAACATTTGTGCGTGTTTTTCTGACATGTGACAAAAGGTCATCCTCTCGGCATGAGTCCTACTGTTCTGTTCTCTGCATGAGAAGTTTTGTTGGAGCGCTGCAGCCATCCACCCTCGACCCCGCCTGAACTCAGCTTCCACAACACGCAAAACCTCTGTTCTTCCCGCCGAACCCTGTGGTGTGTGTAAAACTCGCCTCTCGGTATGGCTCATTGGCTCGCAGTTTAGAGGAAATCTGCCCAGACGTGAAAATAACAGAGGCTCATAAATAAAAGCGGAGGTGAACAGAAACAAAGTTTTGTGTTGAAGCGCTGAAGGTTGACCAAGTTATTCTACATTTAAAGAGTAGTTCAAGTTTCACTCTTGCAGTTTCTGCTGAGTGACAGTATTTTCATGTGTTTAAAAGCTGTGGTTCATATAGGCTATATTTCAGCTACCATAGTTAAAGCTGCAGTCCATCGCTTTTTGGGGGTTAAAAATGATCCAAAATACATATTTGAGAAAATAACCAGCCAGTGTTCAGAACGTTCTGCTTGCCGTAGCTCGATTCAAAACGGTTAAGCTTGTATTATGTTTTTAATTCCAGGGGTACTGGTGGATTTCCGCGGGAGATTCGAGCATGTCTTTGCGTCATTACGTCACATCTGTACACATAAAGAAAGTGCTCGGCTAGTCGGCTATATTGCGTATGAGGATGCTGGAGGTGGAGATTTATAGCCTTTTCTTACAGCATTTGATATAATTAAATAGTGCCGGTTTTCAGAAATTTAGAAGAGCATCAGTAACAGACAGTTTCTGGTCTCATTGACTTCCATAGAATATTTTTTTCCTACTATGGAAGTCAATGAGACCAGAAACTGTCTGGTTACTAATATTCTTCTAAATATCAGAAAATCCGACTGAATGGATTCGAAAACGGTAAAACTTGACTGTTTAACTCTGGGGAGTGGTAAAATGAGCCTATTTCCAAAAAGGTGGAGTATCCCTTTAAGAATTACGCGAATAACTGCAAAATGCTATATGCACTCATAAGTTCCGCATTTGGTGCAAGGCTGCTCTTCAGTTTCCGGTTGGGAAGATTGAAAGCGTAGGAAATTTGAAACGAAACTTTAATACGTTTAGATGTAATTTTATATATAGTTTTGTTTACTTAATATAATAAACAAAGAAGCATAAACAAAATAAGGGGTTTCTGTTTTGTCTGTTTTTATGACTAACGTTTCTTTAGCATAGCCATTTAGTATAAAAACCAATATAAATTCTCTGTATAGCATTGGACTCTCGCCGTGTATAGAGCCCATTGAAGATTTTGAACAACTTCGGACTGCAGCTTTAATTAATTAATTAATAAAAGTACTGTTCTTCAATATTTTTCCTGATTAGGATCTGTGCCTTCAAATAAGTAGTGCCAACTTTAAAATGTGTTATGAACTTTAGAAAGCATGTCTTTTTGTGCGTCATTCATGGTAATGTAGGTTTATAGGATTATGGGAAGTGTTTAATAACAGTTATGTAACGAACACCATACCTTTATGAATTCAAAGTAGTCTGTTGTTCAGTAACTATAAATCCCAAAGAGCATTTCTCTCTTTCAGGCAGCTGGGTCAGAAACAGCTGTATTCATCCCTGTTTTGTTTTCTTCTGGGTAGAAATTTTCAAAACATGTGGCGTGTTTATTAAATGCATCCTTCCCATAAACACTAATACTGTTGATCATTTTTTCTCTATGTATACTTCTATAAATAAGCCCACAGAACAATATGCTCATTAAATAAGATCTTTTATAAGCTATGAATAATGCATGAATGTGTTGTGAACAATAGACAGACTCATGAATAATGTAGTTTTGGTAATAATTGGCAGCATTTTACGAGTGTGGTACGTGGGGGAACATACTCTTCCAGCTCAACACGCTTCACATGATGCTGAATACACTCTCACCTGGGCTCTACTGATTCTGCACACACACACATACATTTTTGTTTTATGTGGACATTGCAGATATATAAGGATTTTTATACTGTACAAACTACATATTCTAGCCCTAACCCTAAACCTAGATATCACAGATAAAAAAATAAAATAAAAATAAAAAACATAACATAGTGTGATTTAAAAGATGACAAGGTTTATAGATATTGCCATCTTTGTGAGGATATTTGGTCCCCATAACATAGGCTTTATCTGAACCAATACAGTGAATTTCTATTTCATGTCAGCTTTAAACACCACATCACATAGTACTGTACATAAAGGGCTTTCTGTGTAGCTTGCTCATCTTTCTCTCTCTTGCTCTTGTATGTTTGATCTTGTATGTAGCTATTTCTCTCTGGGGTTCTTAGGACAGTGCGTACAGGATCAGACACTGTCAGTAGTTACACTAAAGTGTTAGTTTAACTAGATTATTATAAGTAAAAAATCAAAGAGCTCTAGGAAAAACAAACAGGTGTTTTTGATTCACAGTTGAGGAAGCTTCAGGACTCTTTGTACCTGATCTAAAGGGACTTTCATGTTGTTGCGAGGAAGAGTTTGTTGGCTCATAATCTTAAGACACAGCAGGGTGTAAATTAGCAAAACATTTCTAACATATGTTTGTTCTTTTATGTCATGTTTGATATGCTTGTTCAGATCTGCTGCCCACTGTGTCAACACTGTTCCCTTTTGTTTTTGTCATTCATTTCCTATTAATATACTATCAGAGCTTGTGACTCCTCCTAGAGCTCTTATCCAAATTCGACGAAACTCGGTCAGCTAGAAGTCAAGACATTGAGGATGAAAGTTTGTGTGCGGATTTTTGATATCTCGAACGGTTTGGCCGTGGCGAGGAAACGAAAACTATGGCGAGAAACGTGAAACAGGAAGTGTGTCATAACTTCAGCATACATTAACTGATCTGGATGAAACTTCAGCAGTGCGTTCGCTGTAAGAGGACGATCACATGGATGTGACTATTGTGAGTCAAAGTTATAGCGCCACCAACTGGCAGCAGGAAGTGTGTCACTTTCAAAATGCTTTGAAATCACCCTCTTATTTTTACCCGATTTGCTTCAAACTTCATCTGTATAATGTACATACACGGCAGATGAAGACCTATGAATGGATTCTTGATATCTTTGAAACTGTTGCCGTGGCGACGCATCAAACTTTACCATTCTTTTAGGATGCATTCTTTTAGGGATTCGAACATTTGTCCATAAATCAAACACACGTGCATGGATTAATATGAAACTCGGTACACTCATAGATCACATCAGGCCAAACAACTTTCGTGCTCTAAGTTTTACGACAGTTCAAACGGAAGTCGGGAATTATGTTTTTTTTTTTAAATAATTGTCCTAGAAAAACATCAAATTACAACCCATGCTGTTACCAATCACCACCAAACTCGGTGTGCATGAAGTCAAGACATTGAGGATGCTATATTCCGGACGGATTTTTGATATCTCGAACGGTTTGGCCGTGGCGGATTTTTTTGACTAAAAATGGACACATAAAGTGTGTTATAACTTGGTTAGTTTTACTGACAGTTACAAAACTTGCCGTGTATATTGTTCTATTCAAGCCAAACAACTTTCTAATTAACAATAATAAGCTCAAACCCACAGAAAGTCAGATATTGTAGTTTGAATATGATCATGCTCTTTCTGAGCCTAGGCCTGTCACACAGTCTGTGTGTGTGTGTGTGTGATTGAGTCTTTTGACACACAGTCTCTGTGTGTGTGTGTAGGGGGAGGGGGCTTAATAATTTCACTGTGTGTCTGGCCTGCTAAAGTAAATACATTTCTTAAGCCTGGTATTTTTTAAATAAGTTTTTGTTTTTATTTTTTTATAAGTAAAGGCATATAACCTGTTTAATTGTAGTGCATTGACAATAGTTTTATATAATTAGTGTATTAATTAAATTAACTTGGTCCATAAATCAAAAAGGAAGTGTGTTAAAACTTCTGCATACATTAACTGATCTTGATGAAACTTCAGCAGTGTGTTCGTTGTAAGAGGTCGATCACATGGATGTGAGTCAAATATATAGCGCCACCAACTGGCAGCAGAAAGTGTTTCACTTTCAAAATGCTTTGAAATCGCACTCTTACTTTTACCCGATTTGCTTCAAACTTCATGTGTATAATGTAAACACACGCCAGATGAAGAGCTGTGAAAGCATTATTCAATATCTAAGATAATGTTGCCATAGCAACGCATCAAACTTTAACATTCCTTTTTTTTTGATGATTTTGAGACTCTTAGCGGCTTTTGGGGCCCTTAACGGGTTTGAAAACTCTTGAAACTTTGCACACAGGTCAGATCCCACAGCCATCAGAGCCGGGCTGAAGATGGTACCCGGGTGTGGCAAGGGGGCTAGACAGCACCCCTGGAACGGGGTCCAAAAACTTGGTCCATAAATCAAACACGCTTGCATGTAATAATATGAAACTCAGTACACATGTTGATCTCATCGTTTCATATATTCATATATTCTCCTCAAGCCGGACAACTTTCTAATTTACACTCATGAGCTAGGACCCACAGAAAGTCAGATATTTTGGTTTGAAAATGTTGAGTGTCTCTCTGAGCCTACACTTCTGTATGGCAAGCCCTTTTAACATTTAAAAGCTAAGTTTGACTATTCGTAATTAACATTGTAGATATCAACAACGTCTTTCTAGTCGTAATTACATTTTGGATAGTTTGTATTATCATTTAAGATATCTGTAACGTAATTGTGACTAGTCGAAACGACAGATAGAGTATGGCAAGCCGTTTTAACATTTAATCATTTTAACCTACTAGTCTCTATTTTCATGCTACTAGTACTTATTTTTTAGATACTAGTATCTATTCCATTAAGTACTAGTACTTATTCATTAGCTACTAGTGCTTATTCTTTAGATACTAGTGCCTTTTCTTTAGATACTAGTGTTTATTCTTTAGGTACTAGTACCTTTTTAAAGATACTAGTACTTATTCATTAGAAACTAGTCCTTATTTATTAGATACTAGTACTTATTCATTAGATGCTAGTCCTTATTCATTACATACCAATGCTTATTAATTAGTTACTAGTACTTATTCATTAGATACTAGTACCTATTAAATAGATACTAGTACTTATTCATTAGACACTAGTACTTATTTCAATGGTGACTAGTAACTATTCTTTTGTTACTAGTCACATTTTTTCCATTGACTTCTATGGTGATCTGTCATTCAGATATCAACTATTCAGTTCTGACTAGTATGTTAGTATGTATTTCAATTGTGGAATACATACTAGTATGTATTCCAAAGCAGGGGTTACGTTTTTGCACGTCGTGCAGAATAACCCTAAAGGCACCAAGGTGGCGGTGCCACCGGCTTCTATACACACATATACACACACACACACACACACACACACACACACACACACACACACACACACACACACAAATATAGCTGCGAGCAGCGATGGAGGGCCAAAGCCGGCGGTACTGCCATCCCGGTGCCTTTAGGCACCGGGGTTGCGGTGCCACCGGCTTGGGCCCGCAATCGCTGCTCGCAGCTATATTATATATATATATATATATATATATATATATATATATATATATTTCTATTTGTCACCTTTAACCCACTTTCTGAGTGCATTTGTGAGCATTTAAAGGGCTAACTGAAACTGTTTCAGGCCTGTTGTCGTTTTTACATGTTCTGCGCTGTTGGCTGTTTCCCCACACAAGTGCACAATCAATACAAACTGGTCGATTCAAAGGCCGAAAACTGGACAGTGGCAGTACAGTATGGGGATGTACTAACAGTGTGTTTGGGAATGTCCCTGTATCTGTGAAGATGCGAACTTCTCTGCTGTGCCACATGATCTGAGGAGCCGTTTGATTCAGAAACTGAAGCTCTGGCAAATCTTCAAATGTAATTGTTAAAGACAATAGTTAGAAACTAAGAAAATAGTTTTTATATTTTTATGTCAGTACACTACCGTTTATAAAACATTTTGTTTTATGTTTTTGACTGAAGTCTCTTATGCTCAGCAAGGCAGTGTATATATTTGATTAAATACAGTAAACCAGTAGTAATGCGAAATATTAGAATTCTGCTTTCAATTTGAATTCACTTTAAAATGTAATTTATTCCTCTGATGGTAAAGCTGAATTTTCAGCAGCCATTACTTTTAGTCTTCAGTGTCGCATGATCCTTCAGAAATCATTCTAATTTGTTGATTTGGTGCTCAGAGAAACATTATTATTAACCCTCAGGTGCTCTTCGTTTCGGAGTCACACTTGTTATCTTCCCGGTCAAAAGTGACCGGACACCTAAAAATGAAACTTTCTCCATCCCAGTAAAACCAATGCAATTTATTTTTGTTCTATAATATTTATTCTTTTTAATTTAGTATTTTGAGACAATTTAATTGAATTTATTAATATTTATGCAATATTTATGGTTTATTTTTGCCATGGAAAAATATATATATATATATATATATATATATTATTTTTTCAAAAAAATATTAATGCAGTATTTTAGTTTAATATAGAGTCTAGGCCTTCAGAAAAAATATTTTTTGAAGAAAATTAGCACCATCTGGTTACAGTATAGAGAAAAGGCGTAGAATCATGGTGTAACCACTATATGGCATGTACAGCTCTCTATGGAGAGGCATGTGAATTCCCCAGCTGTTTATGAACACATTTTTTTTTGGTGGATTTGAATATATAGTTGAAACAATCTCAAAAACTATTTCTTATAAAAAAAATTGACAAAAAACAAAAATTCACATTTTTTTTTTTTTTTTTTTACAATTTCCCATTCATTTCCTATGGGGGTCATTTTTGACCAAAGACCACAAGTGTGACTATTTTTTTAAGACCACTTAGCATGCTCAGATCATGACCTCAATTTTTTTGTGTGTTCACATACATAATGCCATAAAAGTCACCAAGTTTCGTAACATTGCGATGAAGCTGTGATTTTTAAAAATTCAAAACATACTTTTTGAAATCAAAATTTATGGTGTGTATGTGTATAAAAGTGTGTTTGTATGTGTGTGTGTGTTGGTGGGTGTGTCTGTTTTGCACTCTAGATGTTGTAGAGTGTCACCCCTTTCCTGCGGTGTACTTTTTTTAAAATTGTGGCCGATTTGTAGATTGTACATACAAATATACAGAATTGTTTATACATTTATTTTTGTCAATTTCCCATTCATTTCCTATGGGTCTGGTCATTTTTGACAGAAGAGCAAAAGTGTAGACTCATTTTTTTACGACCACTTAAATTGCTCGAATCATGACCTCAATTTTTTTTTGTGTTCACATATCCAATGCCATAAAAGTCGCCAAGGTTTGTAATTTTCTGAAGAAGCTGTGATTTTTAAATAGTCAAAACAGATTTCTTTAATCACAATTTATTGGTGTTTTTGTGTATAAGTGTGTGTGTGTGTTAGGGGTGGCTATGTCTGTTTTGCACTCTTGATGTTTTAGAGTGTCACCCCTTCAAAACTTGCACGTCAGACTGAATATTGGTGCGTTTGTCATCTCCCAACGAAGATGAATGGAGCAGAATGCTAAAGGCAACAGAGCAGTATTTCAGTCTGCTGCCTGAAGTTTTATGTCTCTCTTTTCTTTCTTCAATCGACTGTGGCTGTGTAACATGATGGCGAGTGCTCAGGGTAATTGTGCGCAGGTCTTTAAGATTACAATCTTGGCAACCAGCCTCTTGTTTGGCTAAGAGTGAAAGGCTGAATAATGTGGACAGGAGAGTCTGGAGTGGAACAAAACACATCATACTCAAAGTGCCTTTGAGAAACAGTGCAGACCCATCAAAAGGAGAACAACAGTGAAGCTCTGGGACACCCTGAGGAGAAGGCAATGATTAAAACAAACACTGCAGGTGTACAATAACCATGATTGATGCATAGGATTTACTGCACCTTCTAACTAACAGGTGCAAGTTTATTCTTATGGCACGTTTGTTCTGCCTAGTAGGATTTTTGTTCCGGAAACTGACCTTTGTGGAATTTTAAAACGTGTGTGGAACAATGTGTGTGTTCACATCAAAATAAACGTGTAAACAATGGCACACTGTGTTTTCTTTTGGAGCAGAGTCTTATTTATGTCTTTGTAGATCTGAATCCCAGTTGGAATCATTTCCTATGGGTTTCAGTGAAGTTTTGCCATATTTCCTCTAAAAAATGGGGGAAATTTTCAAGATTTGCTCCCCCTTGTGTCACTAAAATGAATTATTCTTCCTTGGAACTTTAAGAAGTTGGTAACTGTGTGAGGAGTTGAAATTTGAAATTGTTACTCTAATTTATTTATTTATTTATTTATTTTTTTGAGTGGGCTAATCCTGTAAAGAAATATTTCACTCCAAAAAAAACATAATTTATGACTTTTGAAATTGAGGTGTTTTTTTAGTGCACTGTCCCTTTAAGTGCTCCAACATCTATATGAGTTGTGCTGTTGTCGTCACCTTCATTAATATAGCACTTTATACAGATTGTTTTAAAGTAGCTTTACAGTGATAAACAGGAACGTAATGATTCAATGATTCAAACAATTCAATTCTGCTGTAATGCAGCTCTAAAAAGATGATAGCAAATGGTCATTATTCAGTTGAAATCAGTTCAGTGTTGAGAAATAAATGTGTTACGGAATAAATTCTACGTATAAAGCACACAGAAAAACAGTTGTGCTGATGCAACTACTGAAGCTTAAGATTTGCATTAAATTGTACATAATCTATTCAATATTAAACTTAATCTTAATCAGGGTCACTATTCTGGACTTCTGTGGTCTAGAATGTCACATGATTATGGAAAAAATGAAAGTTTGAGTAAAGGAATACATTCACGAGTGTTTTCATGTGTAATCATCTGTTGGTTCAGTGATTCATTTAGAAATGTGCCTCTTCCTTGTGCTGTCATATCATCATATTATACTGAACGGAAATGTAGTGGTCAATTATAAAGTAAAAAGAATTGAGTACATTTTGCATGGATGAATTAATGAATATCTCTTTCTTTCTGTGTTTTTTTCTCTGTTTAGCCTCGTCTCTAGTGCTCTCACAGGTTTGTGACGGTGCGTCGAGGGGAGTGCAGCTGCACGCAGTGGTCAGATTCAGCCGGGGATGCAGCTGGAGGCCGTGGAGGGCAGATCAGTGGTCACGCTTCCTCACAGAGACCTCGCACAGATACTGCGCAGAGCTTGGCAACAACCTCAGACTCACCATTATACCACGCTCTACACTATAAGCATACACACACACATAAGGCTTTTCATTTTGCTTGACTGTCTCTTTAACTCCTGAGTAGCTCTCACATGCCATCTAGTGTTACACCATGGTTCTATGCTTTTTCTCATACTGTAACCAGATGGTGCTAATTTTCTTCAAAAAACATTTTTTCTGAAGGCCTAGACTCTATGTTAAAAAAAATACTGCATTAATAATAAAAAATACATTTTTATATATATATATATATATATATATATATATATATATATATATATATATATATATATATATATATATATATATATCTGAAAGATATATATTTTCCATGAAAATACACCATAAATATTGCATAAATGTTAATAAAATTCAATTCAAATTGTCTCAAAATACTAAATAAAAAAAAAATATTATAGAACAAAAATAAATTGCATTGGTTTTTACGGGGATGGAGGAAATTTCATTTCTAGGTGTCTGGTCATGTCTGACTGGAAGGCACAGTATGTGTATATATATATATATATATATATATATATATATATGTATATATATATATATGTGTATATATATATATATAGTATATTTGTTCAATACACTACCGTTAAATGTTTGGGGTTGGTATTTTTTTATGTTTTTATGTTTTCAAAATACATTTTATGCTCACCATCAAACATACAGGAGAGAACAGTAATATTGTGAAGATTTTTTTACCATTTAAATAAACTTATTTATTTTAATAATTTATTTTAAAAAGTGGTTATGTTTTCATATAGTGTTTTTTTTTTCTGTGATGCCAAACCTGAATTTTTAGCATCATTACTCCAGTCTTCAGTGTCACATGATCCTTTAGAAATGATTCTAATATGCTGATTTGGTGCTAAATAACATTTCAACATTATTAGCAATGTTGAAAAAGTTGTGCTGCTTAAAGGGATATTCACCCCAATTCTACCATTATACATGTATAATATAAAATTTCATAACACTGTGACATTTAGCAATGATATATCACTTGTATTCTATTAACAAGTTAAGATACATCTTACCCATGAGACAGAGCGTCGGCAGACCACATTTTCCGACCCCTTCTTGTGTTTGATGTTAAGCTGAAATTATTATATTATATGGTGTATGATGATAGCCAAACCTATGGTGAAATGAAATTACTTTGTCTAAAAAAAGTTGTTTTTTTCTGATCCAAAACTTTTTAATGGTAGTGTATATGCATGCTTGTTTTTTTTATTGTGTATATCTTAAATTTAGTATTTGTTGAAATCTAAGTGCCTTGAGAAACTTGCTCTAATTATTATAAATAATACAATGTATTATTTAAAAATTAATTCAATAGCAATTAATTATTATCAATACTTAATAATACTTAATTATTGTCAATTAAATATTTTATTTATTTATCAAATAAAATAATTATTGTGTTGCAAAAAATATTCTGAAATCAGGAAAATGCTGATGTTCCATCTGACTTTGAGATATATTTTCAACAGTCGCCACAAGAGGGTGATGGTGTATAGACCCTAAATATAAAAGTGCGTGTCAAACTGATGAGTGTCTATTTGTCTGTCAGACAATAATCTGCCTGAGTACCCTGACTTTGATGCTGAGAGCCGGTTAAGAAAAGGGCATCGGGCCAAGCAAAAAGGTGAGGCTACATACATGCGCTCAGAAAAGTGTGATAAATATATATTTTGTTCTAAATAAATGAGGTCTTACCACGCCCCGAATAATAATTATAGCTGAATGAGCATGCTCTTTGAAAATAGTTGGAGAGTATTTCATACCCCACACCCTGATCCACATAAACCTGGACTTGAAAATGTTCTCTCTCTCTCTCTGTGCAGGATTCCCAATTTTACAGCGTTGATCTTGAGAGGGGCCCAGACAGGGTTTGGCTTTAGTTTGCGAGGTGGAAGCGAGTATAACATGGGTCTGTATGTACTTGGTCTGATGGAGGGCGGACCGGCCTCACGCAGTCAGAAAATTCAGGTGTGTGTGCAGTACACTCATAAGACTGCCCTTTGATTGCAAATCGAGTAAATACAACATTTCAATTGATGCTGTCAGGGAAGTTTGAAAGTGTGACTCAAACTCTAAGAGTCATGTTGTTAAGATAATGCTGAGGCATGCTGGGTTTAGGTGCTGTCTTTGAGTCACAGAGGCTTTTGCTGACTCGTGTTGCAGGTGAGTGATCAGCTAGTGGAGATTAATGGAGACAGCACAACCGGGATGACACACAGCCAGGCCGTGGAGCAGATACGAAAGGGAGGAGCATGGATACACCTCGTACTGAGAGGAAGGCAAGCGGATATGTACCGGATTATGGTGAGGGGGGACAAGGGTTAAAAAGAGGGTTATTATGATAGGAATAATGTTGGAAAGATGGCCAATGTATTTTACAAGAGCTCTGCTTCCCTCTTATTGTTGACAGGTCTGTAGATCAGACTCTTCTCAGTCAAGACCATGGGTGGGTAAGAGGATATTTGGAGATTGTGTGTTGAAATATGGCAACTGTCCATGAAAACTTAGTGGAGAAAAACAAGGTTATTCAGACATTGGGGTTTTGCCGGAATAGCCCAATGCCCGTCCTCTTGTGCCACCCATGGTCTGGACTGAAGCTTGTTTCCTTTCCTGCACTTTTTTTGCAACTTTGCATTGGATTTTTCCTCATTATTTACTGCTTTCTCTTTCTCTCTTCGCTACTTTATACTTTTGCTCTCTTTCTCTCTCTTGAACTCTCCTCCAGTGGAGCTTTCCAGCTTATCTCTTTGTATGACTAACTCCAAGCAGGGCGATTGCTTCGTATGTCATCGGGCGGGACAGAAAACATGCGGTTGGTAACCGTTCCTGTTGGTTGTCGTTTTTTGTCTTTCTCTATGTTCATCATCTCGCAATTCTCATATTGCATTCTACATTCAACTTTTTCTGTTTCACTAGAGGTGTCATGTTATTAAATATCACATATAATATTATTATATATTTAACAGTGTGTGTTTGTGATGTATGTTCAAAAGCGTGGGGTCGATAAGATTTTTAAAAATATTTGAAGAAGAAAATATCCACGCTTACCAAGGCTACATTTATTGTATGCACTAAGGCTATGTCCACATTAATCCAGATACATTTGAAAAAGGTGTTTCGTCTAACTAACGATTTCAGGCGTTTTCTGACATTTCAGTGTGGATGAAAACTTCTAAATTCACTTTACTGCGCATGCGTGAAACTTCACAAAAGCTCACTGAGATGATACAGATGGGAAAATAAATAATAATGTTATCGCACAATAACAGGATAATTTTATTTAGCAAAATATCTCACCATCACTGATGCGTCCAGGTCGCATTCAGTCACCATATGTTTGGTCTAAAACGCAACTGCTCTCCTGTTTTGCCGCTGGACAGCAAATGTGAGTACTCATTATCTGTCATCTTTGCAGTACTGTGCTATGAAGAATAGCACATATTAAGTAACATATTTAAGCAACAGTGTAAAAATTAACACATAACAGGCACAATACCGATAAACATGAATATCTATTGGTACTACATGGATCACATGACTAAACTTACATCATCGTTTTGAAATACCTCCGGTTTCACTGTCCACACTACAACGCGAAAACGGCGTTTTCAAATTTATCCACTTTGGAGAAGCGTTTCCAAAATGATACGTTTTCGTTGACTTAAAATGGCGTCTCAGTGTGGACGGAAGGCCAAAACAGAGAGAAAAATATGCGTTTTCAAACGAAAATGTATTAGTGTGGACATGGCCTAAACATAGTAATATTGTGAAATATTATGACAATTTTACAATAAGTTTTCTATTTAATATATTTTAAAATGGAATTTATTTATTACGATTTTTCTGGAATAATATTTAATGTCTTTACTATCACTTTTGATGAATTGAACGCTTTCTTGCTGAATAAGAGTAATAAGTTATTACTTTTGTTTTTATTTCAGTTTGAATGAGGCTACGTCTACATTAATCCGGATACATTTGAAAACTATGTTTTTGTTTAAAAACGCTCTCCGTCCACACTATCGTTTTCAGGCGTTTTCCGACGTTTCAGTGTGGATGAGAAACTTCTAAATTCACCATACTGTGCATGCGTGAAAACTCACCGAGACGAAACAGATGGAAAAATAAATAATAAAGTTATCGTGCAATTCTTCTAACAGGATAATTTTATTTAGCAAAATATCTTACCATCACTGATGCGTCCAGGTCGCACTCAGTCACCATATGGTTGGTCTAAAACGCAACTGCTCTCCTGAATTGCCGCAGGTCATCTTTGCAGTACTGTGATATGAAGAATGTGCAAAGTAACATTTTAGCAACAGTGTAAAAGTCAGTAGCACATAACAGGCACTGGTAAACATGAATATCTATTGGTACAACATGCATCACATGACTAAACTTACGTCATCGTTTTCAAATACCTCCGAGAGAAACACAAAAACAGCGTTTCAAATTTATGCGCTTTGGAGAGCGTTTTCCAAAAGATACGTTTTTGTTGACTTAAAACGCAGTCTCAGTGTGGACGGAAGGCCAAAAATGAGAGAAAAATATTTAGTGTGGAGTGGACATGGCCTGAGCATTACACTTTTGCAGTACCGTAACTGCTTTTCCATTAAATTGTGGCCTTAAATAGAGAAAGATTGCATTGCAAAGATTACTGTATATTGATTTGGCATACCCATAAAGAATAACCATACAATAATAACTTATGCTAATAATGCTAATTGCTGATGCTGTGTTTCACTGGCATAATGTAATTTATTCAAGCATTCAGAAAGACAGAAAACCATTTCTCATCCGCCAACTCCATCACATCCCTTTACACCCCTTTACCCATTAAAATTGCAGGCAGTAACCCCTTACTGATCTCAGAACAGTCATTGGTGCATCACATGGTTGCGTTCTCTTCATCCACCCACTCCTCCATCATCGAACCCTTATCTGACACCTCCTTTTGTAGTTTTACATGAAGATGGGCTGATAGTGTTTTATCATTCAACTCCCTCTTTCTCCTTCTCTCTCAGACCGTGAATCTGGAGTTGCTTCCCCCTCTTCCCCTCCTCTCCAAGGAGCCGCTTGTGGGAGCAGTTGATCGCTCTCCTCCGAGGAGCAGCAGACGGGTGGATGATAGCGGATGTGAGAGGAGAGAGGGGAGGGGGAGGGACGGAGGGAATCAGAGGGAAGGAGCAGAGGAAGAGGAGCCGTGGAGGGCAGAGCAGGGCCGGGCTGAGGATGTAGACGCGGCCGGAAGAAGAAAAGAGCAACAGATGCGTTCGAGGAGTTTGCCTGGCACGTTGAGGGGTCGAGAGGGGCCGCGGAGAGAGAGGAGGAAGAGGAGGAGGAGGAGGAGGAGGGCACACGGGGGAAAGGAAGGGAGAGGGGGAACAACGACGGGGAAGGCAGAAAAGCAAGAGCACGGGGGGAGAGAAGACAAAAATCGAAGGATGTTAGTTCAGAGAGAGAGAGAACGGCCTCCCTGAGAGGGAGAAAGGGAGTGTCAGAAGAGAAAAGAGGGATAACAACGGAACTAGCACAACAGAGGTCACACCACGCGCACCTTTCTCCTTCCTCAAGCCTTTGGACAATGACGATGATGGGTCAGGTGCAGAATCGGCTCACAGCATCTCTGAAGTCAGCATCGCATTCTCCACTCAGTGGCCTCTACAAGCCCCTGGATCTTCGACAACACCTCCGGGACCCTGGCTAGTCCCCAGCCCTCACAAACTCTCTCAGGTTTTAGAGAGGAAAAGGCTGAGCCAGAATAAGGGAGGACTGTGGTCCTAATGCTAATTCCCTTAAAAGGATAGTTCACCTAAAAACTCACCCTCATGTTGTTCCAATCCGGTACGATTTTCTTTCTTCGAGGAATTTCCAATTCATTCATTTCCACATGAATGAATTGGAAAAAAAACAAACAAACATGCAAAACCATCAAAAAAATGTTCATACAACTTGTGTACTATATTCCAAGTCTACTGAAGTCATGAAGTCTCCAGAACCCTAAAGCCCCGTTCACACCAAGGATGAAAAATCGAACGATAATTATAGACCATATGTGCCAGAGAAACAAGCGCGCAGCCATCTTTAGAATTTTGTCTTTGAACTTCCGTTATTGTGGTAGTTCTGTATATTTCTATGGCATCGCTGTCGAAGAGTAATTAGCCGGTGAAGTGGATTTACTTATTGTAGAGTTAACTAAAGTTATCATGAGCATTGTAATGTTTGACGCGGATGTCGTAACAATAGATAGGGAAGATTTTTAAACGAGTGGTTCATTTATAAATCCGCAAGATGGAAATACAAAACAGACAGCACTGAAAAGGGCGGGGCTACATGTCTATAAAGTTTTAATATTTATTCTTCTAATTCTATGAGAATAGTGGAGTTCACACCACAACTATAACGATTATGACACGGGAACAATACCGTTGGAATCAATCTCACAATGTTTTTTCCAGCTGATGAACGATTAAAAACATTGGCAGCCAATCATAATCCATCGTACTTTAAAGAGCCTGACGGGCGACTTAACGGCAATGTGTTTCGAACTTAAGGCGACTTAACGGCAATGTGCCAATATACAGTAGTTCTTTATAGTTATCGTTCTTGGTGTGAGCGTGCCAAGAGCCTTCGCAGTTTTCATTAAAGCTACACTGTGTGATTTTTACTCCCATCTAGCCGTGAAAAGGTATATGACCATCCAGTGAATATTAGTTTCTGTTCCTCTCAATTCCGATTTCGTTTTAACTCCTATGGTGGCCAATGTAGTCCAAGATTAACATGGCTTTCAGTTCGACCTCGTCCATGAATGTTAACTCAAACGTAAACGTGAAAGGCGAATCTTGAATTAACGGGTATGTCCCTCTTTGGCTAATGTACTTTCAAGATGGAGGGGCAACATGGCAAACAACATTAGAACCGCTTACCCGTATGTCACCCGTATTTTCAATAGAATATTATACACTCACGAGAATACTTTATTATTGAACGAAGTAAATATACATTAATGAGCACATATATTTTTAAAAGAACTAAGTGTTTTTAGCTAAGAATAAACTAAAAGAGTTACACAGTGTCGCTTTCAGTCCACACTTTGTGACGTGATGCCGCTTTGATTGTCGAATAGAAGACTGCTGTGGAGTTGGTACAGCCAAATTTAGTTTTCGTGAATCAAATCGACTGTTTCATTAAAAAAATCTGGCTCAAAAGAACAATTCATTGATGAATCATACTTTGCTACTTTTCACACGAAGACAGCTAGGGCAGATTTCAGTGAATAGAGATGCAGGCAAAATCCAGTAATTTAAATAGGAATCCGTGATCAGGAATTCTGCGCAAGGGCGAAAGATTCCCCCTCACAGATTTCGCATTTGGTTCAATTGGTCGTAACAATGTGAGCAATGCTTCATATATCGCTACACTATTGACAATTAATCTTTTTTTGCCTGTGAAATTTCGCTAATGTGACCACACCTTAAAAACTGAGATTTTGGTTGTTTTTCACACAAATATATTACATATCATATTGACTTGTAATATATTAACATAATATAGTGCACAAGTCGTATGAACCACTTTGTGATACTTACATGATGCTTTTGCATCCTTATTAGCTTGTCTTCAAAATTGCTCTTTCGTGTAGTCATACCTGTTTGAAACAACATGAGTGTTAGTAAATGCAGACAGATTTTTACTTGTTTGGGTGAAGGGGGTAAACTATCCCTTTAAATCTCGTCTCTTTCTCTCTCTCTCTCTCTCACACACACACACATACAGCCTCTCCAGCTCTGTCTCTATTATGTGGTTTTCAGAACACCACCACCATCATATCAGTTCTTCTTCCGTCTCAAATCCATATCTATATGGTCCTGTGTGTGTTGTATTTGGTATCATCCAGATACCGCAGAGGCCTCCCGTCCAGGCCGATCGAGACTTGATTTTATTGCCATCTAGTGGCCACGGAGAGATAATGAGCAAATGCTGCCATTCACGTTGTGGCTAGCATGACCGTAACTGCAAGGTCAGTTAGTATGCATCTATGATTCATGGTGTCCTTCATAGCATGTCTTTTTCATATCATTTGACATTTTTATTTAGCATATTTTCCATTTATTTTCATAAAAATACAACAAAAATTCTATTATATAAAAAAAGATTTATTTAAAACATGGTTGTTCAGTCATGCCCCTGAAGAGCTACACTTCTGAAAGTAATCTAGATTGAAAAAAGATCTTCAGGATCAGGACTAGCACCCTCAATTTACGAGATTTTATTAGCTGCTTGCTGTTTGTGACTGGACTATAACCCCTCTCCTGCTGTGTGCGCAGTGGTCTTGCTGTTGAAAGAGGGGGAAGGAAGATAACCGAACTAAAGTTTTATTATAAGGCCAGTGAGCCGTATCAAACCTCTCCAGGTGCCTTCTGCTTCTTTAGCCAGTGTTTACCAAAAAAAGAAACAAATACAAGTAAAAGAACAAGACGTAGCATAGTAGAAAGTGTGCAACACAATACTGTTCTGCCTCTTTAACATCTATATCTTTGCAAGACTTGGTTCACCGAGTTGGGGAAAATATTCTGCACACGCTCTGCGAAACTTCAGCTAAGTGAGTCAAAGTGAAAGAGAGCCATTACAAGTGCCTCATGCGATATTCCTTTATACGAGACATAGAATTCCCTCCAGCTCATAATCAGGACCCAATTTTTTTTCCATTGTGAAACTTTTTGCGTTTGTATGCTTTCTGGTTCAATTTTTCAGACCCATTTCATTGGCCTCGACATTTCAGAGAAATTATGGGGGAAAAAAGAAAACGAAGGCCTGATTTGTCCTTATTCCCTAGCCCTCCACCAATCAGCATCCAGCATCATGCGGAATCTTCATTTCAGGAGACAAAAAGAAAAAAAGAAGAAGAAAAAAAGGGCATTTTGATAAAGGTCTTCTATGCATTTTGTAAGACTTACTGATCAAAAATTGCGGTAGGAATTTTTCTACCTAAGATGTGAGATTCGTAATTTTGTGTACTGTTAAAATACACAGGCTGGTGAATCGAAACCGAAAATTCAAAGGATATCCGGTGATAATCAGACATGCTGTACCACCAGCTTATGCATTGATCTTTACCTCAGAACTGTCTGAGCAATAAGTGCTATCTCTTTCTGTTCAGTGTCATGGCAAGCTCATCGAAAAAGCTGAGTGATAGAAATATGCACGGTAAAGTCATCTATGATAAATTAATTCGAATGAAATGCATCCCTATAAACATGCATTTTGGTATTTTAAAATTATATAGTATTTTATCAAATAGATTTTAATTTATTTCAGTATTCCAAAAGGTATTAAAGTTACATATTATAAATATTAGAGTTTTATCAGCAGACATAACCCAATGAGAGTTAATTTATCACTGGAGATCTTTACTGTGCTAAAACATGCTTGCATAAAAGATCACATGCAAGTTCTGTTGCCATACGCAGCCTGTAAGCATTAGCAATTTGCGATTCGGAAAAGTGATATAATGATCTTAAGTGATAACACTTTAAATCAGGGCTCTTACACGAGTATTACACAGCGTTCAGCTGTACATCTGAAGTTCACTGCTCTCAGAATCCTCAACCAGCCTGGGTATTGTTGTTGACTTTGTACCCGATTATCCCATTGGCATCAGCACGTACTGTACAGAAACTGGGATGAGCCTTGTAAATGTTTCGTTTCGGATTTATTTTTGTGAGGGGGGAGATTTTGTTTGTTTTCCAAAACGTTAATAGCCACTGTAGCATTTCCCTTACTGTAAGAGACCTTATAAGCAAGCTTATTGTACATAATTATCGACCCTGAACCTATCTATTTTTTTTTCTACTCTCCCATCCCTTTACAATGTCTCACATATCAGAAATACACAGCACTGTCGAGTTACCCTGAGACACGTGCAACATTTTAAACCGAGGTGCCATTGGCTTGACGAGAAGCTTGCTGTTTAAAATTATTCTTATAATTCAATCTTGCATGTCTGTAGTGAGTATACTAGTTTTAATAGCACTGGCCCTTACAATTGAAATCAAATGTCCCGATGGCATGATACTGTATCCCACAGCCCAGGAGGCCAATCGCAATGTTTTATAGAACATCTGTTGTCAGCTTCAAATTATAAAAAAAAATCTGATTTGACAGCTTGAATGCCCACTAGTGCCCACCGTGGTTTTTGCACAGCCCTCTTCATTGTGTCCTCAACAACATATTAAAATCAAGATTTAGAGATACAAAGATAACAATTAGCATGCCCACTAAACATTGTCCTGCCCTATATAGGTTTCCTCGTACCGGAGACAGTTTAGACCCTTAGATGTTCAGTATTCAGAGATGTAGTCTCAAAAACGAGCCATACTCTGAGCCAACAGATATATGAAAACAACAATGCAATGTTTTTTATAACAATGTCTGCAAGGTTCCTATCAGTGCAAATGTGCCATTTAAATGCTAATCAATGATGTCATTCTCTTTCCTCCTACCGAGAGAAATACAGCGGGGCAACGTTTGTCCCTCTGAGTTTGACGCTTTTCAAATGTCAAAACACCAACAGTGTTTCAGCTTTGAATTTTCAACTTGAATTTGCTATATTGGCCTTGTAAGGAGTCAGCCATTGTACAGAACAAGAACAATTTTATTTGTAAAGAGGTAAAGGAAATGTTTTTATATCTATATTCTTGAAATATAGGATAAAAGTCAGCAGGGGTGTAAAGTACTTGAGCGATTATGTGCTTCATTACTATACTCGAGTATTATTTAAAAACGGAATATTTATACTTTTGCAAAATTACATTTCTACAAGAAAAAAGGCATACTTTTTTATTATTGTTACAATTTAATTTAGATCTTAAAAAGAAGGCTACATATTACACTGGCCTAATAAGACTAATATGGAAATATAGTTCATTGTTCAGTTTATAAATCAGTGTTAACTAAACTATTAATAACGTTTCTGATATTTGAAAGAAAGCTGAAATAATATATATAAATATTAGATGAAAAACTTAAAAGTAGAAATGTTGTCTTGGTAACTAACTGAAATAAAATAAGTTGGTAATGCTACAATAAGGCCTATTTGTTAGCATTAGTTAATGAATTAACTAACAATGAGCAATATATTTGTTATAGTATTTGTTAAAGGAGAACCCGCGAACAATGAACCTTTGGTCCAATAAAACATCAATCGTTCTCTGAGATTTGTTTTCATGATAATCGAATGTAAAGAGTTTTATCTCTAAAAACGGTTTAGGCTCAAAATAGACCCACACTCACACAGTAACATAATGAGGGTCCATACATGCGAAACGAAGCATTGAGAACTTTGTAAGTGTACAGACGGTTTAATAAGAAGATACGTTATAAAGACAGTAGTACAGTTCAGAAGTTCGCTGAACTTCATACAGTTCAGCACGACGTTCGTGGTTTGACTTGTCGTGAATGTTTTCCAAGATGGCTCTTGTCTGCATACACGAAGTGAACTGTCTTTATAAAGTATCTTCTTATTAAACGGTCTGTACACTTACAAAGTTCTCAATGCTTCGTTTTGCATGTATGGACACTCATTATGTTACTGTGTGAGTGTGGGGCTATTTTGAGCCTTGTTAGTGGTTTAAACTAGCGATTTCGTTTTACTTAGTCAATGCCCCCAGTACTAGCATTATACGCTAAACAGTTTTTAGCGATAAAACTCTTTACATTCGATTATCATGAAAACAAATCTCAAAGAAAGTTTGACTAGGTACCAATGTTTTATTAGACCAAAGGTTCATTTTGTGCCTGGAGTTCTCCTTTAATGTTAGTTCATGAAAATTCTGTCACTCATTGTTTGTTCATGTTAGTTCACAGTTCATTTTCTAATGTTAACAAATGCAACTTTTGATTTTAGCAATATATTTGTAAATGATTAAATTAATGTTAACTAAGATGCTGTACTTATTGGTGTTACCAATAAGTTTGTTGAGGTACTAAAATGACTAAAACAGAATATATATATATATATAACGAAAAAAATAACAAAAGCACATTAAATTACTAATACTTAACATAAAATAATTCAAAATGTTAATCAGTACTAAATTATAAAATAACGATGATATAAAATACTTATGTCAAACAACAGTTTCAGTTTCTGCTTGATTTAAGTGTTTAACAACATCAGACTTTTTAAAAGTATTTATTTTTATAGATTGTGTGTTGAGTCATATTAGAATATTGAACAATATGATTAAACAGGTTTCTCTGCACAGTTTGGGTTGCTTTGCAATGTGTCTTTAAAAAACACAGTCTCTTGTTTTGATTTCTAAAGCTAAGAAGTAGTTTACTTTTAAATACCAAGTACAATTACATGTGCAAACTTTTGTACTTTCACTCAAATATGTTTTTGGATAGACACTGTAAACCTTTGACAACGTACTCATTCTTCAGTATAATTTCTCAGTGCTTTTTACACCCCTGTGTATCAGACAGTCCAGCCCAAGATAATGAAAGCAGAGGACATGTCATATAAAGGAAGTAACCGCTGCACCAGTAGAGAACCTCACTGAGGCAGCCACCCAGTCTGAATTCTTGACGTGATCTCTTTTTCTCCATTGGTGCTGATCCTCCAACTGGCTGTCTGTGGTTGCCATTTTGCTTTTACCCCAGTCAGTGCATAAGGAGGTCGCCACTCGCAAGCCAGTGTTTTTCAAGTGTTCAGATGGGGCAAAAAAAAGGTCAGCTTCTGTGTAAAGGTTCTACTTCCTTTATAGCATAAGCATCCTCTCCTTCATTTTGACTAAGTGTAGACACTAGACAGGACTCTAAAGTATAGAAAATGATGAAGCAGGCAGCAGTGTGTTGCAGATTTTTACCTGCCGGGTCTGAAGCAAGACCTCGAGTAGCCGTTATTTTAGTGGCGCCCTCTGCAGGGAAGATGCTGAGTGTGTAAATAGCAGTCCGTGAGGGGACACCTTGAACACAGATGTACAGGTTTTTAATTGTTGCTCTTGATATGTATGAAGATACTGTATTGTTTTTGAATGCATCAACAGGGAGTTTTGAATTATGAATAATGACATGCAGTTAAAGAAATAAATTGAACAAAACTAAATAAAAGATTGTGTTCACTCATTTCCACTCACTCTATTGCTTGGTTCCAAAACATATTGAGCGACATGCCACAAATGATTTCATTTGGGTTTGCTAAGCTGACAGTTATGCTCTTAATAAGTCTAAAAATACAGATTAGATCATTTAATGCATTAATGCTTCCTAGGCAGCTCACTATGTTTTAAAACCAAGCAGATGGGTGCTAAAGCACAATTCTTATATATTTCATATATTTTACTATCATTATTGTTGATAATTGAAATTTATGCTATGTTCCCAAAAAATATATTTAGAATCTCAGCGGTGATCAAACATCTGTTTGACTAAAAAAACCTGTCAAGAAGCACTTTGTTGGAGATTGCTAGCATGAACTACGCTAATCGCTAATCATCTTGGAAGCAGGCTCTCAGAATTTCAAGGCTTTGCGTTTCAACAGGCAGGTACTCGCACACAACACTGTGTCACATGGGAATAAACTCCTACACATACAACCTCTTAAATATTCACTATCTACTGCAGAGGAACAAATATCAAACTTATCTCTCAATCTCAAACTACCAAAGCTGTGTTTCTGTAGTCGGCTACATTCTTAAGTTCATACACAATGCTTTTTTATATTTAAAAATGGGAGAGATGCAGTTGAATGAAAAAATTAAACACATTTTAGAGTTTTTTTTATAATGGTATTTTAACTTGAGCGCCATGTTTTTAGAACACTGTCACGCACGAGATGCGAGCGCAATGCGAGGGCTTGGAGCCAGAGGGGCGTAAGTGGCATTTTGGGCAGAATATGAGTTCTTTATATCAAAATAAAGGTCTCGGTGAGCTCTATCCAATGGTGTCAAAAATACCTATCTGAGATAAACTGTATTGAATAAAGCAACAAAAAGGTGCATCTGACATATTTGACTTTTTTTTATTTGAATTTTTTTTAGAACATTGTCATTGTGTTAATATATGCCATTCATTTTTTACCTAAATACTCATTCATGTAGGTATGCCTGTGGTTGCATTGTTTGTGGTTTAAGGTTATTAATACAGGTGATTGAAATGTGGTCAAAATTTTGTTTTGTCTCTCCTGTAAAGTTTGTTAAAAGCCACTTACGCCCCTCTGGCTCCAAGCCCTCGAATGGTCAAAGACATCCATCATGTTCACATGGAAAAGCATTGCAGTGGATTGCAAAAAAAGGTTCTATGCGAATTGCCATTACATTTTTTTTCATATGGCCTAGAAGCGATTCATAAAATTTGAACAATTTATAATGACACATTTTTTGGAATGCCATATTGTGTTTGAGACGCTGCAAAATATGCAAGACACAAATACAAAGGGGAAACCCATCTGTGTCATGGTGCAAGTTTACTTGTTTACTAAAAGTGGAAAAGCATCACGGGAATGCACAATTTATTTGTTTTAAAATGCAAGACACAGGACGGGAGTACAAGTTTACTGACAGACGACAGTGGAATAAAAAGTTAAAATTATTTTAACTTTACTGCCGCATTTTTAGAACCCTGAGTCATGCTCAAAATGCTGCAAAAGATGCACGCACAACAGTCCGACATCGAAGGATGTTTAATGGCGGTTTAACTTCCGATGTATTACTGCCACCGACTGGACTGGAGTGTGGAGCAAAAATAGAAAATGTATTATCTATTCATTAAAAAAAACAGGAACAATACATTCCCTATATTATTTATTTTTAATATTAATAATTATAATGATTTAGTTTGATTATTATGATTTTTGATTTTAATACAATTTACCAAACCTACAAAAAAAGCACACAATGAAAACAGTAACCACTGTAAATAGCAAGCAGTTCAAAACAATATTATAACAACATTATCACAAATATCATAAAATGATTACAATACAAATGTTATTACAATCTTATAACAAAACATTATTACATAACTTTTGAACCATAAGGACTAGAAACAAAATTCCTTGGCTCAAGACGATTTGACTGCATCATATGATGTCATTTTCGCCATTTTTTTAAAAAATCCTAGACCATTAGTAATAGTAAAGTTCAGAGGAGAAAAGTCATAAAATTCAAAAATTCTACTGTTATGTCACAAAATGTAGTTTCAGTCGACAATGTAGTTGTTTAAAGCTCAAATCTGTGGTTTGTTTATGAAGATAGTGCCTATTTAAAAATTTGATCCAACGTTTTTAGAGTTGTGAAATCCAGGCGTTCACGGGTGCTCAGCGCTCATGTACCCCACCTGGAACAGCCTTACCTCGGCTAGTGCTTCTGACGTTTTCCCCTGGCTCTGATGTCTCTAGTTTAGTGGTTAAACATGAGATTCGAATTCGTCTTGTGTATATCCAACAGGCGATCTTTGGTCACACAAAAAGAGACTGGGTTGTGACATTTTATTTTATATTGCCTATGTAGGAATATTTTAAAAATAAATAAATATATAGACCATTTATCTGATTTTCCCAAAATTGAAATTGTATCATCTCCAGAATGGCCGACGAAAAAATATGAATTTCGTGTATCGATAGACAAAACCCAAGGGGTAATCCATCGACGGCTTCTCAGGAAGGCTTCTCTCACCCTCTCTTTCTTTCTAATTGCTCTCACTAATTATACACTGCGTCCTACACGATGTTAGCCTAACTCTGAAACGGGAGGGTGAACAGGGATCTTCACTCCCTCCATTTTGCCCCAACATACTGGGTTCAACCCTTCACATTTTTTAACCGCTGATTTTAACATGTCTCAGCTGACGTTTAAGTATGCTATGTGTTAATATGTATCTTTATTTTTAGTCTGAGAAGAATGCACATAACCTATGCGTGAGCAACAGACACGTTGCTGGTGTGTGAATGTGTGCTGCTCAGGGAAGCAGAAGGGGGCTGGATGTTGACCTTTTTAATCAGCAAGCTACAGGCTGCTTCAAATGAGATGAGGAGGGTTTGTGTCACTCGCATATGAAGTATAATCTACGATAAGTGCGAGGCGTGTGCACAAGGGCTGTACATTACAGCGTGTCTGATATGTTGCGTATTATGCAGTTGGCCTGGATATTGTATGTGTGTCAGTGGCAGGTGAAGATGGTTTTTGTTGCCCAATGTAAATTCATGTCCTATTTCCATATGATATTTACACTATTTCCAGGTAAAGGGAGTTGAGAAAGGTGATTGCATGCTAGTTATTTGATCAGGTATTGAGGAAGGCGAATATCAGTTCTGTCTTTTTCTTCTGTTAATGTGCTGTGCATTCTGACAAAACATTTTTTTCCATTTTGATAATATTTCATTTGTTAATAACACTTAATTATATTATGTATTCAACCAGTGGCCAGGCTCATTTAGAAGAACGGTGTAAAATGGATATTTTTCGCTAGTGAAGGACTTGAGATGTCATTAGCCCTGAAGAAAAAAATCCTCATCCTCTCATCTCTTTTCATTCAGACTTCAATGACAGACTTATATTCTTTAAGCATTGAAAATAAAATGTGCATTTATAGTTTGGCAGACACTATAGGGTGTCGGAGTCCGACTACTTTATTACAAACCAATTGGTCCAAGTCCAATCCTCCCTCCTGCCCTTTGTTTAATGGAGCACGCCTGCTAGAAGCGCTAATGTTAATGTCAGAACGAGACCACAATTGGACCAGAACACATGAAGCCACCACAGCTCTGTAAAGTCTGCAGAGCAAATATCAAATCAACTGTAAAACCGATGTGACATGTTGATGAAGCTCCTTATATAACATGTTGCTTCTTGTGAATGAATAGTTAAAGAATAGGAAATGTTCCTAAAGCATTTAAGAGGGAATGGAAAGCTCAGTGTGAGAGAACAAACGCTGCGGTTGCCCTGTGGGGAGAGAGACGGAGAGATGGGGAGGGCTGAAAACATGACAGTAGTTTTGAAGCTCAGATCTTCACAATGTTCTCCAGATTTCTCTTTCTGACTGGTGTCAGTGACATAAAAGAGCACAAGAGATGTAACAGAATGGAATGGAATGACGAAAAAAGGGAGACAGACAAACAGAGATTGGTTATATTGAGAGACAGATGGACGGAAACACGGATTGATGGATAAAGAGAGAGAGATGGATATCAATGTAAAAAATTGCTGTATATGCAGCTGTTTGCCAGTAACTTACTGTAGATTTTAATCGATGTATATTTACTGGCAACAGTTTGTTCAAAGTTAAATGAACATTAAACATTAACAAGTCTTTGTCTTTACAGAATAAAACTAAAAAAATATCTAATGCAAAGCATTCTGGGAACCAGAAATCTTCATCAACCTTTTTCTGTTTTTTTTTTTCCTTCAGATTTTTTTCCCAGAATGCTTTGCATGAGGCTGTTACTTTAGTTTTATTCTGTAAAGATAAAGACTTGTTAATGTTTAATGTTCATTTAACTTTGAACAAACTGTTGCCAGTAAACAACAATAATTTAAATCTACAGTAAGTTACTGGCAAGCAGCTGCCAGTTTTACTGTAATTTCTACTGATTTGTTTACAGTGTAGGATAGATAGACAAGGCAGGTAGAGAAAGATGGATGGATGGATAGATAAAAAAGAGAGATATGGATGACAGATGGCGTAAAGATAGATATACAGCTAGAGAAAGATGGATGGATGGGCAGACAGAGGCAGATAGATAGTAGAAGAGAGAGAGAGAGAGAGAGAGAGAGAGAGAGAGAGAGAGAGAGAGAGATGGATGACAGATGGACAGGTAGATAAAGACGGGTGGATGGATGGATAGATGATGGATAGATGGATGGATGGATGGATGGATAGATGGATGGATAGATAGATGCATTAAAATACAGAGAATAATGCAGCTGAATAATTAGGGCTTCTGTGTGGGAGAGTAAGAAATTAAATGGATTCTCCATCCCTCGATTTTCTTTTTTTTTTCCTTTTCTTTTTCCTCTGCAACTCTTTCTCCTCCGCATGCACCTCTTACATAAACACAGTGGATATCAGCTCTATATGAGCAAAGCATGCCCAATTCGCCCATGTAGAACGCAGACTCACACATTTCATGAACTTTAAGAAGAGCATTATGCAGAGAGCTGCTTAGCCATTGATGCAAAATGGCATGGATGGCTAAAGATTTATCCTGGACCAGCAAAACCGTGTAAGCTAGCTATCATTTTTGAGCATCACTAGTTTTGTAGTGCATTGTGGGAATTTGTCACTGGCATGGCTTGGACAATGAAACAGACCTTGAAATGACTGCCTCCTTTGATAGTAGACTACTGGGTGAACTGATTGAGATGCTCTGTATAACACGGCTGGCACATATGCATGGCGTGCTGCATCATATCAGTAGATTCTATTGCAAAACTGTTAATAGAAGCATAATTCTACCCTGAACATGGCACTGCATTCCTACTGCCTAGATAAATTAAGCTCTTGATAACGTAAACCACAACATACTAGTGGTCTGTCCTTTTCCTGCATGTGCTGCTTTAGCACATCCCTTGCACTCACACGCAGTTCAGCTGTGACTAAGGCATGGAGAGAGAGAAAGAGAGGGCAGGACGTGTGGGTGGAAGTAAGAAAAAATGGATGGTTTTAATGTGGGTTGCTGAAAGGAGTGAGAGCACAAGAGTGATCCAGCACATGAAACGTCCTAAAACTGCTGTGAAATCCAAAAGCTACTTGTCCGTGGTTTTTGCTGCAGTAGAAATTAAAATATTCATAATGGGCCCTGCCATAATTTTAAAATCAGCGGGCAAAGCTTTTACATTAAAGTCGTAACTACCTGTTGCTGACTGAAATTTAAATTTGGTCAGCACTGAATGAATGAGAAACATTGTAACCATGTGTAAATCTATGCTTGCTTTTTTCTGCACCACTAGCCTTCGGTTTGAGTAGGTGTATAGGAGAGAGAGAGGGAGAGGGAGAGCAAGAGCGCGCGAGAAACAGCTCTCATTTTGGCTCAGCTCAACGAGCCACTCTCCCGTCGACCTAAATGTTACCGCGTTCCAAAATGGCCGACCATGGGGACACAGTTTCCCCCGGCATGTTCCTCTAGCGTTACACGCTCGGACCAACGTCAGAGGCTCGATTGAAAAGAAAAATATATTCCCTCTGACTCACTCAAATGATTTTAACCCCTGCATCATCCGTTAACACGGCGAAAGGCGCGGAGCATCATCGATATGCTGCGATCGAGACACATGTGGACACTGCGGTGAAACCGAATGGCGGCGAGGGGCGGCAGGTGCAGGGCTTTCCAGGGACCATCAGGAAGGAATGCACGTCTGTTCAACATGTGATCAGTTAATTCATTTGCGAATATCCATAGTCAGTGGCATCAATTAGACTTGACATTATGTCACATTCAGGGAGACACAACCGTTTTTGGCATTTAATTGGTTGTCATGCAACGCAGTCTCCGTAAATTGACAGCTGTGCTCCATCAGCACGGGTGTTATTTAATGATCTCGCGCGCATTAGCTTGACACTGTGTGGACGAGCACGCGGACGCTTTATTGCGCGTCTCAGCTGTTTCGGGACCTGAGCGCCTTTGCGCTGCTCATACAAAGCGACATAAAACTCGACAGCCAGTGGACATCCTGCTGCAAGGATCGTATTTCTTCTCGATTTTGTTTCGGTTGATCGGGAGGACCGCGTTGGGACTTACAACGACAAAATATTAATACATATCGGCTCGGTTTAAAGTCACAACAGATGACTTGCTTTGGAACGTCGAATTTGGAGATTTAAACGAATTTGACATCATCGTTTTGGGACGCATTCTACATATCGTCTGATTATCGCGACATCTGGACGCGTTGGAGACGCGATTGTTTTCAGTCTGGGCAATAAGTGTGAAACCGCTCGTGAGTAAACGACAAATGCGTACATTAAACATGAATGACAGATGTGATTTACACTGAAGAGAGATTTGGGTTCAAGAATAATGGATTAAAGGTGCAAAGAAACCGTATGTGGTATTAAATAACGAAATATTTTGTTGAACTGACTTTGCAATGAGTTGAAATACATCATGCGTGGGAAATCCAGGTGATGTCTTTAAATGTATAATGATAAGCAATATCAATGGCTTGAATAAGAGATCTTGCTATTGTAATGAGGGTGCAAAGAAGAGAGAAGGGGAATTGGTTTGTTCTGAAAGACATGCGCACACCTCCCAGAAGCCAATTTAGTATTGCAGTGGATTTATCAGAAGAACTTTAGTCTCTCTCTCAATCTCTCTCTCTATCTCTCTCTCTCTCTCTCTCCATCTCTACACCTTTCCATCTCGATTGCCTCTGGAATAGAATGACTCCTGTCGAAAATGTCTCCCAAACACATCGGACTGGAATATGAGTCATGAATACACAGCCAGAAAACAGCTGCAGTGCTTCAACTCCACATTTCAAAGAGAAACGGAAGAGGACGTGCATCAGAGAAATGGACGAAAAGGAAATCGGCTTTCCTTCCTGTTTAACGGATATTTGCTGACTTGGCTTTTTGCGGCGCATCCTTACCTTGGACTTGAGGTGCTGGGAATCTCCTGTGACTGCTGAATTCTATATTTTTGTTATTACCTATTGAGAGTAAATCTAGTTGATCAACTGATGAAATTAATTTCCATGATTCCTTGGTGGCAGTGGGAACATGTCACAGAAGAATAGCAATGCCCACTTACGCAAACACATGCTGGCACCTACTGTAAACAAGTGAACAGATCCTCTCATTATCATCATCCCTTATCTGTGAATGCAAATATGGATTTCCCTAATCACTTGTCAGTACTGTGACTTCTGAAGCTGAATCTAACTTTGAGGGAATCTCAGATTGAAACCACTGATTATTTGACCCTGGTTACCCAACTCTAACTCCAACACATTTCCGTCTCTCCCCCCACCCACTCCACGTGGGGGAGAGCTTCCACCTACAGGGTGATCCCAGGAGCTTGTCCCGGCAGACGGTAACTGTCAGCATGGATGCAGGCCAGGGCAGCCCAGAGAGCCCTAACCGGGCAGTGGAGTACCTGCTGGAGCTCAATAACATCATCGAGAGCCAACAGAAGCTTCTGGAAACTCAACGGCGGCGCATCGAGGAACTGGAAGTTCAGCTGGACCGACTCAGCCAGGAAAACAAAGACCTGAGACTGGACCGGCAGCCCTGCCCACCCCCACCTCCACCTCCCATCCACCCTGTCCTGCCACCAAAGTCCCACGCTGCATCCTCCACCGCTGTGTACGCCAATCTGAGCCTCAACAGCGGGCCCATCCCAATACCCATCCCGGCTCCGGCGCCCCCGCCCCCACCTCCACCAGTGCCGCCACGGGATCGCCGTGTCAATGCCAACACGCACACAAGGCTCGGCCAAAGCCTGTCAGCTGGACCCAATTCCACGGAGAGAGAAAGGGACCGAGACAGGGGACGAGAACGAGACTGTGCCGCTACCAGTTTGGGAAGCACTCTGCAGAGACAGTAAGTACAGGCCTCAGGGCTCTTTTACTGCATAGCTGAGGATCTACTGTAGATTACAGTCTCCACAGCCTCCATGCTGGCTGTTTGGCAAACTGTCAATCAAGGGAGCGTGTGTTTGCATGCAAAAACTGTTTAAGATGTTGGTTGTGCGAGTGTTAACTACTGTAAATACAATAGACTACAGTTAATAATCCAATATATTTAAAGGAATAGTTGTTATGTAATGCATTCTGTCATTGTCAAGTTATCTAGCGCTTTATAAAATACAGATTGTTTCAAAGCAGCATCACAGTAATAAACAGGAAAATAAGCTATCATTGATGCAAACGAGTTCAAGTTTTAATGTAAAGCATATCAAAAAAGACAATAGTGTAATTTTCAGTTTAGTAAAAAGTCAGTTGATTTGGTTCAGTTCAATAACTAAAGTTAATAAACTATGAAACGAGTATGATATGGGTTTAATTTAGTTATAAGCAGCTCTACAGAAGACAATAGTGTATTTATTCAGCTCAGTGTTGATGCAATTCAAAAATCATCAATAATGAAACGCCTTTTATTCCGTTTTAAAGCAGCTTTACAGAAGATAACAGCCTCCTCATCTGTCCAGCTCAATTCACTTTATGTTTGGTTCTCATCTGACAGTGTCCGTGTAGTCAAACCGATATTACTAAAAATATGACACCCTCCTGTCATTCCAAACCTGTACAACTTTCTTCTGTGTGACACAAAGAATGACCCATTGACTTTCAATGTAGTTGAAACATTCTTCAAAATATCATCTTTTGTGTCATGTAGAAAAAAAGGCAGTCATAAAGGTTTGGAACATCATGAATGTGTAAATGATGAGAAATTCTTGCTTGAACTATCCTTTAAAGCAAGTACAGGGAAACTGCTGCGTGGACTATAAGATTTGCACTGCATTTGCTTGTGAATGTTTGTACACGCCATGTTTTACATCTTGCACTTGTATTTTAGCAGCATTTCCTGAGATTTACACTAATGTTGCTGCAGAACTAAGAAAGCACCTTTCTGAGGGTATTTCTCCTGTTTGCACTGTGCCTGTCTTTCAGAACTGAAATTGAGTGCAACAGTTTGTCACAATAGAACAGTTTCCGGGCCATCGAACAGGCAGCTGGCTGTGCCATCGAGCCTGAACATTACATAAGCCAGCAGACTCTTATCTGGACAGCTTGTGCTGCTGGGCCATTGGCAGAGTGACAGGCTAATGTCATGGGATCCTGAGATTGAATTAGCATTCTAAATCTCTCACTAATGTCATAACTTCTTTGATATTGAAACATATTGGACCATGCCCGTATGATTTCTGGAGAATAAGGAGGTTCCAGGAAGTGCAGCTGTATTTTACTTTGATAAACAAAGATTTTTGCAATTTAAAAAAGTAATCTAAAATCATTTGCGAATGGTGCACCACTCTATTGGTTTGGGAGGAAATACATTTTTTGGCTATTCCTTTTAAACTGATGCTGTTGCTATCTTTATTTATTTTAATTTTTTTAAGTGTTGGATGGTCCCTGAACAGATTTCCACCTTTAGCAAAGTTGTCGATAGCACGTAGACTAGAGCCAGACCGATATATCGGCCAATATTAGGCATTTTCCAAACTATCGGTATCGGCAGTTGTAATGGCTGATAATAAATGAATATTTCAGAAATAAAATAAACACGGACGAAACGCGCTTCAACCATGTAATGAGTGTTGGAGTTGTATAGTTTGTCCACCAGAGGGCACTCTACACCGTCCCTGTTGGCAACACTTGTTGAGTTGGTCACGATACATACATTGCTTGAATAACAATTAAAAGAATATCCCCATCAGTTCTCTTAACTCAAATAAGCATGACAAAATTTGTGACTATCATGTCCAGTTTTGCTGCAGTTAAATAAGCCGATAGTGAAGCGGAATTAGCTAGTTATAGTTACGTTACATTGTTACAGTGTAGTAGACTGATTGTCCTTTTAACTTTTGACAATGTGACTGAAGTATTTCTTTAATAGCGTGTGACCGTTATAGCAATGAGACGTATCGATCTCTCCTTGGCCTGTTATATTGAAAATGTATGTTTTACAATTTGCAGTATGACGCAATCCATTGCTACTAGCTAACCACAAAGCTAGCTAATGCCACTATCATCAATAAAATAAACAAGTTTCTTTTTAAAATGCATTATCATATTATTTTAGTTAAAACTCATTAATAACTACAAATAACTAATGTTAGGGAAATCTGTTAATGTTTTGTTGCGCATTTCTGAAATAAATTAAAAAAACAAAATATCGGCCGATATATTGGAATATCGGATTTTAAAACCAAAAAAATATTTGTATCGGTATTGGCCTTCAAAATCATTTATCGGTCAGGGCTTTAACGTAGACTGTCAATATCATTCCCAGCATTTACTGTATCAATTGACTCCATATACATCCAGAGAGAGATGGTACAGTGTACCAAGTGTAGTCGGCCACTCCTTGTGCTGCTGACAGTTGGGTTGTTTGTCTCCATCCCTGCATTGCTGAGGAATCGACCTCTCCGTTGCACCTCTGATCACTGTAGTGTGCACTTGAGCCGGCCTCATCACAGCATGCGATGCATACAGATTCGTGCTTGAGAGTGTGCAGATTAACGTTAGTGGATTGGATCAGTGTCGAGCACTGCAGTACGGCATCTCCTGTAGTTTTTAAGGCTGGTGTGGTTTGGAGATTCGTTTTGTATGTATGATTGGGCCTCTGTGTAGGAGAGGTTGTGATTAATATTCAGCGCAGTCAGATTGTGGATCAACTTGTGTGGGAGAGAGTAGCATGGAGTCAGAAAGAGAGCGAAATTGGCTGCAGAATTCATTGCACCCTTTGTGTTGCTCACTTTCAAGGTTTTGTTTGTCCAATACACCACTTATAGACTATTTGTTTCTCTTGCCCTGATTCCAATGGAGAGAAACCTGAATGCCCTCTGATAAATTGAGTGCTTTCTTATCACCTGAGACTTATTTATTTCTTCCTTCAGGGCAGATGTGACTTAATTTCTTCTTGCATAGTAATCATGCTTAAACTGTAGTATTTGTTAGGGGTGGCGATTTTTATACATACTGTACCAGTGGCTAATCTTAATTCTGTTCACCAAAAAAAAAACAAAAGTGTTCACTGATTTTAGTCACTATTTGGTGAGACTAAATCTCCAAAAACCTTCTATGTGACAAATAAAAATAAACAATTGGTAATACTTTACAATAAGGTTCATTTGTTAAGGCATGAACTATGGCATTAACTTGATCAGATTGAAACCGACACTGGAAAGTCATCTCATAATTATGACCAACACCTCGTCGCTCAGTTTGTTCACAATTACTTAAGTTCATTCATAAGATTCAGTGTCACTCTGAGTCTCATTCTGATTCAAACACTTGATCTTTTTTGTGGTAAGTCTTTGAAGGCAGGAAAAAGCTTGTCTTGTGAAAATATTAGATAAACGCTTTTAGAAACTATCAGCTCCCATAGCTTTTTTTTAATTAAAAAAATAAATAAAATGAAGATAAAAGTAGATTTAACTCCTCTCCCTTGGTGTCATCTCCTGTGTCATCAGATGATTCGCATGATGAATGCATGAACTCACTAGCCGTCTCGTAAACAGCATCTGGTCGATGTGGCAATGTGTTTACTTTACACCTGAGCGGCTTTAGTGCTGCTAGCTTTAGCTTTCCATCATATTTACCTGAAACAATGGAAAGTCACATGACATGAGTGCAGATGGCTCGCTTTACTGATAGATTTTGCGTTTTATAGATTTATGACAGTTGGCCATCATTTGACTGATTTTGAATGAATGGCATATATCCACCCATTTTCCTTTTACTTTATTGCGATATTTCCCAATATCTTGTTCACACCCTCACCAGCCCTCCCTTGGTGTTGAGCAGATGGCACACCAGCATCCCATTTTCCATTTTCTTTAGGGTCGCCTTTCCTCTTTTCACATACAAGGGTCGTTTACAGCAGTGGTTCTCAAAGTGTGGTCCGTGGACCCCTAGTTGTCCGTGAACTATTGCCAGGGGGTCGGCGAAATAATTTATAACAGCCTACCGTTTTTTTCCGGACTACAAGTCGTGTTTTCTTTATCATCTGAAAACATGATATTTATTCCAAAGTGACTTGATTTTTGGGGCACATGCACCAGAAAGGAGACAGAGACGGCATGAACCCGCATCCTGTTGTTTTCTTTATTTTTAAAAAGCATGACATTGTGTAGTCATTTATAATGTAGCCTATACACAAATAAAAAATGGACACTTTACCGTTTTGAATGATGTACTCTTGTCTTATTATCTGTAATGTATGACCATTATTGAGAGTCCATTGTTTCCACTACTGAGGAAAAAATCATTATCAAATTAAAAGTGCATAGGGAGTTCTGAAATCGCCTAATATTAACTTAATTTGGTGCTGCAATTCATTATATTTTTTTAAATTCATGTACCCTTATAATCTTTAATCAAATACATTACCCTTCCCTCCTCATTCGAAACGACCTCTCTTCTATTTCGGTCATGTGCGATGTCCGATGAGGGTGAGAATCGCCTCTCAGAGAATTCGCATTCAAATCTGCCTCCATTTTGTTTGCAACGAAATTCTTGACGAAATCAAGTCCTGCCCTAAATTTTTTTTTTCTAATATCAGAAGCCGTTTCACTCGGATGTACATCACAACAAGGAAAAAATCTCAACTTCGTCTTCACACCGACTTTAACTGTCATAAAGTCTGAGATAAGATGTAGGCCTAAATAGCTAAACTAAACAGTTTTAGATAGAAGTTTTAAACAAACAACTGAAACAATTTGCAAAGTATCAATCAAAGCTCTAGCCTGGATGCCAGCCCAAACCCCGCCCACAACATTTTTTGGTCAGGAAGTTCGGTCTGGACTCAATCCATTGAGGAGTAATTATGATCAGGAAAAAAATGGCAATCAAATTGCCAGGGCGGGCTTTATACGATGATGGACAGATGATCTGCAGTTACGTAATCATCACGCCATCAAAGAGCGCTTGGTTTGAACTGGTTTACAACAAAGATGACTGCAGCTGGAGGATTGAGATGTATAGATTCCACTATCACGTCTGTTTTAGAAGAAATTGACAGCGCATTAATTTTAAAAGACGAACAGAGAACTGCAATAAAGGCATTTGTCGATCGTCAAGATGTGTTTGCCGTCCTTCCTACAGGATTTGGCAAAAGTTTAATTTATCTGGCTCCGATGTTCACTCGGAAGATGGGACACAATGAAAACCCAGTTGTCATTGTGGTTTCTCCTTTGGTCGCACTCATGGAAGACCAAGGAAAAGCAGCAACTGAAATGGGCATCATGGTGATGCAACTCAGGTGTTATTGGGGTGGTGCTGTCTGCACACGCAAGGTCTCTCGCTCGTACTTCCAGTTTGGTTTGAAATGTGCTGGGGACAGACACTCATTCGGAAGTGCTTTTCAAAACTGCTTGGTACAAACTTGTCAAACTGTGCAGCCTTTCTGCTCAATCCATAGATAAATGCATAGATCCGCATGGATTTGCTTGAGATATTCAATGGTCTAGTGGTAACGCGTTAGATCTTTTGCAGAGAGTGTCAGGTTACGGGTTCTAATCCGCCCTCGGTATAGTTTTTTTTTCCTCATCAATACCGAACCGAATATGTTCATCAGTGGTTACAGTCTATATCAAGCAGGTACAGTACATGTTTGTGTGCAGTTTATTTTGTGATTTCACCGGAATGAATAGAGTCTCCGCAGCAGAAATTAAAGTACGAGTGTGTGTACGAGTGAAGAGTGCGCGAGCCATGCAACTGACAGCAGCGGCAACAAGCGCTCAGCTTGATTTAAAAAACAAAACATTTTAGTGCTAGATCTCATAGCGAACTAAATGAATGCTCTGCTTGTTAAATGGAGATGTTTTTTTGTATTAGGTACATCCATGCCTCAATGTTTCCAAAATTGGTGCTGGGTACAAAATGACAACATCGCGCGCGTGCGTGCGACATTACGCACAACATCTGTCTCGCATGCACGCTCGCTCTAGATTACAGGATATTTTAACTAATTTGCGGTAAAACTAGTTGATCACGAATGGCTCAACAGGTAGATCTATAGATAAACTCATCTTTCAGGCATTTGACTGACCGGTTTGACACTTCAGCGTGAGAAATCGGGGATGTGGTGTGAGCATGAGAATTGGGTCAATTGACCTTATGCACAGCTGCCAGCTCCTTGTTTCCTGTCTGTCATTATTGGACAAATTGATTAATTCAGGTGTGCCGGACCTCAGTAGCCATGGCAACAATAATCAGACACACCTGAATTTATCAAGTTTGACCAATAATGACAGACAGGAAACAAGGAGCTGGCTTAAGTTCAGGAAGTAGTGAAGCTGTGCATAAGGTCAATTAACGTGAGTCTCGGCGTCTCAGTGTGAGAGATGGCAGCCCTGTTTTCTATTTCGTTCGAAAATGTTGTTGTTGTTTTTGTTTTTTTAGTTTGCAAGTACTCCACGAATGCTTACATTTTTTTTTGCAACACCGGCAAAGTTCGTTAAAACTCTTTTTTTCTTTCAAATACTTTTTCCTGAGTGCGTGCAGTTCAGTTCTGTTGACAACTCGCTCAACATACGTCACTTACTGTGTTGCTCTGATTGGTTGTAGGTCTATCCAATTGAGTGCAGAGTTTTTGTTTTTTTCCCTTGGTTCGGTTAAGACACGCCTCATAATTAAAGCCCTATGGAGCAGTATCAGACTCACTTTCTGACTAGAATATGAGTATGATGAAGTCAGGCTATCAAAGCTCAGCTTTGGGAAAGGATATAGCTACAGGTCAAGAGAAGCATCCTGTGCCCATGAGATTAACATTATGGATTCATATTTAACACAGATATACTGTATGTTTTTTAGCTAATTTCAGTGGATATAAGCTCAATTTAACAACACACACACCTATTATGCCATTATTATTGTATAAATCTAGACTACAGCATAATCTTTTCATGTGAGGTCTATTTCTGTTATCCGTGTTTCTTGTCCGTTTTTTCTCGCCCTTCTCCCGTCAGCTGATCCAAATCACCAAACTTGGGTGATCACAATCTTTCTCTTTCTCTGGTGTAATGCTTTCAGGCTAATGAACAAGTGTAACTACTGCTGTGGGTGAGCTGTTGAGGTGGGATTGTTTCTCAGAATAATTAGCATGGTCGGTGTCAATTACATTTGTCTATTGAAGGTGGCAATTACTGTCCTAGATGTGAGTCTGTGAGTAATGTCGGAGGACCGACTGATAGAGTTTATAAAATTATGATGTAATTGAATGTCTGTGGAGAAGCTTCGGGGCGGTCAGACCTGACACCTGCTGGTTTGTGGGATATTTTTTCTCCTAATCAAAGTAGTAATTCATTTTACTGTAATTTTATAGTTAGTTTTATAGACGAAAATCAGTTGTTTTGTTTGTCAGTCATCCTAGTGGCATAACAGAAGATGTCATGTGACCTTTTTAATAATGTTACAAAGGTCTTGGGCTCTATCTTGCACCCGGCGCAAATGACTTTATACACTGACGCATTTATCATTCCTATTTTGCACTCGCACAAAGCGGGCTTTTTTCCTCCACAGACGCACGTCGGTAAACTAACAAATGAACTTGCGCTTCCTGGGCGGGTTGGCGCAAAAAGGAGGCGTGTGTCGGCACAAACAATCCCTGGTGCTATTTTGCAGTTCCAGAAAACAATTGCGCCAAAGACCAGAAAAAACCTGGTCTAAAGTCAGTGGCGCGTTGCGCGTATATTCAGATGCTATTTTAAGCGTGCATGCTTGGCCATAATACAGAGTGTGAACAACGCGGATACACTGTAGATGATTCTCTCATCAACACAGATGCATTTTACTTTTTGCAAATGATACATTATTATATGGAAAAATATATAAACATGAGGGAAATCATTGTTGTGTCCATGATGATGGGAAAAACAGGCATAAAGCTTACACATTTACCCAAATTATTATATGCATGTTTAACCCGAAGCTAATTTGGGTGGGTTTGTCCCATCCCCAGTGTCCCTTCTCTTTCTTTTACGGCCCTGACGAGAACATCGTTCTACTCGGCTGTGAACCGATGCTGAAGCGCGCCTGGTAAATGCGCCGTTAAAATAGAATTGCGCCACGGAACAAGCGCATCTCGTTCATCATGCTCTTAAAGGGAATGTGATATGACGCTCTTATTGGTTTATTTCCGTTACGCCCAAACCACACCTATGAATAATGAAGCTACTCCAGACCAACCCCTTTTAGATTTGCGCCAGGCGCAAGAGGCACTTATCCCGCCGGGAAAATAGCAACAGCGCCGGGATCCGCCCACAAAGTTAATTGCGCTTTGCAGCTTTGACACTTGCATTTCAGATCGTTAAAATAGGGCCCCTTGTCTTGTCGCTTCATAACATTAAGTTTGAACCACTGTAGTCACATGGACCATTTTAACGATGTCTTTACTACCTTTCTGAGCCTTGAAAGTGGTAATAACGTAGCAGTCTATGGGTTCCGAAGGCTTTCGAATTTCATAAAAAATATCTTGATTTGGGTTTTGAAGATGAACAAATGTCTTATGGGTTTGGAACAACATGAGGGTGAGTGAGAAATGACTGAATTTAAATTTTTAAATGATGTAAACAATTATTATAACACTGCACATCTGTAATCCCTGCATCTTTGCTCCTGGAAGACCCACTGTCCTGCAACGTTTATTTCCAACTGCTTTAGCACACATGCATGAGGTGGTTTTTTTTATATATATTTTTTTTTTACAGCAATCCTCAGAGAGTTTAATTAGCTAGTTTGTGTTTGATCAAAGTTGGAGCTAAATTCCCTACCCAGGAGCAGGAAAGACCTGTGCCCTGCATAATTTTTCTTATTTGCATATTTCTAGGGTTGAAAACTTGGTTTCTGTTTCTGTGGTGTTGTACTGGGTAGCTCTGATAACAGATCATTCTAAATTGTTATGTAGAAACATGCATTTTCTGATGCTTTTGAAATGATATGTATTTTAAAAGGTGCTATACAAATACATTTACATTTATTCATTTAGCTGACGCTTTTATCCAAAGTGACTTACAATTGCTATATATGTGAGAGGTTGCACGCCTCTGGAGCAACTAGGGGTTAAGTGTCTTGCTAAGGGACACATTAATGTCTCACAGTGGATTCGAACCCTGGGTCTCTCACACCAAAGGCTTGTGCCTTATCCACTGCGCCATCACCACCCATAAATGTGAATTGAATTCTCCCAGCCCGCAGTGAAATCTCATTGGTTCAAAGTCCTGCTCCACATAACTCTAAACTTAGGACTCCATTTTAAGAGCCCAAGTAATGCTCTTTTTTTAGCCTTGGATTCCCATTGATAAAGTGGGAAAGAAATCCAGTGGAGATAAAAATATGGTGAATAATGCATTTATATTATTCTCACAGCAAGTATATTTATATATTTTGATTTGACCTTTGCACAAAACTCTTGATTCCCATCCCTTCTATCCATGATTGGTATGAATCTGTAAATGAAAAAGAACTGAAGTGAATCAAGATTTCAAGTGCATTTTTTGAGAAAATCATTAATATTTGTGATCATTCAAAATCATTTCCCTCCAAAAGATCAATTCGTATTTGCTCCATTGTTGTTGTATGTATTACTTACTGTATGTGTTCAACAATATAACATTACTGACAATTCCACTTTCCTTGTTGTCTCCATGTTTGTCCGTCTCTCACTCTTTCTTCCACTGGATCCACAGGACAGAAGGAGTCTCCTCCAACAAAGACAGGTCTGTGTTCACACTTTCATTTAATCTCCATTTCTCCTCCTCCACAGTGCACTCTCTTGACTCCTGTAGTAGCGCACGCTTCAAGTGACAGAGGCCTGTTCTATCTAGGGCAGCCTGAATGCATGTGGGACATGCCATTGCTTCTAATGACTTATTGCTTTGCTCTATGAAAGAGCTCTTGCATCTGGAGCAGGTTTAGCAGAAGAACAGCACTGTGAGCTAACTAGAGATAAGTGTGAGAACATCAGAACAGAGGGATGAAAATCATTTGAAATCGAGAATTATCGTCACTTGGCTGCAAGAGCTCCCTGTTAGCCGTTGCCGTAGTGACCAATATGCCCAGTGTGAGTATGTTAATGGGTATTGATATGCATGTCGTTTGCATCCGCCCATATAGTGAACGCGAACATGGGCGTCAGTGGTTAGTCAGAAATAACACGAGTAATGTCCCAGCTGTGAGCGTGTGTCAGGTGTGTTAGTGGGTGCAGGGAAAAAGGTCAAATGGCAAGAATGTGCTGTCTTTTGATTATGTTGGGAATGTCTCCTGTATAAAAAAAAGCATATTTACAGTGTGTTTTAATGCCTTGGTGTTGGTATGAGAATGAGGTGTGATTTGTTTGGAGTGTCTCTCACTGCGTTGTTATGACGATTCCTCACCATGAGCACAAGCCGGGGATCTGAAGGATAAATGATTGGTTGTCATGGCAACACCTGTAGATGAACTGGGTTGCCAAAAAAAGTTGCATGTGTAATGCATAACCCATTCTGTGCATTTTTAGTGTGCTTAGGAGTGTATATGCGTGTGGGTGTGCATGTATTTGTGTTCCCTACACACAGCAGAAGGACACAGATGAACAGGGCTTAGAACAAGGCCGCTGCTATGTCACATTTCACTATAATTACTCTCAGGATGCTTTTTTCCTTGGTTCACGAGTCGCACCGTGTTATGGATGTGAATTTAATTGTTCCCGCATTGTTAAATCGCAGTAATACGTCCTCAATAAATGTGGCATCGTTTATGCATTGTGCTATGAATCATACTTGTTTTTGTTTGTCACTACAACACTAATGCAAGGTTGCAACAATTAATGAAATTGCTTTCATATTCCTGCTCAACCTGATTTCCTGGGTTGGTCTCTGCTGGGCTAAGCGTGGAAATAACTGGCAGCAGAGGTTTGAGTTTCTCTTCCAGCAATGCATCACTTCAGCCCCTGAGGGCATCCGCTGCTGCTTTTAACCACCAGCCCAAGAGCTCTGTGTGTTAGCTTAACGCTTCATTGGAACTGGACTTATGATGTAATACTTTACACTTTCTTTCCAAACATTTGCATATGCCAGCCCATGTTCAATGACAAAAAAAAACACCCCATGAAAAATAGGCGAATTTCCACATAACACCGACCAGGGCCGGCGCCACTGAGGGGGCAAAAGGGGGTCTGATTTGTGCCCCCTCAGTTTCATTTTTGTATTCATGGTTACAAATAAATTTTGAATCTTTTGAGCGGTACGGCCCCAAATGGGATGTAATGTTCAGTGACATGACATCACTACCAGATTCGCGCATTGTTTGGCACTGAGCCAGAGACGAACAAGCTCAGCGCTGTCATACGAACAGTGTTTTTCGACCTCATAATCTTTATTTTAGGTTTCAGAGATCAAGATTATTTATAAGGTTTTAAATGACCAAATACACTCACTTACACATTTTTGACAATCGGAATATCAGATCAAATTCAAATCAGAGGCTAAAATCAGGCTAGGAAAAATGCCTTTTATTTCTAAATTATGACTTTTTGATCTAAAAAAATACTGACATTTATAAGGGCAACCCAGGAAACATTATAAAATAATAAAATAACCCCATTCTAGGGCATCTTTAGATAGAATGAACATGCAAGGGGAATGAGAGATACTGTTATTTTGTGGAAATCTCTGGAGCTTTTCTTTAAATGCAAACTATGTGCTGCCCTTCAGTATGTATCTTTTAAGTTTAGTTTTAACGTCTCTGAGGGGTAGAATTATATTGCAGCTCTTTAATTTGTAAATAATCACTTCCAGGGATGGCGTTATTTTTCAGTAACAGATTTGCCTGTATTATGGAGTGACAGAATTTTTGCACGTTAGAATGAGGGTTGACCATCGACGCCTTGGTTGGGACTGAATATCAGCTTGTGCATTTTTGTGTGTTTAGCGCTCAAACTTTATTGTGTGTGCTAAATTTAGTATGAAACATTCAGCAGAATGCAGGGCCATCTCAGGGAGGGACAGCTGAGAATATTTACCTGTGACCTGTGGCGAGGGCAGACCATATTTGTGTATACAGCAATGTTTAATTTGTCCTAGTTTCCTTGAATCCAAGCATTGACCCAAAATGACAACATTAACCAGCCACTATAGTGAGTTGATTTTTAACTTGATGTCTGCAGAATTTTTTGGGTTCCTGGATTCAGACAACATGCACATCAAACAGTCTTTTACACAAGTTTATATTTTTATGTTGATCGTCTATATTAAACTTAAAGGGTACATATCTCGCTTTTAAATCATTCATTTTTACTTATAAATCATACATTTGTGGTTTATATAAAGCATAACTGCAATGCTTGGGTCCTCATTATTATAGCTCAACAGGCCCCTTTTCTACCCCTTTTCTGATGTGCTTCTGTGAGCAAGTCGTTTCAATGCGGCCCCTTTAAATAAAAAGGCGTACCGTCTTACCCCGCCTGCTTTCCAGGTCGCTGAGTTCACGGTCCGTTCAACTCTCTGCGTTTGGCCATTATTGTAGTTTGATAAGAGATACGATTACTATAGCTTCAAAGAACATTTTTATTCACACGTTAACAAAATGTCAACAATGGAAGACTTGTCCACCAAGCCTTACATGTTCGAGCCAGAGCGAGCGATTTGAAAAAGATGACGACGACGAACCTGCGAAACAACGTCTTCATATGGAGGCAGTGGTATGCAAGTTAACTATGTTGTGTTATTAGTGAAAGTCGACTATTTCTCTTGTTAAAACAAGCACACTGACAAGATAAATGACTGCGGCCTGATCTTACCACTAAAAATCTGTATTGATAATAAAATGATAACTTCCGTTTAGAAAGCATCAGAAAACACAGCAGCTAAATGATAGAAGGAATTTACCCCTCATTCAGACGAAGTCGATCGGCAAACCCTTCTGTATACTGGCGGAGGTTGTTGAAGTAGGGATCCTTGAAGTGCTTCAGGTTACTACATCCAACAACCGAACATTTTGACTAGCCCTCTCGTAACTTCTGCATCATTGAGCTTGGACTACAAAAATTGGATGCGAGAAATAATAAGTGGCGGATTGCTGGAAGTGTTGGACCGGTAGTCGATGCCCTTATTTGTCAGTTCTGCTGCAAATACTGTGACGTTATTGTTCAAAAAACGTCATAGACAACAGAAAAATCTGAACAGGTTGAAAAATATGACCAAAACAGAATATAAAGATATAAACGAAGCACCTGAAGAGAATAATTTCATCTTTTCTGTACTTATAAACACTCCAAATATACAACAAAATGCGTTTAAGGGCTAAAAAAGTGGATTTTGCATGATATGTGCCCTTTAATGTCCAAATAAGGTCAAAATTAACAGGCAAATTAAACATAATAAAACAAGATAATTGACGGAAATCAAACACCATTCTGTATACGCACACATTCAGTCTCCAGCTGAAAAGATATTCATGGAACCATGAATTTAATATGCACTTTCATTGCCTCAGCCTCTGAGCACACTATCAGGTCGATTACACTTTGACTGACAGACATATTTCCCATCAGAATACTAGAATGACTTGAAGAAATCAACAGAAATGCAACATCAGGAAATGAAGATGGATGCTTTTTGTTCATGACTGAACTATGCAGAGTGAAACTGACAGCCCACCTGAATAAGTTATGACAAATTCCACCAGCTCAAACGGAGTGTCTCAGCGATAAAGGAAAGTGCGTGCGCCAGTGGAAATCGAATTGACAGGGCTATGCGGGCATGGTGATGAAATCTCCCCTGACCTCAGCTAATGTGATAGCCCTCAGCTTTAACACAGTGAATTCACAGTCAATCGACCTTAGTCATGTTTAATATTTACACGCAAGAAAACGAGGCTCTGAGGGACTGAAGAACAGCCTTGTACTGTCCCCATTCCCAAATCACTTTCATTATAAGGAAAAGTGCACCTTGAACATTTTGTAAAATGTCTTCTTTAATGTTCGACAGAAGAAAGTAAGTACTTAAAGGTTTGGAATGACAGGAACGCGAGCAAATGATTAGGATTGTGTTAGAATGTTTAACACAAAAATGAAAATTGTCATCAATTCATTAAAAAGATGTATCTACTCTTAACCTTAAAGAGCCTTATCTACCCTTAACTTAAAGTATGTACTTATGCAATCACAGCAGGACAGAGTATTTGGCCACAGCTAGTTTGTTCAAACAGGGCACAAAGTCACAGAAGTGCTCTTTTGTTCTTTTTTTCTCTCCCTTGTGGGCTTCGGTAGAAGTGTTGCTGAGGGAATGAGGTGTGTAATCACAAATGTGTTTGTGCAAAGAACTGTGTGGGCGACAGAGAAAGAGAGGGAGAGACAAAAATGGAGAAGGAGAGAAATGCGTAAAGATTGAAAGAAGGAAGAAGTGAGAGGAGGAGTAATGTGTAAAGAGAAGGACAGTGCAGTTGACAGGCTAATAAAACATGCAGGGAATTACAAAGCATGTGGGAGTGTGTATGTGTGAGCAGAGAAGGCTCATTTCCTATCAAACGCACAAAAACCTCAACACAAAACCACTCCATTTGCATCAAGGGATGTCAAAAGTCTGTCAAAAAAGGATGTCAATTTATAAAAAAATTATAATTGTTGTTGTTTTGGCAGTACATGTGAATGATGCACTTTGTGGTCCAAATGGCTTTATTTGTTTAAAAAAAAATTGATGGCAGAATATCAAATGTGCATTTGATGATAAATGTGGTCAAGTACTGCTGCCGTTTGTTACAACAATATAGACAAAGTACAGTGAGGGGTTCTCACTGTAGTATTATTGACAATTTGTTCCATATAATTCTAAAAGTGTAATTATTTGGTAGAAACAGTTACTAATTTAATACTTCTTTTTTTAAATCATGTTCACCGAGGCCATTTATTTGATAAATACAGTAAAAACTGTAATGTTGTGAAATATTTTACCATCTAAAATATATTAATGTTATTTTAAAATGTAATTTATTTCCTTAATTTTCAGTATCATAACTCCATTCTTCAGTCACATGATCCTTCAGAAATAATTCTAATATGCTGATTTGGTGGTCAAGAAACATTTATTATTATCATCATTGTTAAAAACAGTTGTGCTGCTGAATATTTTTGTGGAGACCATGATAGTTTGTCCCCAGTATTCTTTGGAAAGAAAGTTTAAAATAACATAACAGCATTTGTTTGAAAGTAAAGACATTAATATTTACGTTATATTTGCAATCCATGGTTACATGAGAAACCTGAGACGTTTTTTTGCTGTGGTATTGAAATTAATATCGTAACATCATGATATTGGTATGGGCCACTAAAATTGTGGTATAATGACCAGTGTTGGGGAAGCTACTCTGAAACTGTAGTTTGACAAGCTACAAGCTACTCGTAAGTTAAAGTAGTTTAACTACAGTCAAGCTACCCGTTTAGAAAAGTAGTTAGCTACACTACAAGTTACAATCAAAAAGTAGCTAGCTACATTGAAACTACTTTTGCTTTTTGAACAACGTATATTATAAATAACTGAATAAGTGTCTGAGGAATGTTTTAAGTAAAATATTTACTGTTTAAAACAAGGCAATGTAGTTACGATTTCAAAGAGTATTGTTTTATTACACACAACACTAAAATATCTCTGACTGTTTGTCAAAAGTGCAACAAATAACCTACAACATTGCAAGAACGAAATATACATCCAACGTAAATTGCATGTAGAACATTTTCTCCAAAATACCGATTGAACTTGGACAAATAAGGCCATGGGTAATTAACGTTAGTTCCATCTCTATCCTCCAAATCTGCCATCACATCTTGCTATATACCGTAATCATAATATGGGTGCGTCAACCCACTTCTGTACGTCAGTGAACTGTTAGCCGCAAGATGCGTGAGTAAACAACAGGTGGCGGTAATGGCAAAAAATGAGTTTGTAATCCAACAAGAATATCCTTGCATCGCGCTGATCCGCGCAGGCTCGACAATGTAGCAATGTAGCTTTTGCTCGCGTACACCGCTACTTGCTGCAAAAAGTAGTTAGCTACTGGAAAAGCTACACTGTTTAAAAAGCAACTGAGCTACTGCCAAGCTTCTGAAAAATGTAGTTAAGTTAGTAGCTACGCTACTTGTAGTTAACTACTCCCCAACACTGATAATGACGACCCTTGTGGCTTCAGAAGAACATTGTTTTTTTTCTGATCAATGATACCTTTTCATTGTCCAGTTTTTTATTGTATATTGTCTTCTCAATCCATGTGATTTGACAGCAGCGCTGCCTGAAAGCAGTGTGTGATGTCCTCCCTTTCTATTCAGGGGCCGCACCATGTTTCCCTCGATTCGCATCAGCCCTTCCAGATGAGTCCAGAGAGACTCGCAGGAGATGGTTATACAGGGTTTTGCTCTTGAGGTGCTTGATCACCGAGAGAGACGTGATGAGGCATTCTCTCTCTCCTTTACAGTGGGATGGTGCTTGTCAGCCGGCTTTAAGGTGACCACATTGGTGTGATGTGGACGGACACATGGGGACAGACTGCTTTTTTCGTTGTTGCTGGGCAGCAAAATTGAGTTTTTAAAGTGTGCGTGTCCGTGAAAGAGAGAGAAGAGCAATTGAGGAAAGGGCTTGTTAGAGGTTGTGCACCAATACAGTCCTTCCCTAAGAGGATTCCACTGTGTGTGTGTGTGCACATTTCCAACAACTGTCCCAGCTGCGTTCTTACCAGAACATTGCAACTGTGCTGCTTGCATATCCTTCCTGATGAAGGAAACCACAAACAGAACTGATTGAAAAATGAAAATGTGGTATTATACACAGTGATTGAAGCGGATTAAATATCTGACCTTATCTCTTTTTTGAATTGCACAAAAAATTTGTAATAGTCATTTTGAGGAGATTTATTCTGGCAATGGATTCCCATTTTACGGTTGTGTTCATTCTTGACCCTCAATCACTTAAAGGGGTCATGAACTGGCTTTTTAAATGTTTTTATTTTGTTGTCTGAGGTCAACTTATGACGTTCGCTTGGTTTTTACCTTCAAAAACATAAAAATGGATAAGTTATGGGCTATTTTCTTCCCTAGTATTCAGCCTACTTAAAAATGCTCGGATTTTATGGGCGTATCGCATTGAAGACTAGGAAGTAAACGCCCACTGCTGTGAGTGGATAACAGTTTTGCATATTATAATGAGCTTCAACTCTGTCGTCGGTTTCGGTCTGTGCACGTGGGGGAATTTGTTGTGAAAACCACTGTTGTAATGGCAACCGGAATGATTCGCCCATACATGTTTGACCCAGAGTCCGATCCCGAATCACAGGACAATGAACCAACAGCACCTCGAATACAACGGATACTTGTAGACGCATACATGTAATTATTAGATATCAAACGATCTGTAACAACGCAATGCTAGCCGAGTAGATTATTATTTCTAAAATAAAAATATTACTCACATAAGTGTGTTGCACCACTCCTGTTGGATCCAATATAGAAGGTACAGCGCCTTTTTTAATCTTAATCGGTCTTCAAATCCAGCCTCGAACTGTGTCTTGTTCACAAAACAATCCTCGGTGAAATGAAGCGAACATACGGATAATGTTTTACACTCATCAGCTGGAATGTCATTAAAAACTAATTTTAACCAGGCATTCCTAATATTGGAATCCAGAGGAAGCTTATGCAGCGACTGTCTTCTTCCACAGCCAGGCACGGCACAACATTTTGTCAACTGAATGTTTATTGCTGGTAGCTCCCTCCGGTTTGTCATCACGGGGTATGCTTTTGTTTACATATGCGTGAATGCGCGAATCGGTGGGCGGGGCTGAAACCGGCCGTGTTGAAGTAGGCGTTGATGAGCGGGTGGGGTTTTAGCGTCTTTGACGTCATACTTCCACACTTTCAAAAACGAGACATTTGTTGAGGCTGGTGTCAATAAAAGCTTTTATTGGACTAACAAGGTCGTTTTCAGTTCTGAAACTTACAGGATATTCTTATAATATGATGACCTCTTAGATGTCAAAAGCTCAAGGAAATTTAGATTTTCTCAGTTCATCACCCCTTTAAAAGCTGAGGTGACTCTTTTGTTGTTGTTGTTGTTGTTGTTGTTAAAATACTCTTACAACACTTAATTTGCATTTATATCTGGATTTCTTAAGTTAAACATTGGTCTCTGTTGCGTTATCAACTTGTTTGAGAATCCTGATCCAGCCGCACACAGTAAAAGGCTCAGCCAATGGAGTGAGTCTGGGGCGGGGCTATCTGTTCGGGAGACCAATGAGAGTGTTATGGAGACCTGTTTGAGAACAATCAATATCTTTTGTTTGTTTGGTGAAACTACAAAGTAACACACTTCAGTTTTGCTTTTGGCACCTTTAAAAAGTGTTTCTGCACATACTATAGCGTAAAGGTTTCTCAGAGGTCCCTGTTCACACCCACAGATTCATCCCTGGCCTTTTTACACCCAGTACACACTTGAGGACTCATGCCATCTGCCTACACACTTCTGCATCCTTTTCTTTCAGGCCACAAAATCTATCCATCTCTCTCCTTTTCTTCTTTACTTCCTTCCTTCCTTCATCCTTCCCTTATTCACACCAGTCCATTAATTCCCTCTTTGTTTTCTCGTCCGTGTCTGTCACTATGTTCTGTGTTTGCTCGAGCTTTAGGTGATGTTGAAGTCTGCTGTATTTTTTTCTTGATGTTTAATGCTAGTCTGATAGACTGTCCATCAAGACTGGAGACAAAATTAACTTTCAGTTGATCATGATGAAATACCTGAGATGGTTAAGTACGAAAGTGTATAAAGTAGTTAACTTTTAATTTTGTAGTTCAAAGTTTTATTAGTTGCTAAGAAACTAGCTTATTTTAGATGTAAAGCAACTAATTAAATTTGAAACTATTTACAGTACATTTTTTGTAAATGTCTCTGGTCTTATTGGGCATGAATTCAAAACATAACTGCCTAAAAATGTTTTTTGTTCTTGTGATCATGCCTGGAACACGGTAAGAGTTATGCTAACCAATAATATCATAAGCCACCCATGTCAGTATGGAATTATCATAGCCATACGTTATTATCCATTATGCATTATTCTTTAGATTGAAAATGCATTACATAACATTCACAATTTCCATGATGTGATGCATTGTTTTATTTTAAATGAACCCCTGTGATTGGCCAGTAGGGGTCAGTCACACATTCTTTCACCAAACAAACCTGAAGGCTCATTATTATATTGTGACACTTATTATTAAAGCATGTGTTTCGGTGACAGCACTGTGTACTACAGATGATTCATTTGAACAGATATTCATTCCATTTTTCATTTTTGGCATGACAGAACTCCCCACAATTCCATTGTGGAATAAAGGCTCACGGATATTGATTTTCATACTGAACATCAGGCACAATCCACCACTCATGTTTATTAAGCAACCCTGCTTTACTCTTACTCTGAAAATCTTGTTTTCAGCATTTTTAGATGCTCAAAAGTCTTGTTTTAGTTGAGAGATTTCATAAAGCTGCAAGTCTAATTTATCTGTAAAAGCTGAATCCTTTCATTTTATTTTAAACACATTCTCATTCTTATAGGACAAATTAATTCATGCATATCTTAATGTAACCTTTAAAATGGGTTTGTTGAATGATAAATTATATAAGCTGTTAAAACAAGTTAAAATAAGGCTTCAGTGGATTGCTTTTGTCTAGTGTGGCTTATACAGCGGTGTAGTGAAGAACAAGTCTGGCCTTCTCCTCGGATGTGTCTCAATCCGCTCAGTAAATCAATAATAAGTCTTCTGCTTTGGGAGTTGGGTTGGCAAAATTGTTTCAGTGCATTCATACAATAAGTTCTTTCCAGAAAGCACTGCAAAACTTAACTGGTTCATCACCAAAAGATTGATGTACTATGATTTACAAAGTGAAAAGGTTATTTTTTTGTTTAGAAAATACAAGGCAATATTTCCAAATGGCATTTTTTTAACAGCTGCAGTGAAGATACACAATGCCATTTTTCGACATGGTCCGTAAATTCATTTAACGACCTCATAAGGTGATCGTGTCATCGGTGTCCCAATGTTAGCAGCCAAATGTGTGTCTCCATATACTGATTCACTGCATGGGGAACAAGGGAGCGGATTGAGACACAGCCCTGGTCTGTACGCTGTAATACTCCGCTATACAGGTAATTTGACATAACTCTACATAAACCATCTTGATCTTCATTAAATGCTCTGCTTGACTGCACCTAACTCTCCACAGCTCGATATAACGCTTCATAACTCTGCATAACGCTGCCTAACCATGCCTGTACTGCTGCTGCTAAAGTGTTTGTAATGTATGCATGTGGCTGTCTTTGTTGTCTGTTATCTTTTGTTTCTTTCTTGACTTTATTTTTTTCTCTCTCTTTCTTTCTCTCTCTTTCTTCCTGTGCCTATCTCTATCTTCTCTCTCTCTTTCTCTCTCTCCCCCTCCTCCTCTCTTTCTTTCTCTCTGTCAGGTCACCACCCTATTCCACCTGTAGTACTTCTTCTACTCCGTACCAATTCTTCCACCTCCTCTACTGCTACTCCAGCTTCTACCTCTGTCCACACCAGTCTGACCGCAAACAGCCACTCCACCCACCACCAGTACTGCTGCCCCGCGCGGCTCCTTCTGCCCAAGCCGCCCTGCGCCCTCCCCCTGCCCGGCACCCGGAGCAGGCAAGGTAAGGGCCTGAGCCCACACTTCCCCTCTCGATAAACCGCTCACCCCGATCCTTCACAACCTCAGTGTCTCCCATCATCCACGTCCAAATGCTCACCTTTCATCTCCCACCTCTCCAGAAAGGAACAGGGGAGCCGTCCTCTCAAAACTGACTACCCATAATTCCTTTGTCCCCCAGAGAATAAAGGCTTTTCGGAGATGAAATGACCTTGCAAGTAACCTAGCGAGATCTGAAACTGAATTTCATGTCTCTAGGCTCTTTTATTTACCATTATTTGAAACGAAAATGTGCTTGGTTATAAATGTAATTTTAAATTCCTCAATTATGTAAATATGTGCTTTTAAATAGAATAACACAATTAACAACACTTCCCCTGTGTACCTTGCTTAGCAAATGCTGTTTTGTGCCACTAACAGCACTGAAATGATATGCTGTCCCTCTGGTTTTGCATTAGTGCCCCTTCACACACATACACATCTCTGAATAAGACATCTATTCAGTCTCCTTGGTCCACACTCCGGGCACAAATGACACATTCCTCATGCATAATCCTCCACACACACCAACGTACGCACTCATTCTCGCATGCTCGTTCAGATGTAGTTCCGCCCCTTCATTAAACATGAATCACTGCCTACACACACACCTCTAATACCCCTCACACTCTGTCGCTGTGATTCTCAGTCTCTATCCTCCTCCATCAAATCCATCTATTGTCCTGTGATTTCGATGTTGCATTTATATATTGCTATACTTCACTTTGTTTTTGAGAGTATGAGATAAAAGATATTTTAAAGTATTGTTGTACCTAAAAAAATAGTTTGAATTGTAATGCTGTTATTTTGTAGAATATTAATAATCTTGAATATATACAAAAGAGATAAAACGTATTTTAGTTAAACTGGTGATTCTTTAGTCGACAGAACTGTGGTGCTGAATTCAGCTTGTACTACAATTCTGCCCCCTGCTGGAAAGGATTAAGACATACAAAATTGAGAGAAAATTTAGGTTGGGGTTTGAATCCCTGCAAACGAGAGGTGCTGGAATTGAATTTTAGCCAACTCAATCGAACTTCGTTAGTGAAGATTACATATTTTAATGATTTTAGTGCATGGTACTTTTGTTTTATTTTAAAGCCATTTCAGTAACACTTTATTTTACTGTGTCCGTGATACAGTGCAATTACTTAATTACTTAGTTGTAGACATTGTAATAACATGAAACCTGTAACTAAGTTATGGAACAGCCTGTACTTACAGATTGTAATTACACTTGTGTATTAGGCAGCTACTGTTACACAGTCAGTTACATACATGTTACCCACTTGGTACAATGTTACTAAGGTAAAAAGCCTGCAGTCACACATGGTTATTTTGTACCTTCTAAAATAAACTGTATCAAGGTTGTACTTAAGTGCACTTCATGAGTATCTACATACCTTATCCATCTGAATTAACACCTCTAGTTTACAGCTTAAATACATGCAGTAGCCTCTTAATTGCATTCAATGTACAAAATATTACACAGGTATACGCCACGTAAAATAAAGTGAATCAAGATTGTACTTAAGTGTACTTCATGTGTATCTACAAACCTTATCCATATGTACTTTAGTTTGAATTAGGCCTAACTCCCTCGTTCACAGGATACAGGATACATGCAGTAGCTTCCTAATTACATTGCAGTTACATAATATTACATAAGCTACGTAAAACAAATAATCTACGTAAAATAAAGTGTTTCAAGATTGTACTTAAGTGTACTTCATGTGTATCTACAAACCTTACACTTAAGTACAATCTTGATTTACTATTTTAGATGGTACAAAATGACCATGTGTAACTGCAGGCTTTTTTCATAGTAACATATTTAAGTACTTGTTACATTGAGTAGTACAAAGTACTTTCTTATATAATTACATTGTATAGAGACTCAGCCTGTTACATGTGTAACAGTAGCTGGCTAATACATGAGTGTAATTGCAATCTGTAAGTACAGGTTGTTCCATAACCTAATTACATTTTGTTACATGTTATTACAATGCCTACTACTAATTAAGTAATTACTCTGTACACCGTAAAATAAAGTGTAAATAAATTCCTAATCAATGTAAAAAAGGTATTTCTAATCATGTTAACATTATTTAAAAAAAAGAAGTTAAATCTTGGAATGAGCTGTACTTCATACATGATTTTCAGAATAATTATTAGTTATTTTTAACAATTATAATATATGCAATTTTGAAAAGTTTGAGTTTAAATATTATATTTTAGATGGTGAATATGATAAACACAATGAGGCTGTAAAAGAAGACCAGTGACTACATGAAGTTACTTGTTGTTCAATGTCATGTTTAAATGGTTTGTTCACCCAAAGATGAAAATTATCCCATAATTTACTCACCCTTGAGCCATCCTACATGTATATTACTTCTTTCAGAACGCAAACAGAGTTATATTAAAAATGATTCTGGCTCTTCCAAGCTTTATAATGGGAGGGAATAGTAACTGTGATTTTGAAGCCCAAATAAGTACATCCATCATCCATCAGAAATGAAATCCATACAGCTTTTTCATAATCCATACTTATTAATATAATCGCGATTGTGTTTTTCTGAACGAAGAAAGTCATGTACACCTACTGTAGGATGGCTTGAGGGTGAGTAAATTATGGGATGGTTTTCATTTTTGTGTGAACTAACCATTTAATGTTCTTTAACAACCTCTGTTGTTCCATTTAACCATGTATTAGTGACCACATCTTATTTTATGCCATAAATTAAAAATGAAAATATCTTGAGCTGGTCTTAACTATTGACCTTAATTCAGGAATTTAACCTACAAAAAAAAAAAAAAAAAAAAAAATTACAGACTTCAGGGTGATGAAACCAGAGGGGCACAAATGCTAACTTGTTTTCCTGCTTTTTATGACTTCCTGCAGCACTATTATTAGCTTTTTAATATTATCTGATATTTCAAACATTAAATTTGCTTGGTATTGTATCTCATTTCAAAGTCGGCGTGGAACTCATGCACATCTGCATTGGCCAATATATAAATAGTACTAAGTCGAAGACTTGGCTCATGAATTTTAATTTGTGAACATAATTTAACAATCTAGGAAAATTACCTAGCAATGTCAGTACTAGCTAATTAATATTCATGAGCTCGGTTTCCTCCATATTCCAATTTATTAAGTGACATCATAACTCGCCCATTTTTGACACCCTTTCTAAAACTCATTCTGGCACCCTCATTCTAATTTACAATCAAATTACTCAATTAAAGCAAAACTTTGAATCACAGCACATTACAGCACTGTAGAGTGAATGTTACTGGATTTATATATAATCTCGACCAATCCATCCCTCCATTCATCACTCTTCCTTCTCTTTACTGTACTTACTCTTTCACTTCTCTTTTTCTGAAACTTTTTTTGTACTCTTTCCACTCCATCCGCTTCTGCTGCACCCTAGAGAGGATGAGGATGACGACATCGCCCATCAGTTCTGTTGCCCCGCCTCTGAGTGCAGTAGCCCCTCCTCTAGGTAACCAGCAGACTTGTTGGCCCCACCCCTGACAACATCCCCCTGGTTTGCCCTGCCCACTACAACAAAACTACTAATTGGGGTGCTTGTCAATCACCTGGATGCTAAACTTGAACCAAGTGCGTCTGAATCTGCAGCCTAATGCAGCTAGTCTTAATTGAACTGAAACCTCTGAAACAAAATACAAAAATATCCTTTGCACTAGCATGTCATCTGCATCCTACCACGCGTCGGAAACGGACATACAGTATATCCTGAAACGAGCGAAAAGGAATGAAAACCATTGCTGTACAGTATTAATAAGGGGACATACTGAAGATCTGAAGTGGAAGATCAACCCGAAGAAAGAAAACAAAGCAGATGGTCCTCTTTCTCCACCACAGTCTGTCTCCTGGCCCTCTCATTGTTGCGATATCAGCTTCTCTTTGGTTTCTGCTTTTGTCTTTTCTCCATGTGTTCTCTGGCCTCTGTATCTCGTCTGCCAAATGCCTGTGTAACTTTAGTATGGTCTGTGATGTGTTGTGCTTGTTCCCACATTTAGTGTCAAAAGAAAGGATATGCGTTTCTTTTTTATCATCCTCGGTTTCCCCACAGAGAAAAAAAGACGCGCGTCTCTCAGCCCAACTGTCAAAGTTGTCAAAATTAAGGATTTAGCACACTTTTGTGTATATATCAAGCCCAGCATGACGGCAAGCCTCTCTAAAGCCATATTTTAATGTGAAGCTTCACCGACCACCATTTGTCAGCCCCTCAGAGTTCTTTTTGATTCACTTTCTTGACATTTTGTCTGTTGTTTACTGGCATTTGCTTATCACCTTACCAATCCAAAGCCAAACCGGTCGTCGTCATCCCAGTTCTACCAACTCAGACTAAAGTTTGTGACTCTGTACATACATGTAAATGTCAACGTTTGAAACACAATGCAGTGCAGGACACATTGAAGGAGAAAAAGGCCTGGTTGGCATGTTAGTCTAGCGATGTAGGTTAGTAACAACGACAGGGATTAAGAGGTGCTTCATAAGATAATCAAAGTTTTTCAATCCCTGGCCTACTTCAATGAATGCATCCTCAAAAATGGCACTGAATTATCCAGGTATAGTAGTGAGATATTGTTCTAGTAGACTTCTTACTGTACCTCAGGTATAAAGATACACGACGTAAACAAAACGTTTGGCACTATTGTAGATCACATTGCTCTGATGTGCTGGTTCCAGTAGTTAGATGTCCACAGCTGGCTGATCAAAAACCCTCTCACCTTATTGGTGAAAGTGTCCTTGAAGAGATATTCTGGAACTGTAGTGTTTTGTTTGTAGTTATGTGATTGTACTGTACAATATACTGAAGACGACATGCACAACGTAAATGAACTTGATTTGGCGTTTATGATTTTAATAAGATAAGCATTCCTTGCCTGATCAGTTAGAAAATCAATTGAAAAGGAATGTTGAGGTCATCTGAAAAACTAGTAAGGTGTGGGAAATCATTGCATGAACCAAAAATCTTTCATGAGAAGGATTGCAAAAGGACTTAAATACAAGAAAACACATTTGCCAGATGTGCAACTATGAAATGCCCCCGTATTTGTGACCGAATGATGACAATGCCACTTGTTCAGAGACTCAACTGCATAAACTGATAATAAGAAAAGAGTTTCTCAAACTCTAATGCATGTTCTCTAAAAGTCATTGCTCTTTTTAAACTCTTTCATGGTTGTGACTGATACAGTTTTTTGTTGTTGTGGAGGCTTAACTGTTTTTCATTTATTGTACCAGCATTTTGGATGTCTTTGGGAGCCGTTAAGTACAGTATGAATGGAGTTGAATGGGAAAGGCTCGTATTCACTGGTTTATCCAGTGACTTCAAGTCTCTCTTCTAGTCGTTGCAGCATTGTGCTACTTTTAAAGGAGCCTCTCGCATCATGGTGGAACATTTTAATCTAGGGATGTACTACAGGGGACTTATAAAAAATTCAACTTTTGTGATATGAAAAAATATCGACCAAGTTTTAAAATATGCAAATTAAGCATCATCTTATTAAATATGCAAATTTAGAGTTTTAATTTTCCAAACGTTTACTTCTTGGTGCAATTTAGCATAATGTAGTAGAATGGGTATTCTGTAGAAAATGTCACCTTTTTATTTAAAGTCATCAACAACGTATTGTTAGTCAAAAGTGAATAAATATGTGTCAAAAAACATGCTGCAAGAATACAAAATCCTTCGAAAATCCTTTAAAAAATGACATTACAGAAATATTACAGCAGCAAAATCAAAATTTTGGTCTCTGGTACTAATTATGAAACATGATATTGCATCCAACCGAATGCATCATGCATGCCTGTAGTACCTCCCCTCAAACCATGCTGTGACTGTCATACAGTGGATGAAAATGACACGACATCACTGCTAATACGGAGATGAGTGTTGTATTCTTTCGCCTGATGCGTTCAGTCAGCGTGTTCCTGTATTTAGCGCTCACAGCGGGAATGAATGCGATGAGTCACACATGAAAGAGCCCTTCTTTACTATTTTTATTCTCTCTATCGCTCTTTTACATGCTGTAAATACTGAAAACATCATTCCTACTCCTTTCCAATGGAGGTGGAACATTCATTGATATATGTATATTACATGAATGATAATGGATATGATATAAAACTGATATATTAAAGAGTATTACTGAATATTATAAGAATGTTACTGATGATGGTGGTGATGATGTGGTGATGGTACTTCTGATGATGAAAGCGACTGAATAAATGCTCTTATGATCCAGATTAAAATGTGGTCATGTAGTCTATTAAAGATACAATATGTAACTTTAGTGGCCACAAGAGGGCGCCGTTTCCAACAATAACAAAGGCGAATGTATGTGACGCAGTAACGAGCTGAATGATGGGACTTGCTGTCAAGCTGATGGATCTAATAATGTTTAAGGATTAGTGAAAACACTCATGTTTTTTAACATTACAGTGCTATGAAGCAGGTCGCGATCACTAATAAGATGCATATATCACACGCGAGTCCCGCGGATATAAAGAAATAAGGAAATTTCATCCTACTGAACTACACGCAATTGCTGGATTACTCACACAGGTCAGTTTATTAGATGAATTAAACTTGTGAGGGAAACGCAGCGCTGTTCCACTTGGAATAATGTTACACTATCACACTAAACGGCATTTAAATGTGTGTTGAAAGTTATAATGTTATACGTGTTACTGTAGTTCATTTGCTATACGAACTAGCAGCTAGATCAACATAAGAATAACACACTGACCATATTCTAACATTTCATCATGTCAAGCTAACGTTATAACATTGATTTGTTTTATATACTTTTGCTCACCTGTCTAATAAAGCTGTAAAGTCGTGACTCGTGAAGTTCTGTCAAGTCCAAATTAGTCACGGACGCTAGCTCTCTGTCGAGTGGAAGTCAGTCTCGGACGCTAGCTCTCGGCATCTCAAAAACGCCACACTGATATTGATCCTCATTCTAGTTCTCCTTGTTTTTCCCAAAGTCTGCTTGCCATGGTCTATGATTGAACGAAACAAGAACTGGGTGCCGCTAAACGTTACTCACTATGCAGTTGTCCGCGTCTGTCGCCATGGTTACATCATGGCTATGGAAATACGAGCGGAAACGAGGATAGCCGAGGATAGCGCGGATATTGCATCATTTACAGGCGACATTTTTTTTCCGGGACGGCCACTTAAAATTGGAATTTCTCTGAAATAAAAGAACTTTGGAGACTTTTGTGATATTGTAAGTACACAACTGCAGGAAATGTATCACACTGTGTAAGTGATTTTTGGATATTTTTTTACAAAATCCTTACATATTGGACCTTTAATGAGAGGTACGAGTTTTTCCGAAGTCATTTTCTTGCATTGTATTAACAAAAACAGACGCCTTCAGATAAATACTTCTGTTGTGGCACCTCCCACATGTTTTCAAACACTAAGCTGATTCCTAGGGTTGAACTGGCACTGTGTGGCTTTTTAAAATTATGTACACACTTTACAAACGTGCAACAACAATAGATCCCAGGCAAATTATGAATGTGCTCCTTTTTGGGGGAAACAAGCTAACTGTAATAAGAGTTTGACTGATTGATTGTACAGTGTAGATGTGGTTCAGTTTGTGTCTCACTTTAGTTGGACGCAAGGTCGTGCGGGGATAATTTGATTAAAGTCTTAGTGGAAGAGATGAAGGAAGTGTCAGCTTTGGAGGGGGAAGGGTGAGAACCGGAAAATACAACCTCAGGGCAATAGAAAATGAAAGGAACGGGAAAAATCGATGAATGAAATCCTGAAACGGCACTATGAATGCAATCCAAGATGACCAGAACATTTCCTCAAGAGAGGTTAAAAGGGTTTCATCAAAGATAAGAAGCATCAAAAGGCACCAGTGATTTATATATTAGCTCTAGAGTTCTTATTTGAATATATTAGTATGCAAAATGAAAAAGAAGAAAACTGCACCCAGGGCAAATATGTTTAACAGGCCTCTTGAGCACACGGAGCAGAAAAATACTCTGGGATGTTATTTGTTCACCCATTAATGCATACTTTTTGAGTTTACCCAAAATTTACTGATCTATATCCATTCATTAATATTGTGGAAAATGATGTTCCTCAGCCAGGAACAGTCAATGAGGTTCTCTCCCTCTGGATTTGCTTTTGCACAGTCATCAAATCTAAATCCTGTGAGGTAACTTGCATTCAAGCCAGTGCTGGAAAGGGCTACGGAGAGTCTGCTAGCCTAGCTGTGTGTTTACTGCTGTCACACTTGCCGCTGGGATCTGATCTCTCATATCACTTCAGCACACAGAACTGGCCCGTGACAGACAGGACAAGCAGCAGCGGTTTTAAATGGATGTGCTGCAGTCTCAACGGTTGGGCCTCAAGCACACAGCAGAAGGACTGGGGAGTCTGGCCTATGTGGTGTTGAATATAAAGGAGCCTTATTGGTAGTCAAGTATTGAAGGAAAGGTGCTGCTCGAATTCTCTAAAAAAGGGGGAAAGCAAGTGATGTTTGTTTTGCAGTGCATCTGCCCAGACTTTTGGCCCCTGTTCTGTATGCGGTTAGTTGGTACCTCGTCCCGCAGGTATGTGCTCAGAAAAAGTCAAATTATATTTTGCTTTATTGTCATTCTGCTATACTGTATGTGGAGACTTATAGTCACTGTAAAAAACTGATTTGTAATCACAACATTTTTTCTTAAATTTATGTCGTTCAGATAACATAATATTTTGAGTTTCTGATGCTTAAATCAATATCCTTTATTGAATTAACTCAATTTTTCCAGTTTTCAATGAACCTTACATTTTAAGGCAACCAGGTTACTTCATTTTTAAAGTTAAACCAACAATATTTTTTTACAGTGGTGGAATGAAATGTTGTGCCTCGCAGGAACAGTGATAGATATTTAAACATAAATATTAACAATGGATATGTTTGCCTAACTTTACTAGGGAAGTGAACAAAATCTCAGATAGATCGTTCTATCTATCTATTATCTACTATCTGTCGATCTCTTCTATCTGTCTGTCTGTTCTATATTTATCTCTGTCTATTTGTCTGTCTTTCTGTTCTATCTATTAATCTACTTTATCTATCTGTGTATATTTCTCTGTCTGACTGTTGATCTATCTGTCTATTGCTCTTTCTATCTATGGTTCTCTCTAAAAAACAATGTTTTAACCCAAACCTTTTGCAATCCAGCATTCAAAGTTTTCAAATGTAGCTTTTCTAGTTAAAAGTTAGCTTCATGAATTTCTCTGCATTTCAATTCATTTGACTTTTCCTTTAATACATGTCAATTTTGAATTGCAGTTCTGCATCATGTTTGCTGCTTTAGTTCAAATTAAGGAACTTAACCTGAACTTAAAATGTGTTCTCAATTCAATTCTGAATGGCGCACAGCACCAGTGGTTACGGCCTGTTTGCAGGGTCCTGTTCTCTAAGCTGTAATTGAGTAACATTGTCCAAATGAATTCATGCCACCCTGTTGCTCTTAAGGCAGTTTCGCTCCTGGTCCGCTGCTGGAGCCACTGCATCAGGAATCAAGCTTGCTTGGGTTTACTCTTGTCTCATTTGTTGGTGCCATATGCTTGTTTATTCATTTTATGTGGGAAAGATCATCGGTAGCTCTACTAGCTCCTATTCTCTCAGTAAATGGCTACATCCCCTGATGTTCATCACTCAAGTGCCCTTTATAGCCAAATAGAAACAGATGGGCTTTTCAGTTTGTTTTGCACTAATCCAAACGCAGCATTAACCTTTACATGCAAAACCACCCAATTGGTCCCAGATCAGTGTTTAAAGGCAATGTTAACACAGAATGAGAGAAAGATGAGGACCCTCAAAGTGTTGTTTTGGGTTTTCACCAGGTTGTTCGGTATACTTATTTTCAAAATATACATCAAATATAAATATAAAATTACTGCTTCTCGTGTGATATTGCTCATATATACACCTACCTAAAGGATTATTAGGAACACCATACTAATACTAATACTAATGCTGTTTCACCGTCTTTCGCCTTCAGAACTGCTGTAAGTCTACGTGGCATTTATTCAACAAGGTGCTGAAAGCATTCTTTAGAAATGTTGGCCCATATTGATAGGATAGCATCTTGCAGTTGATGGAGATCTGTGGGATGCGCATCCAGGACAAGAAGCTCCCAAAGATGCTCTATTGGGTTAAGATCTGGTGACTGTGGGGGCCATTTTAGTACAGTGAACTCATTTTCATTTTCAAGAAACCAATTTGAAATGATTCGAGCTTTGTGACATGGTGCATTATCCTGTGGGAAGTAGCCATCAGATGATGGGTACATGGTAGCCATAAAGGGATGGACATGGTCAGAAACAATGCTCAGGTATGCCATGGTGTTTAAGTTGGATGTGCCAAGAAAACATCCCCCACACCATTAAACCACCACCACCACCAGCCTGCACAGTGGTAACAAGGCATGATTAATCCATGTACTCATTCTGTTTACATTCTGGCTCTACCATCTGAATGTCTCAACAGAAATCGAGACTCCTCAGACCAGGCAACATTTTTCCAGTCTTTAACTGTCCAATTTTGGGGAGCTCTTGCAAATTGTAGCGTCTTTTTCCTATTTGAAGTGGAGATGAGTGGTACCCGGTGGGGTCTTCTGCTGTTGTAGCCCATCCGCCTCAAGGTTGTGCGTGTTGTGGCTTCACAAATGCTCAAAATTGCTTAAATCACCTTTCTTTCATATTCTGAGAGTTTGGAGTGCAGGAGATTGTCTTGACCAGAACCACACCCCTAAATGCATTGAAGCAACTGCCATGTGATTGGTTGATTAGATAATGAGAAATTAATGAGAAATTTAACATATAACTTTCAAGTTATAACAGTTTATAACTTTCGGGAAGTGGAGTTTGATCGGGAGATTGTTCCATGTTCGCCCCGTCATTGGATGTGCACTTGCTGCAAATGTGTTTTACTTTAAAGCCTCAGTAAATCGATGGAAAAGTAGTTTTTTTTTCTTTTCAGTAAATCAAGAGAAAAGGAAGCTTTCATGTAAAACGCATTTGCAGCTGCCCAGCGTCTGGCTCATTCATAGGTTTTGCTACAGCAACTGCACATCCAATGGCACGGGTGCCTCTGACGTGCGACCAATGAGCTAGCCCTACGTCATTACACATCAGAACTCGACAAGGGGGCGTGGCCTTACTCAAATACAAATACAAATACTTTTTCCCCCTCAACAAATACAAATTCAGATACAAATACCGGCTGCTTTGCACACCCCTAATACATACGTATTAAAGTTGTAATTCTTAAATCTCATCCACTTGGTTGTGTGTATTCAAATATGCAGTGTGAAGACACCTGGCTTGCACCAGGTTTGACGTCAATGATGGTATCTTGTGTGTCATGTGACCGCAATAATGATTTCAGTCTGTTTCTCACAGAAATAACTAAATAAGTCAATGGTGTTTTTTTAACAGCATACAGCTTTTTTATACAGTATACGGGTTTGACAAATTCACTCAATTCCATAATTTTTCATATTTGGTGTGTGTGTGTGTTTGTGTGTGATATTTTGACAGCAAGTATGGGTAATTATTTAGTTAATGCATGCGCTCTTCATAAAACCTCTTCACTCTTCAGCCCCTTGTAATCATGCGTTCTCAGCTTTAGTTTCCATCAGGTTTATCTCACTGCCACCGAATTGTCATCACAGTAAATCTCACACACATGCTGTTCAAATCTAAACTGAAGGTGTTGCAATCTGCTGCATTTCTCAGGCAGACAGCAAACACACGAGCAACCAAAACTGATAATAACAGAACGAGCCAAACTGATTGCTAGAAACTGATTACAAAAGTATTTTAATACATCAAATCACATATTTAATATTTTAATAAGCAATATACCTGGTCCCTGCATTCCCCCATTACCCCGCACTGCAAAAAAGCCCATTCACACATCCCTGTGTGTGAGTGTGTGTGCATGTGCATGTGCACTCATGAGTGAAATACACACGTGGAAGAGACCTGTCAAGAATGCAGCCTTTCCGTTCCTCGGAGAGACGGAGAGAGAGAGCGAGAGAGTGAGAGGGAGTGAGAGAAAGAAGGAGGGGTAGGGGGTGTGAGAGACAGTGTAGACTGGAAGAGGGGTTATTTTTTCCTCCGCTTCTCTCAGTCTGAATGGGACCTCTCTGTGTCTGCGTGGCGGTAAGCTCTCGTTCGTTTGTTCACTCCATCCTTTCATTGACTGCATCATTGCACGTTTGTCCGTGGCATTAGCGCTGACTCTTAACTAAGCGGCTGCACAGTCTTGAGATAACAGACCCTGCATGGGAAATATGTTGACTGCAGGCCTTTTTTCAAATTCACATTCAGCTAATCTTGTTCGTGCTCGTTAGTGCATCACGTTTACTATTACTACATATTGCTATACAGCGAACTGCTTCTTCCTGATATCAGCTGTTTTGGACTGTGTAGGACAAGCTGACTCTCTCTAGAACACAGCCCAGCGGTGATTACTGTTAGAGACGAAGGCCCGCAGAAGTACTTCCGTATTACCCATTTATCCATTTTCTTTACAATGGGAGTATTGCGTGAGATTGGAAAGCATTTGTTCTGGATGCTTTTGTGTAAATGTTGCTTTAAAAATAAACCCAGGAGCCACTGGGGATGGAGTGAAGTGAAGTCTTATGCTTGAGTGAGACAGAACTCAATAATTTACCAGTTTGGCCTGCCTTCACGCAGCTGGGTTTGGTTAAGTCTTTGTTTCAGAAAAGAAATGGAGTTAATTTAGCTTATTTGGCCTAAAACTGATGTCTTTGTCTTTTTGAAAGAACAAAAGGCAGGAGGTGAACATCTGTGTGTGTGAGGATGTGCAGCTTCAGCACCCTTCTAACCAGGATTGTTAGAATTATTATATTTGTTAATTTATTGTGATTCATTATACTGAGAAAAAAAGATGGGATTTAAAATTACACAATTAATGATGGCCCTATAGCTGAATGTGAATTTTATTACAAATCATTTTCCTACCGTCGGAGTATGACAATATGAAAATAAATGAAGGAACATAGTGACTTCTAAGGGGACGAAAAATGTGAGACAGCATCCGGGAATTGTAATAATATGATGCACAATATGTCATTGCCACATTGGTTATTAGCCAATATTAGAGTTTTTATTTATTGGGATCTTCCGATATTGGATATTGAATCTTGTGTTTTTACATTTAAATAACCTTTGCCATCATCTAACACTAAATTCAATCTTTAATAACAGCATTTAATGTAATCTTTAGGAGATCTCAAAAACAATATCTATTTTCATATTGTACATTTTAATGTTTCACTTATTAAATTCACTTATTCACTTAATGCATTTAAAATTAGATATTATAGTAATTTAATTATTTATATTATACTATATAATTATATTTTAATTATATTTATATATATTATATTTATATTAATTATTTAATTGTTTAGTAATTATAAGATGCCATCTTGATATTTTTTTATTTAATATTAGCCTTTTATCCGTTATTGGCCATTGCAATATTATGTTCATCTTATTGGTATCTGTCAGAACTTTAATATTGGTGCATCTCTTTTTTCAAAAAGAAAAAAAAGAACATACCACAGAATGAAACATACATACTGTTTAGGGCTGTCTTTCCCTAGCCTGGTAATACCTAATGGCATAATTGAAAAAAGATAATTTTCTTTCTCGCGGGACGGCGCTTGTCTGAAGTATAACATCATTGGTTACCTGTAAGCCAATCACATAACATTTGGTTATAACGTGTTATCCGCCAGCTCAACCACATCGAACTAGTATGATGCAAAAACTAAACCATTCGAGCGAAATACCGGAGTGAACATGGCTGACAGAGTTTTTCTGCCTCCTTAACCTGATCCATGAGTGCAACCAAAGGGAACACAATCACAACTATCGTCTTGCCAGCTTTTGGCCTCCCCAGTTTCTCGCTGACTATCAGTAATAGTTGATAGCCTATATTAAACTTTTCCCATTTTTGCAATTGCCATCAATTGTCTATACGATCAACTTGGTCTCTACGAACTGAAATAGAGCGGAAGTAAGAAGTCTGACGCTAAGTTGATCGTAGAACAATTGCCACCAATGGTCTATACGATCAACTTGGTCTCTACGTATTGAACTAGAGCGGAAGTAAGAAGTCTGGCGCTAAGTTGATTGTAGAACAATTGCCACCAATGATCTTTACGATCAACTTAGTCTTACAATGCTTTTGGGAAACGCAGCCCCCGAAATGGACAAAAAACTAGAAGGTATCATTATCCAGACACAGCTTCTTGTGAATGACAAATGTTACTACTGTAAACATACACTACTTGCAATGTTTCCTCCACCCCCAACTTTTTCTGATTGGTCCTCTGTTTTGAAACTGAAATGAATTAGTTGCGCTGTGTCAAAAGTTGAAACAAGCATCTTAGTTTGTCTAATAAGTGTATCATGTTATTAATCTGATTTTGCAGACTGATCTCATGAAATGGCACAAGAATGAAACGGCAATTCGTATTTGTATTTTTGGCGTGCTATCAACACGCATAATCGTTTTTTTGTGTGTTTCGGATTGGAGTGTTTATGAACGCCGCTGACTTATCGTTACATTACTGTATAAATATGACAAAACCCCGTCCCTAAACCTACCCGTCACTGGGGATAATACCATTATGAGTCTTCCCTTACCATCCTAGGAAAAAAAATATCACTCCCCAGATGTAGAGCTACATTTTGCTATTGTTTCGCTCAGACATTTAACAGCGTGTACATACACGTGGAATCACTCGGACATTTAATGGCGTAGACATACACGGATGCACACGGATAGCTCAAAATGCGTATAGATAACATGCCACTTGACTTGAAAATGGCGTGTATGTTTACGCAAAAGTCATGATGTCATGTTGGATTTTGAACGTAATTGATTGTTATTGTTGTTCGTATGTTTGTCTGAGACTAGAAGTGGTGGGTAATAGTTCAATAGCAGATGGGATTAGTACCAGCTTTGTTGTCGAAGAGAAGAGAAGCATGAGGGAGAGACATGGATAGAAAGAGTGATGAATTGACGCATCTAGAAATGAAGTGACAAGTTCAGAGATCCAGAGGGAGAAAAAAATCTGTCAAAACCATCTTAGAGAGGAGGGGGAAGGGTATAAGTGAGAGAAGAAGAGCAAGAGGTCATGTTTTAAATTAATAATATAAAGAAAAGCAGCTGGCTCCACACAATAATTTTCAAGTGTTTGAGAAAAAGAGAAAGTGAGTAGATTTATAAGCTGAAGAGGGCAGGGCTTTTAAGGTTAAAGTAGAATTCCAGCAGCATCGTCAGATTTACAGGGTGTGTGTGTGCACCCATTGGTCTCATCTAGTGACAGAAGATTAACTGTGTCTGGTAGAAGCACTTCTGGTATCCTCAGTCTGAAAGTACAGGGCTGATGGGTAATTTAGAGCTGTGTTCTGCTGAAGTGTCACTCTTTCCAATGCCTCCTCGCTATCTTAGGCAAAGCAAAGCCTTACTACCCTGCTACAGCAATTGTGTCAAATGGTAATACCGTGGTACTGAATGATATATATATATATATATATATATATATATATATATATATATCAGAGCGAGAGAGAGTGTAATGTTTATGGTGCTCCATACTACTAAAGTAGCATCATGGAAATATACATAAAATATAAATTTCATAATTTCAGATCCAAATAAATACCATTTATTGGTATTATTGGTATCAAGACGAATCATTGATTAATGATTGTGAGCAAACATTTAATAACTATACTTTTAGAATTACATAATAAAGCACGTCGTGTGTCCATTATTATATGTGTGTATCATGTTCATATATATTATGTTTATGGTGATATGGTCAAAGAATGTCATTCAATTACCATAGTGCAAGTCCAAAAAAAAATAGGGCTTGATAAATTGATTATTCTTGTTCTGCTGTAAAAAAAAAAAAATGAATAATGGGGAAAAAATATGAATGCAATACATACTTTCTTTTCACATTTCACATTCACATAAAATTCACTATTTCAGCCTTGATAAATATTTATTTATTTAACAAAAAATGACAGAATGAGCTTGAGTCAGTGTAGCATTTTTCAAGGAGTCATGTACTTGCTATTTTTTTGTAAAGTCTGAGTGTGTCTACTGAGAAGTGAGTCAACAATCCCAAGCTGAGTGAGAGCTGTCAAAGTATCTCGAGACACTCGTTTTCATTTACTCTAATCTAATGATGTGCGATGACTGTTTGCGGCCATTCTTCTGTGGCGTGTGACCTCAAATGGTGAGGGACTTAAGAAATTGTTAATTTGCTAATATGTTTCAGCGGGGATGACTGTGTCGGATTAATCTTGTTTGGTAGATAGCAAGTGTCGGCTTGTGGTGATCATGAAAGGGAGCTAAAGGCAGATTAGTGCATGCACACATCAAAGGGCGAGGGTGACTTCTTTCTGCACACGGCTGGAGATTATGGCATCACTGTTGGGCAGTGCTTATATTACTTTATTAAATGCATATCTGTGTGTGTGTGTGTGTGTGTGTGTGTGTGTGTGTGTGTGTGTGTGTGTGTGTGTGTGTGTGTGTGTGTGTGTGTGTGTGTGTGTGTGTGTGTGTGTGTGTGTGTGTGTGTGTGTGTGTGTGTGTGTGTGTGTGTGTGTGTGTGTGTGTGTGTGTGTGTGTGTGTGTGTGTGTGTGTGTGTGTGTGTGTGTGTGTGTGTGTGTGTGTGGTGTGTGTGTGTTGCATGAGTATATATGAGTGTGAGTGCTGACTGTGTGTATATAAGTGTGTTCTGTGTATTGTGGTACAAGCCAAGGTCGCATATATAACAGAAGAGCAAGCAGGGGGAAGTGTATGAATGGTTAAACAATAATCCAAAAGAAATGGAAGAAATAGAAATGTTCGGCTGTTAAAGAGAACAACAATTTCCTAGAGTCTCTAGTTATATGTTCATATCAGGAGGTTTGCCCCTCAGGTGTTTTGCTCTGAGTTCAGTGTCCTGCTCGTTGGCTCGGTAGGAAAGCACTGGTGACAGCAAATACAGTGACAGAGGAAATCATTGAATTATAGATGACAGTGTGGATTAACCAACAGGTCAAAATTTGGCTGGTTAGCATTCCCTGGTTAGACCCTACTGGCAGACGCTGTTAATACACTGTCTGGCTTCTTCGAAGAGCATATTCTTTATTGATGGGCATTCAAAAGAAGCCATGCATGTTCACAAGTTTGGGGTCAGAAACGATGCATTAAATTGATCAAACCTGACCGTAAAGACATTTATAATGTTGCAAAAGATCTTTTGCAAAAATGCTGTTTTTTATAACGTTCTATTTATAAAATAATTCTGAAAAAAATGCACTGTCCTCAACATTGATAATAAAAAATGTTACATTTTTAGATATATTTCAATATATTTCACAGTTTTACTGTTTGACTGAATTTTTTTAATCAAATATAGAGTTCATAATGACATAAAATAAAAAGAGAAAAAGAGATTAAAAAACAAACAAATAAACTGTGCGTCATGAACTGCATTGTTTAATTGTTTTATGTTTACTGCGGTGCACTACACTCTAAAAATTGCTGGGTTGTTTTAACCCAAATTTGGGTCAAATATGGACAAACCCAAATGTTGGGTTAAAAATGTCATTTAAACATTAAACCCAATGGCTGAGTTTGTCCATATTTGACCCAAAGATGGGTTAAAACAACCCAGCAATTTTTAAAGTGTATGATTTTTACATAAAAAAGTCATCATTTAGAAATATATGGCATTTTTCCTAGCCTGATTTTAGCCCTTTGATTTGGATGCTCTGATTTGAAGGCGCTTGTCTGTTGTGAGACTGCTGTGATTGGCTAACATCTTTATAAATCATAAGAAACAATCATAAGAAATAGATTTAGAATAGAATAGAAGTTTTACATGTGGAATTCTCTCGAAAACTTTTAGCACGTTTATACTATTACAGCTCTCAAGGTTAACTAATTGTGAAAAGTGTTGATTATAGAATTATATTTATATCTATTGCATTATATTTGCATTGTAGCCTATTACAGACATGTTGAACGCTAGAGAGATTTGTTCATTATAACGGGAGTTTGAGCGAGTCCAGTACTCAGTCACTGATAAACTGTTTGATTGACAGCTCCAGCGATTGTAAAAGGTTACTTTCTTTGATCACTTTTTATATATAATTTAATTATTTTCTTCCTACTAAGAGAAACAAAGTAAAGTCACTGATTTGATTTACTGACACATACACAAATAACATCTAAATGTACACAAATCATGATATATCAGAAATCACAGGCATTAGAATTAACAGTTTCTTACATATTGTGGCAATACTGTCAAGTCCATATTGTAAAAGTCTGTTTGCAAAGTCAGCGCCGAAATTGCAACTGATTTACCAAATAATCCACAATGAAATGTACCGAACAAATAAATAATGCTCAACTGAGATATTCACATTGTTGAAAATAAATAACCACATTCCTAGCATTAAAATACTTTGGAATGATCCACTGATCGCTGGTTCTGTTCTGGGCAAGAACTCAGAGAGCAGCAATTACCCCCTTAGGGTAACCGAACAGAACCAACATGAATATATTGTAGATATCATTAATTAATTTTAATGTACAACATAATTAGGGATTTTTAGTCTGATTCAGGGGTAATAAGAATGCCAAATTCTGACTGACGAGAAGGAGGAGCTGGGGATGGAGGAGGGAATTGGCTCCTGAGAAATGCGATAGCTGCTGATAATACTGAAAGAGCTTATATATATATATGTAAACAGTGATAGGCGTCGTATTCCTATTGGTAGACGTGGATGAGCTGAGAGTCAGCTGATGCGAGCTTGACTAACGTGACCTGCCAGAACTGTTCATGTGATCACAGTCCCATTACCCTGCAGACAGGCATCAGCTGAATCACGTTGCTGTACAATAGCGTGCAGACGTGACTGTTTGCTCTGTGCTTATTGTGTAAATTAACATTTTTGATTAGACATGAATAGTGAGCTTGAAGTTTCAATTTCCCTGTGGCCTTATTTTCAATCCTGGCTTGCTCTTAGGTTAATTTTACACCCTTGTAAAGTGTGGGGAGTAATTGCTGTTTATTTCATAGTGGGATAATGGGATTAAAAGAGAAGCTCATTTGTTGATCGAAATGATCCATGTATCACACTTTTTAGCAACTTGTTAAAACTATAAATTGCAGCCCTATCTTTAGCACTCTGAAATAATATTATTATTTATTAATTATAGCAAGTACTTAAATCTGTGTGTGCTTGCCTCGTTAAAGTAAGCATTCATCAATATGCATTTTTAGCAACATGCAATTTTGTATCTTGACAACAGGTGGCGATAAAGAGGCCAAAGTTTTGCAACCTTTAAAGGCACGCTATGCAAGAAGTGTACGTTAATATAACAGCTTCAAAGTAATTTAGGTGGTGAACAAACTCATAGTAGGGCGAATCATCCTGGTAGTAAAGCTTAGGGGGACGCCGCTGGAAAAAACAGCAAAGTTTGATAGGAGCACCCCCAACAAATCTCACGAGAATCACAACATGCTTTACAACAAAGTCACACATGTTAACACAACATATGAAGTCACTTGCGTGCATTTCAGGCGTGATACTCAATGATGTAAAAAGCACCCCCCCCCCAACAAAAGTTCAGGCTCAGGAACTTTTTTTACTTTAACCCCTGTACAAGATTTGTACCTTAATATAACAACTTTGAAGGGGTATAAGGCCGTGACTGCAGAAACGCTCTGAGTGAGTGGTATTTACGACAGTAATGCTAAATACAAGTACTCCACAGCGACTCTGGGGGTCGCTGTTTGACAAGAACTGAATTCCTGCATATTGTGCCTTTAATTTCTACTCTCAAACTATAGCCTGCTGATTCGTTTTTCATATTAAGGTTTTCATATTAAATAATTAACATATTATTAACATTAACATATATTTATAAAATTTAAATGTTTATTTTAAAAATATTCTGTTTTCTTTTGTATAGTTAATTCTAGTGCTGTGTTGGTTCAATGTCTAATCAATTTCCAAGTAAATCTAGTTAACATCTGCTGAAATGAATAGGTTCATGTCAAGTTAAAACACAAATACTGAATTATCTGAATTAGTTGTGTGAACCACTATAAAGAAGGTCAAGTTACTGTGAATGATGACGGCTGTATTCAGCACAATGGACAGCTCCCTCTATTCATCCTCTAGCTGGGACAGCTTCCTGAAGCACATGTAGGTAAATGTGTGTAAACTGATATTGGATCATACTTCAAGTCAGCTGTGTTTAAAGGTGCAATATGCAGGATTAAATAAAAAAGTAAGGTATAGACTCATATAAAAATAATGCTTCCCAGTTATTACTTATGGTCCATTAGAAGTGTGCGGTGGTGTTTGTGTCTACAGTGACACGGCCCTGTGTCTGTATTTTCATGTTTTCTTTTTGCTGTTCTTGGATGTTTCTGGGCTGCAACCTTTGGCCAGTGGGTGTGTCGCTCCTCCAGCCAATGACGATGTGCGTTGCAGGTGAGGGTGGGAAGTTGTCATATCTCAACACAAAAACAGTTCACCGATGTTGCTATTGAATTGTATCTGTAACTCGACAGATTACTGGTTATTGTAATTATGTTTTTATGATGACACGTAATTATCGTCTATTAGCAAGCTAGACTGAAGATAAACTCGCTCGCAAATTACAGCCAGTCATTTAACTATTAGCATAACTGTTATTTCATACACAGATAGTTCTATTTATGCATGATAACCAAGAGCTCACCACTCATCTGATATCATGTCAGGTAGAGGGACTGAGCTTCTGGTGGCGAGGAGGGTCCACGTTTAAATGTCGTGTTTACAAACAATAACTGAAAATCTTGCATATTGCACCTTTAAACACACCATTCAAAAGTTTGGTATCAGTAAAAAAAATTAGGGCTGTCAAACGATTTATCGCATCCAAAATAAAAGTTTGTGTTTACATAATATATGTGGGTGCACTGAGTATAATTATTTTTTATATATAAATACGCACTCATGCTTGTATATATTTAAGAAATATTTTCATGTATATACTGTATATAGATTTATATATAAGTTGCATGATATGTAAATATAAATATTTTATACATAAATAATTATTTTTTTCTTAAATATACATGTGTGTGTGCGCTTATTTTATATATATATATATATATATATATATATATATATATATATATATATATATAATTATACACAGTGCACCCACATATATTATGTAAACACAAACTTTTATTTTGGATGCGATTAATCGCGATTAATCGTTTGACAGCCCTAAAAAAATATTATAGAAAGAATGCATTAAATTGATCAAACGTAACCGAACATCATACGTCAGTTGAGAAAGGCATATAGTTCATCATAACTTTGTAATATACATAATTTACCCGCTATATTGCCTATTTACCTGATTTTTCATATTAACAGAAAAATATACTTATAACCTGGCTTCTCTTGATAACATTAAAAACTTGATTTTCACCACAGGGGGTCTTTAAAAGAATATTAGCTCTAGTGTTTATGTGTGTACTTGTGGATATATGATGCTACAAACCCCTCAGAGGTACTGTGATCCCTCCCATCTTGCGCCAAATCCTGTAAGACAGTGTGGAACCTCGGTCGCCATGGCAACGCCACTCTTGACTCTGGCTCACAGCAACCCCTCCCACATCTGTTTCTCAGCAACCGTCACCAAGCAACTCTCTCCTCTCATCCCCGCCTTCCTCTCCCCTTGTCTGAGTCTGCCTCTTCCAGAGAGAGTGACAGCATCGAGAAGGAGGGATAAAGGGTGGGAGCAGTGGGGAAAGAGAGATAATGATTAAAAAAGAGAGAGAGGGGCAGTATACTTACAAAGAGATGGAGAAAGACAAATGATGAGCAAGAGATAAGTAAACAGTATTACAGTAATAGAGACAAATAGAGAGTAAAGAGAGAATAATAAATGCTGTGAAATAATGAAGTAGGAACAGACAGGGTTGAAAGGGTCATGCTTTATTATGTTTGGAACAAGATTGTGAAAAATTTCCAGGTCACCATTCACTCCAAAATCAAACGGAAAAATAACAGAAATTATATGTATGATGATGAATAATATATTTTTAAAAAGAGCATGGCTGCATTTATTTGTTCAAAAACACAGTAAAAACTGTAATAATTTATAATGTAATGTAGTGTCACATGATCCTTCAGAAATCATTCTAATATACTGATGATTGTATGCTTAAGAGACATTTTCTATTATCAATGTTAAAAACAGCCATGCTGCTTAATATTTGGAAACGGTGATATCTTTTTTTCAGGATTCTTAGATGAATAATGAGTTCAAAGGAAGAGCATTTATCTGGAATAGAAATCACATGTAACATAATAAATGTCTTCTGTCGCTTTTGATATAAAAAAAGACTAATTACAGTAGTTTAGGCCTACATGTGCTTAATTGTCATTAAAATAATGTCACAATGTTATGCCACGATTTTTTTTTCTGGTTGCTCTCTTTTTCTCTTTATTATTTATTGAGTTGTCAGGTTCTGATATGTACACTATTATAAAAATATGATGTTAATGTTTTCATCAGTGTTAATTATGCAGAAATCATAATCTAAAGTGATGTCTCCATTCCTCTCAGCTGGTTGAACTTGCTGCATTCTGAAGCAGAGACTTTCTGATAGCTCAAATGACCTAGTTAGACTTTATTAATATTGCAGTCAGCAGCACGTTGTAGCGTTGTTCTTTGGGAATCATGAAAGGGGAACTGTGAGGAGACTGACGTTGACTCCGCCCACCACGGGAGGCTGATAGAGCACAGTCATGAAGCATCATGTCTGTCCAATCATGTGGAGATGCGATCACGTGGTGTCCTGGTGACATTAAAATAGACTGAGTGCTGCATGAGTAGTAGCTCAAAGCACATTTAGATGATGTGGGTCTACGGTTTTTCGGCAGGATGGTTTTAACAACATTTGTATTATGCAATAGACAACACACCAATGTGTGCAGGAATAATATGAGTATGGTGACACTTCATACTGTACACCAAGAATGAGAGCATTTGTGGTGATGTGTTTTCTCAGTGTGAAAGCATGAATCTTAGCTGTGCATATGAGCTCTGTTTGTTATTGTAAAATGAAGCATGACTGTATTTTGTTTGCCATCAGACGATGGTGAGAAAGAGAAGGTGAATGTGCAGTCATTCAGCATGTTCACCCAAAAATGTAAATGTCTTTCTTTCTGCTGTATAAACGTACAAACTGTGATTTTTGTGTACCGCTACACCCCCTAGTTCTCGCGCATCAAGCAGGTTCAGTTGAGCTTCTGTTCGTTGATACATTTATAAATGTTTATATGTGAATAAAGTTCAATCTGTCTATCTTATAGACTTTATGTAGCCCCACCCCTTTTCAGCGCTTGCGCTAGTTGTTTTTTGATTTCAATAGAAATATACAGAGCGAATCACAAAAACAGAAGTTCAAAGACAATATTCTAAAGATGACGGCGCCCACGTTTCTCTGGTGCATAAGGTCTATAAAGCGATCTGAGTTTCTTCAGAAAATTTGGACTATGCCGCTCAATTCATATGGATAAGTTTTACAATCTCTTTATGAACTCTTTAAAGCATCAAAGTGGTAGTTGTGTAGGCTGTCAATGGAGGGACAGAAAGCTCTCAGATTACACCAAAGAATTTGGTATTTACAACGTTTGTGTTCCAAAGATGATAGAAAGTCTTACGGGTTTGGAACGACATGAGGGTGGGTAATTAATAACAGAATGTTCACTTTTGGATAAACTATCCCTTTGAATATTATAGGATAAATATATAGCCTATCTACACTGAAAAAGTTTGGAAAAAATGCTCACTCAGAAATGAAATAGAAAGAAATGGCAAATGACACATTGAATTAAACATTAAATATTGAAGTAGAAAGACTGAAGGAGTATTTTCTTGTATTTTTTGTTTTGTTTTGTTTGCAACTTAAAAAAAAATATTTTTACAGTACAGTAAGCCAGTACAGTAAATATCTCATAGGAACATGAAAAGCCAGCACATCCAACATTATTTATGTATTGTTATCCTTGCTGTTTATTATGCTGCATTTTAGCAATTATGGACATGAATTTAGCGAACTCATCAATTCTCATTCATGTTCTTAAAAATAACATGCAAGAGAGTGATGAATGGCAAAATGTAGGTCATGAGACTCCTACAAATGTAGGTCATAATTTTAGTTTCTATTTTTAAATGTTAATGAAAAAAATCAATGAGAATCCCCTAGGATTAATTTGGTTTGGACATGCACAGATTTAAATGAATAAATTACATTTTAACAGTAGTAAATGTGAAATATCCAAAGAAACAAACTTTTCCTGTCCTGGAAATCACAATTTAATATTCCCTAGCCTGGTACTTCCAGGTTTACCATGGCCGTATGAACCCTGAAGAAAAGAGAAAGTGACACAGGAGAGATGAAGTTAACAGAACACTGAGCAGCTTGTGTTGAAGAATGAGACAGATGACAAATATGGGGAGAAGGCATCAAAATGGTGGCTAATGTGGAATATGATGAATTATATAAAGCTGTCCTGAGGCCAGGGAGAAAAATGGAGACAGAGAAAGAGAGAGAAATATCACCAATCTCTCCTGTGTTTTGATGTCCATGTGAAAGGAATGAGACTGAGACAAGACAAAAAGAAAAGAGACTTGTCTCAACAGAGTGGGTTGAAAAGTCTCTCTCAGCATACTTCAACGCACAAGTCCTGACAATAGTTAATTAATAAATGTCAGATGTGCAAAATGAGGAGAGAAGTGTAGAGTGATGCATCCACACTATCAAATATAAAAGTTTTTTTTTTGGCATGATTCCATGAAGACCTTTAACATCCACAGAAGCGTACATTTCCAATGCAATTAAACTGGAAACGTGTTCTTAAGATAATTTAAAAAAAAAATGGTTCTTTGGGGAGTCCAAAATGGTTCTACTGTAGAATCTTTGCACAAAAACGCCCTTTTGGAACCTTTATTTTTACTTTGAGAAGTGGCGCGAACTGAGTGATAGCACTGACCACCAGATTGACACCATATGGTTCCCCTGGACCGCGCGACGATTCGAGATGTGACTCACGCAGATTATGTCACATGACACTCTGATTGATCTTAATGGCACCGAACAGAGCCTGTCAGAAAAGTCGATGCAATGTTGCCTGAGGTGCGGATCATGCGCTGCAAACAGGAAGCGGTTTGCCAAGATCGGCTGGCACTGGCAGACGCGTTTTCGCGCCCTTACTGCTGTGTCACGCTGGCTGCACGAGCCTGAAGAAATTCAAAGGATTGGGAGAGAGAGAGATGGAAGGAGGAGGAGGAGGAGAGAGGGTGGCCAAGGATGAGAGAATGAGCTTCTTATCATCTCCTCGCTAATGACAGCACATGAAATCGCAAATCATGCCTTTTATAGTGAATCCTACTCCGCGCGCACGCCGTGAGGGACGCTGTCAGCGCTCGAGCCAAATTAGCGATCAAATGAAATAGCGCTTGCGCATCGGGACGTGTTTCTCTCGCAACAATGTGGTGCATCAACTGTGCGTCGGATAAGACTCCAGCGATTCTTCATAACAAGCTTGTGTACTGGTAAGACGCAATGTTATGATTTTTATTATTGGAGGGGTGACACGACTGGCTGGATTTGTTTGTTGTCTTGTGCTAAGTGGATTTCAATGTGTATGTTTGAGTCGTTCATTTAAATGACCCTGTTATGAAGCATCACTAGAAAAACCAAAACCGCGCAATATGCGTGTGCGCGAGTCCTCTGTTTATTGTAAATGGAAGCGTATCTCTAGCCGCAGAGAAAACGCTTGAAGCCAACGAGTCAGAAGAAACCACTACCCAAAACAGTCAGTTATGCTTTTAAACGATATGTTACTACGTGAATACCTGTAATGTACAGGGTTATGTGCTTGTGCAGTCAGTGGTCTCCGTTTTTGAATCCATGTTCTTGGCAATGACTTGTAGGTCACAAGTTCCCTCAACACAGGATCGCCCTCATTTGAAAACAAGTGTAATCCTGACTCACGCTTGAATAATTTTTCCTCTTTTATGAGTGCTTTACTGTACATATTGAGGTGACTATTGTTTATTCAAACATTTTACTGTCGAATGACATTTTTGAAGCTTCCTTTAGATTTGGTATAACCTGTTTGAACACACTTAATAGTGTGTGGTGGCCTTTTGAAATGAGAATGGTCTGTTTGTTTGATTGTTTGTTTATTGTTAGTCTAGTGTAAATGAACCATTTACATTTGATTTTTACAGTTTCTGTTGCCCATTTGACAGGATTAACAACCCAATTCTCCTCTGTAAAAAATGGGATCTTAAAGAGCAATTTCTACCTGATTTAACCCATAAAATGAGTTTTGTTTGTATAAATGAAAGTATTAGTATTTATTGATTATAAAACATTTGTGAAATTGGGAATAACTATTTAGATGATAACAGATGTTTCAATGTACATGTTATATTAGCATAATTTTATTTGAGTTTTTTTTTTAATACATTTTCTCAATTTGTACTACAGTAGGTACTAAACACTTAGAAGAATTTGTGTTTGGCTATTTTCATTAAGAGTCACCTTTTTTGGACCATTATTTGTCAACAATAGCTATCCAGAAATCATGTTCATGGATAAGCTAATATATTAAAGTTTTATAAATGTTTCTGTGGTATTAAGTTGGGTGCGGCTGAGACCCTGGGGCATTTTACATTGCTGTTTTTATTATGCTTCTATGCTGCAGTTGGCCACTGCCGCTCCTTTCGTTTTGTTGTTTATGTTTATTTTACTAATCATTTTACATTTAATGTCCACCTGCTTATTCCCTGAACTTGATCTTTGTTACGGTTACATTTGATCACTTAAATTCACATTATTATTTCATTCTAATGAAATAGCCACAAGTGCTGAATTAATACTCATAGAAGTCACTTTATTTGATGAATTAAAGTTGTGTGGTATAACTGTTTTACTTGGTCAATACTAAAAATACATTTGAGTCTGTTGAAAGTTATGTTAATCTGTGCGTTCGCTATGAGACACTTGTTGCACATTGCAGTAAACTAGATAGATATTAGAATATCTTATGAACAAAAGCTGAATCACTTGTGTTGCTAAATAACATGCAATTCGTTTTTTCACATATTGTATAGTTACAAATAAAGCAAAAGAAAACAAGAGATTCAAACAATAAGACTAATGATGTGTTTTATCGACAAAGGTATCCACAGTTGCTCACCTGTCTAATAAAACACATAACATTTTAAAGCATCCTTGGTGGTTGCATTGTTTCTGCAGAAGTAAAACTCAGAGGGTTATAACATAGCCATTGACACACTAAAGACACAGGCTGTTACATTGGTTAAAATTGTTGATTTCTCTGGATTTAAACATTGTTGGAAATGTAATTAATGTAAATAATAATGTGAGTACACAAGTCAACACAACATATAACATTATTCTAGTGATATTTGGAAATTTGAATCCAAAAATCCTGGTTTAAAGTCATCTTTTTAAGCTTACAGTACTCTAATGTGACTTAAAGTGGTGATGTCTGAGTGAGTTGTTCACTCTGTAACTATTTCATTTATTTACACCAGTATGTTTGATTTAGTTCAATTTAGGGACTGGTTGTGAGTATGAGAGGTTGGGATTATCACATTGACGGATTTATCAGCCAATAGCATATTTTGTCATATTTGTTGTTGTTGTACTGTCAGTTATTTTGAGGAGGTGCTGCCTCGGTTTCTTCTTCTTAAAACGTCCCTGTCTGAAGGAACATGCTGTGTTCCTTAATGCTTCAAACCTCATGTTCTTACTATGACGTATCATATACAGCAGCCAGATTTGAGTCCTGTCAAAAAAGCATGATAAAAAAAAAGGCTATGGTGTTTTCTCTGGGCTCTCGCTCTCTATTTTTCAGCTGGTGGGGGGTCTTCTGAATCCGCTAGTCCTCTCGTGTGAGGGGTTTAAACGGTGCTGGAGAGATTTCAGCTCTTTTACAGGCTGCTGAGAGTTACAACACTGTCAAAGTAAAGAGGCAGCGAGAGACTGAGTATGTGAGAGAGAATCGCTGTTCTTCACTAAGTGTTCTGCCTGTAAGTTGGTCTTGTAGTTTTTTTTCCTCACTGTTGCCGTCATGATGGAAGGATCTAGAGGACTGTCATCCATTGCAATAAGGAATTATTTATTAAGCGCTTCATCGCTCTTGTTGCATGATAGTAAGTGAATGTAACCAGATGAGCAGGCTATTAGTGCAAGGCCTTCAGATTCGTACTCTGTGTGACCAACTGTTTTCCAGTTTAGTGCTGTATTGAATCTTTGAGCATAGTTTTAGCTTTATGAACTTTTGAACATTGAGCATAGGGGTGGGCGGCATGTCGTTGACACAATTAACCAGTAGAAATGTGTCAACCGGTAGAGATTTTGGACTATCATCTATATCACAGTTGCACTCAAGTGAGTTGCGCTAAAGCTCATCACTTAAATGTGTTTTAAGCAACACGGTTTAAAATCAAGTGATTTTAAACTGTTATGTACATGAAGCCGCGAAAGAGAACTTGTATTACCTGTCTTTGCAAGTATCCTCGTAAATAGTCATTTATGTTTTAAGTGATTGTGAACAGTTGAGAAAGAAAACGCACGTATAACAGTATATTGGATCCATGCATTCGGTCTTAAAGTGACAGCAGCCTAATAAACCTGCTACAGCCTGTCATTAATGTTAATCAAACAACAAAATTTTTTCTTCACTTAATCACTTTTGAATCTTTAATGAGATAAATATATATTTATTTTATGTATTTTTTACTTTACACGATTGATGTAGTATTTCTTATTTCTGGTACTTGAAATTTTTCAGGTAGGTATATTTAATTTTTGTCTTTGTTCGATTGTAGTTTGTCCTATTGCTTGTAATTACTTTCTTTCTTCTTGTTTTATCAGACTGTTTACTTGTTTTCAGTAAGCTTGAGGTTTTTTTTTTAGTTTGGTTAGTTTTAGTTTAATGAATTTTCATGAGCAATGTCAGTGGTAAATTTTTTTGTTAGTAACCTTATTTAAAGCAACAAAAATAAGCGGTATATGAGTTAAAAAATTCCAAAGATTTCTTCTGAGCTTTGACTTTTCTCTCACCCTCTCTTTCTTTTTCTAACCCCCGGCTATGTGTCCCACTGTATCAGCCTTGGTCCTTTCCTGTATGTTTAATGCATTGGATTTAAGCCACAGTCGCAATTTTCATCTGCTTTATCTTTACTCACACTAATTCAGTTTTTCCTTCTGACTATATGTATGTTTCATCACTGCGCAAAGTTTCTTTCATATCCATGTTTACATGCACAGATTTTAGTTTTTGTTTTCTCTAGTGCATCACATTAATTCCAAACACATTTATGCACAAATGAAGTGGCATGTTGTTACCATAGCAGTGAGATGCTTGTGAGTCCTGTCAGAGAAAGTGACTGAGTCAGCTAAGCTGACTAAAAAAGTTAGGCTACTCAGCATGGCATCTCAGTGAATAATTGGCATGTCTTGCCTTTCTAACATGTCTAAAATATGGAAAAAAGCTTTCTTCTTATGTTGCTAACTTGGTGAGAGCAGTAAGTCTTGCATTAACAGTTCATGCCCAATTTAGTGTCCGGCTAGATGTGCACACAGATGCGAACTTAAACTAAGTTTAGGTAAACTTAAGTTTCTAGGATGAACTATTTAATTAATTGATGGATTAATTATTAATTACAGTCAAGAAGTGGATAAAATCACTACTTACTGTTTGCGGTAGGGGTTGTAATTAGCCTGGATGCCAGCCCGAACTCCGCCCACAACATTTTTTGGACTGGAAGTTCGGCCTGGACTCGATCCATTGAGGAGTAATTATGATCAGGCAAAAAATCATCGGGCCAATCAAATTGCCAGGGCGGGCTTTATACGATGATGGACAGGTGATCTGCAAGGACGTAATCATCACGTTATCAAAGAGTGCTTAACTGGTTTCTCTCAGAGATGACTGCAGCTGGAGAATTCAGATGTATAGATTCCGCTGTCGCGTCTGTTGTGAAATAAATCGTCAGCGCATTCATTTTAATAGACAAACAGAAAACTGCAATCAAGGCATTTGTCGATCGGAAAGATATTTTTGCCGTCTTTCCCACATGATTCGGGAAAAGTGTAACTTATCGGCTGGCTCTGATGGTCGCTAAGAAGATGGGACGTAATGAAAAGCCTGTGGTTGTTGTGCGTTTCTCCTTTGGTCGCACTCATGAAGGAGTAAGTAAAAGAAGCAACACTCGTTATTTAACTTCTAAAATAAGTAAAGTTAGGCTACGTTCTGTAGTTGACAACTGTATGCGAAGTAGCTGACTTACTGCGTTGCTCTGATTGGTTGTAGGTTTACCGACTCTCCAATTGAGTTTGAATTTTTTTTCTGGTTCGGTTAAGACACGCCTCATAATCAAAGCCAAACAGAGGAGTTTCAGACTCATCCTCCGACAGGAAAATGAGTATGATGATAAGTCAGGCAAGGTTGTAATGGCAATATTGTTGGAATTCCCCATTCTTCAGTATCAAACGCTGAGCAAAGCCTGCTAGATATTGTCCCAGGTTAGTAAAACTCTCAGTGGTGAAATGGGCAGAGCAAACTAACAACTTTGAATTAAAATGGTGTGGTATCCTGCTGTAGATAAACATCAACCATGCCTGTTGACAGTTCTGTTATGCGAGAAGTGTATGAAAAAGTGCTCACATCCCCTGGACAGCCTGAACATAACATTTATATCCATGATCTGCCATTTTCACTATTGTCCTTGCTTTTTTCTTCACATACCTGCAGAAATTTTGATGATTTGGCTGTGCAGGTCCATGTTAATACTACCTCGGCTAGAACATGGGCTGGTATGCAAATTTGGGAGGGGTGTAAATATTAATGAACCAGACTGCAACCTCACAGTCGGCTGTTTTTCAGTGGTCTTTTGCACGCACAAGAGATTGACATTTAAAGGAGGAAACAATGGTGTTTGTCAGTTCCATGTACAGAACTCTATTCAGCTATGCCAAGGTAAATACAGTTTTCCATTCTATGGCACCTTTAAGTCTTCATGTCATGCTCTTTTTGTGATCTAGCTAGTTTTCAGTCAGCTGGTGAAATGTTAAAGGGGACATACCATGCAAAATCCACTTTTTTAGCCCTTAAATGCATTTTGTTGTAGATTTGGAGTGTTTATAAGTACAGAAATGATGAAATTATTCTCTTCAGGTGCTTCCGTTTATATCCTTATATTCTGTTTTGGTCAGATTTGTCAACCTGTTCAGATTTTTCTGTTGTCTATGACATTTTTTGATCAATTACGTCACCGTTTTTGCAGCGGAAACCGGTCCAACACTTCCAGTAATCCGCCATTATTATTTCTCGCTCCGATTTTGTAGTCCAACCTCAGTGATGCAGAAGTTACGAGAGGGCTAGTCAAAATGTTCGGTTGTTGGATGTAGTGACCTGAAGCACTTCAAGGATCCCCACTTCTACAACCTCAGCCAGTATACAGAAGGGTTTGCCGATCGACTTCTATCATTTAGCTGCTGTGTTTCCTGATGCTTTCTAAACGTAAGTTATCATTTTATTATCAATACAGATTTTTAGTGGTAAGATCAGACCGCAGTCATTTATCTTGTCAGTGTGCTTGTTTTAACAAGAGAAATAGTCGACTTTCACTAATAACACAACATAGTTAACTTACATACCTGCCTCCATATGAACTTAAGACGTTCTGCAGGTTCGTCGTCGTCATCTTTTTCAAATCGCTCGCTCTGGCTCGAACATGTAAGGCTTGGTGGACAAGTCTTCCGTTGTTGACATTTTGTTAACGTGTGAATAAAAATGTTCTTTGAAGCTATAGTAATCGTATCTCTTATCAAACTACAATAATGGCCAAACGCGGAGAGTTGAGCTCACCGTGAACTCAGCGACCTGGAAAGCAGGCGGGGTAAGACGGTATGCCTTTTTATTTAAAGGGGCCGCATTGAAACGACTTGCTCACAGAAGCACATCAGAAAAGGGGTAGAAAAGGAGCCTGTGGAGCTATAATGAGGAATTCAGACCCAAGCATTGCAGTTATGCTTTATATAGACCACAAATGTATGATTTTTAAGTAAAAATGAATGATTTAAAAGCATGATATGTACCCTTTAAGGTGTGTTAAGGGCGGGTTTCATGGTAGCGCTACTGGGATACTAGCCTGATAGTGGAAATACAACTTGATTTTGGTCTCTGTGCTTGAGGTCCGAGGCTATAGTATTGGCCCCACCAGGCACTTTGTTAGCCCTGGCTCGCTCTGGTCCGACAGTGGAAAAAGCTGCTATTGAGGTCTTATTGTAGATATTATAATATGACACTGTCTTTTTTCTGTATAGACATTATTTAATATATTTGGATCAGCTCAATTCCATTTGAAGTTTATACCTGGTTTTGTTTGAGTTAGTCAGATTATGTGCCTACTGTCTATATTTAGACACTAAATTATGTCATTATTAATCTTCCTTGAACATTCGTCTTGTTCAGACTGATCTTTGGAATTCAAAGTCGTGTGTTACTTTTGTGTTTTCAGCAGTCCTGCTATTTTAAGCCTAAAACGTTGATGTCGTCAGTGTTTCTCTCTTCTGTGCTGCTGAAGCTGGGATCCGGTTTGGTGTAGATGGCAGGCAGCTTGAGGTTGTGCAAAAAAAGCGAGACCTCTGTGTCGTGACTCGTGACATGCAGCAGTCTTATTCTCCAACAGTGTGTTCTCAAGCTGAGCCTTTAGTAATGAACGCAGAGATTGTTCCCAAGGCCGATTTAGCAGTTCTGGCCCGTAGCTTTAAACAGGAAGTGCACTGTGACTGCCAAACACTGCATTTTGAGGGAGTGCAGAAATGACGTACACTCTCTTTGGCTTCTGATGCTCACTGCGTGAAGATTTGTTGTTTGCTGAGTGTGCAAAATGAAACAAGCTTCCAATGCTTTATAATCCACGCTAGAAATAGTAACATCATGTTATATTTGGACATCTAAGCAAGTAATCCAATGTATAAATAAAATGCATGTATAGCATTTTCAGTTTTTGGCGGAAAGAGAAAAAACAACCGAAAATATATGCAGCCCTTCAGTGTTTTTCAGTGATCCGCTTCCGCTACGCTTCTGCTCACATGGTCTGATAATAATACCTTTGTATGACTATACATTATTTGGATCTTTGGTCAAAAATAAATCTGCTGAATCAAAATCTGTTGCATGAATCATTTTAGTGAATTACTTTTAATAAAAGTGTGGTTTTATTTCATTGGCATGTATTTTTTAAATTTAGTATATTTTAAATGATTGAATTTCATAAAAAAATTCTAATATTAATACAATTATACAGAATTATACGGCTTTACAGCAGCTCTAGAATAAAGTTATTGTCTAGCTAAAGTTAGTTTTGATTGATTCACTTCCATTGCAAAGATCATTAGTTATTAACTAGTTAAGAACTCAAACCTTGAAATAGGTTTCAAGCGTGCTCATGCATATTACGTTTAGTCTATAGGTATGCGCGTTTGAATATTATGTGTGCAGGCATGTAGTCTTTTTTTTACAAATTGACCTCACCAAATTACTTGTCTGGCATTAAAAATTCATAATATGTGAAATTCACATATATCCATGTTAACTGGAATCATTTTGACAACGTTTTATCTGTACAGAGGTAAAGGAAAGGGAAGGAGGCCTTCACAGACTCCTATCACAATAGAGACAAAACACCAAAAAAAAAAAAAAAGGTTTTGGTAAGGGTCGTGACATCTCTGAAACACACTCAAAGCGGTTGCCCAGTGACAACACACTGGCCCGGCCGACCATTCAGAACATATTGTGATTTTCAGAAGGAGGGGATTCATAGAGATAGGAACTAAACAGGGCATTACTGACAGACTGGGAAGAGAGGTGCTGCAACAATCTAAAATATGTGAATGAAAAATAGTTTTTTGAACATTCAAGCATGAAAATTGTTACTAAAAATATCTTGCAATGACACATCTCACTGTCTCACACCTTTACCTGCATGATAGCAGAGATGGACATGCAGTAATCTTAAGGAGACGGATGACTCAGACTAAATGTTTCCACTTTCCATTTCAAGAGGAAACCATGTGCCTGTGAGTGTGAATTAAGTCTAAATTAAGCATCCAATTAAATGTGCAGTGTAACTGTCAGCATCAGATTTAAAGAACTAGTATATTGAAAATGACATTTCTGACATACATAGTACAAGATATTTACAAAATGGACAAAAGCCATGGCAACATTTTTCAATATCTTCTTTTATGTTCCACAGAAGAATGAAAGTCACACCGGTTTTTTAACGATTGTCACTTTTGGGTGAGCTTTCATCCCTTTAAATCACATTCATATTTATTTGGACATGGCTTTTTACTTCTTTTCTTTATATTAAATCATGTGAATAACTGTTTAACTGTATACAAACAAAGAAACATTTTTACTATCTGAATAACAAAATTTCGGACTGTTTATCATATGGCTTCAGATTTTTTCAGTATTCTTTCAAGAAAGAAACGGCATTTATTTAAAGTAGATTTTTTCCTACAGTCTTTACTGTCATTTTTGATCAAGTTAATGCATCCTTGTTAAATGTACACTCTTAAAAATGCTGGGTTGTTTTAACCCAATTTTGGGTCAAATATGGACAAATACAGCTGTTGGGTTACATTTTTAAATCATATTTTTAACCCAATTTTTTAGTTTGTCCATATTTGACCTAAAATTGGGTTAAAACAACCCAACATTTTTTAGAGTGTATTAATTTATTTAACAAAAATTATTCTGACCCCAAACCTTTGAACAATATTGTTATTTTGATCAATATAAAAGAAAATCTGAAATTTGTATTTTTGTTTTGTTTTACAGTTGTTGTTTTTTATACAGTTTTTGTGTTTTATAGGTGTGATTTTATTTTATTTTTCGAATTTTCACGTGAATTACCCCATGATATTCACATAAACATGATGGTTTTATGTGCTTTGTTAAATTACTTTCTCTCTGCAGTCTGCACCCTTAATGAAGATCTCACCCACACAATCACTCCCAACTAAAGGCTATGATACTAGACTGATATCATGGAATTACTTTAATTCTGAGCCTACACTAATTTAACATGATTATGAAAATCGTTAGAATTGATAATAAAATAGCTCCTAGCTGTGTTACACCAGCCCCCATCTCCTGTAGCAAAGATAAAACCTATGTTCCAAAACCTAGTGTGCTGCCTACGTAGGCCGCATTTTAAGACCTCACATGGCTGTTCCAGAAGGGAGGCAGCTTAATTATACCGCCTCCTACCTAGTTTACGCCAAGTTCTTCTAAGGCTGCATCACATGTAGCCTTTGTAGAGAAGGCAATTTTATATTACATTGCAATGAGCTCTGTAAAAGGTGAGAGAATTAAACAACTTTCATTAAAATGGTTATTGGAGTTATAAACTATTTTGTATTTATATTATTTATTTATTTTTTTGCTAAGTATTTATTTTTATGCTTGGAATACCTTGGTGTTAGCTAAGCAGCATGCTAACACTAAACTCTATTGAAATTAATTTTAAAAAACGAGTCTCTTTTGGTGCTACAACCACAAAAACAATGGCCACTGCCTAGTGTAATTTGTAGAGTAAAAGCTGATTACTTTCCGATTGTGTTGTGGATTGCTTGTGGTTTGTAGTGAGATCACGGTGACACATGATGGGTAATAGATTTACACAGAACTAGCTAGAGGAAACAATTCAGTAATCCTTTAAAGATCAATGGCGCACACTCTGTTTATCTGTCAGATAGCTTTTTGTCTGCTAGTTGTTTTTTTTTAAAAGCTTTTTTCTAACAGCTTCATTAGATGCTTGCGGGATTGCATGTAATGTTTTATTAGTTATTGTGAACCTTTAAACATAATAATGAATGTCAATTACTAAACAAAATCATGACAGATTGATTGCAGAGTGACAATTTTAAAGTGCACTTTTATATAATGGCAGATGAATGGTATAGTGATCATTTACATTAGCATAATACAAGATCATTCTTCTGAAAAGCAGATGGCTCTTTTAGATCATAAAGTTAATGGTGCAGCTTTTTATTACATTATTATTGGTTTAATAGAGCAAGCTAAATGCTGTACTGATATCTGCTGTGAGTCCTTTATATTTGTGTTGAATTACTCGTATTATGTATTTAAAAATCTGTTTTGATTGGCCTGTGCACTTCTGTCTGGAGAGCGTGAATTACTGTATTTTATTTACGAACAGAGGCCCTTGACAAAATTATAATCCCAGTTTGCATATTATCTGTATTTTAATGTGTGCAAGATTAGTGTGTCCTAAATTATAGTGTGTTGAAAGTCTTCTGGTGGCCATTTCTGGTAGATCTGTGCATGCTTTTGAGCTAATATTACAGAACCACTTCGGTTGCCGTCCCGTTGAAGAACGTTTTCTTTAACAGGTTACACTAATGCTGCCAAACGTATGTAGGAGTCTGAGTGACACTTTCAATTAACTGCCATTCACTGACTCACACGAAAATATTCCTTTCTGTCAGCATCTCCCCGCGACTTAATGAAAATACAAGTGTACACAGTCACACACAACTAATGCACATGCACGTTTTGCTCTCAGTGCACTTTAACAGTCAGCAAGGGTTCCTTATATTCTATGCGGTTAAATGTATTAAATCAGATATCTGTGAAGAACTATAAAGCGTCTGCTATATGAATAAAAGTAAATATAATTTTCTCATCTTCATGTTGTACAAATACGTATGACTTTCTGTATGAGACAAGGGCCTCTATTTTCAATTAAGTTAAATGAGGACTGGGGCTGTCAAACTTCAGAATGACACAAAACAGCATCATAAAAAGGGTCCCTGTTACACATGCACTATCTAGTCTTCTGAAGTCAGCTAAAATTTAGGCCTAAAGGCCCTCGCACACTGGTCCGAATTTCGCGTCCGAAATTTTCGCACGTTAAAATTAAATACGACCTCACGCTATGTCAATCACGTTTGCACACTGCCTCCAAAATTTTCATCCGTCATAAGAAAAATCAAATCGGGTTCGATTTTTCTGCATTTTTCGCATCCGTAGCAATCAGTTTGAATGGAGTTTGAATGATGTTTTGACAATTCAGAGCCACCGAATCACAAATACGAAAAACGCATACGAAAAAATACGAACTCAGTGTGCAATGGCCTCAAGTCATTGTTCGCTTGCTAATAATCTTTCCTTCTGCTGTTAAAGGTGCCGTATGTAATATTGACTGCTAGTGGTTGAAATGGGTACTGCAGTCCAAATTCAAAATATTTTAACGATAGATTATAACGTTAGGGGAAGATTACAATATAATGTTCTACACATCAAAAACTAGCGTTCTGTTTTCGTTAAGAAAACTTTCCTGGCTACCCAAAAACTGACATCATCTTGCACCAACATAAATTAGAAAGTGGAGTTCTGTGGGTCAGACACAGTATTTTATCTAAACGTCTTACTGCTGTGTCAGCGTTATTTAAATAAATGCTTATTTTTGTATTAAAGCTACACTATGTGATTTTTACCCCCATCTAGCGGTGAAAAGGTATATGACCATCAAGTGAATATTAGTTTCTGTTCCTCTCAATTCCGATTTCGTTTTAACTCCTACGAGTGGCCAATGTAGTCCAAGATTAACATGGCTTCCAGTTCGACCTCGTCCATGAGTGTTAACTCAAACCTAAACGCGAAAAGGCAAAGCTTGAATTAACGGGTATGTCCCTCTTTGGCTAACGTACTTTCAAGATGGAGGGGCAACATGCAGACAACATTAGAACCCCTTACCCGTATGTATTTTCAATGGCATATTATACACTCACGTAAATACTTTATTACTTGAACGAAGTAAATATACATTAATGAGTACATATATTTTTGAAAGAACTAAGTTCTTTTCTAAGTAAAATTGACTTAATAAAAGACAAATAAACAAAATGGAACAGTTTAATGCAGCTCATAAGGTTTATTTAAACATTGTCCAATACTGTGGAGGACAAAATAAACATTTAGTCTCCTAAAATGGAGAAGTCTGATGTAACTTAAACATCGTCCAATACAAGTCTGAGCAGGACAAAATAAATAAATAAAAAAATCAAACAACATTTAAACTCCTAAAAGAACAAATTGAAGTGGTTTGATACAACTCATTAGGTTTAATTAAACATTGATTAATGTTAAAGAGAATAAAATAAATGGAAACATTTAAACTCCAACATGGAGAAGTCTGATGTAACAAATAAGGTTTAATTAAACATTCTCCAATATAAGTATCACGTACGTCCTCACGCGTTGATGTCATCAGAATCGCGATTGGTTTGTAAGATCGGCCAAGTTAGTGAGTACCGATTCGAGTCAAAAATTGTTATGATCAGCCGATACCAAATCTCGGGCCGATTCGATTGGAGCATCCCTATATTTTACATGTATACACAGATGTTTCATGGAACTTTAGGTCATTAAAATTAGTCTTGAAAGTCATGGAAATGTTTTGGTGATGGCTGATGAAAATTTCTTTACCATCAGATGAATAAAATAATGTTTCACAATATTACTGTTTTTACTGGGGGGATTTATCGCATAAATACAGTCTTAGTGAGCACTTCTTTCTTTCTTGATGAGACGTCATTCAAAAACAATCGTTACAATTTTGAACAGAACTGCAGCCTATATATTTATCGTAACAGGAATGAATAATGTTTGTATGGTAGTGAGCTGACCCAGGACTGCCATGACGTGTTTGCAATTGTGCCTTTGTGTGACTTGCCCTAGGAGGTGGGGAACAGCACGGTTTGCCCACACACACAAGCACCATGTGACCGGGTTCTTGCCACAGCTGCATATCCATCATGAGCAAACACACACATACACATATATACAGTACATGCACATATCTAAAGTCACTCATGCTGATCACCGCAGGATTGCACGGCTGGACTACTCGGCACTATTCCTGGACACACATCACCATACACGTCCTAGACAGGAGAGAAAGTCTGAAGGACATTTATTGCCATGTGTGTGATTGAAAGAGAGAAATGGAAGTTGTACTATGCTGCCTTTTGTTGGAACGGTATATTGTGAAACTGTAGGCTGTATATATTAATCATACATTGAGTGTTACAGTGTGTAGCGGTATAAGATTTCAGTTGATTGCTGTTGAGACAATTGTTTTGAAGCTTTTCTGTTGCTGGCAAGACTCAGCTGTTGCCGTGTCGATCGTTACCAGCCCCTTGGTATGAAGAGATTTGTTACACACAAAGAGAGAGGACTGTATGTGTGCGGTTGCTACTGTACTGCTCGTAAACTGCATCGGCTCTGCAGTAATTGACAGATCGTCGATGCGGTCATCAGGAAACCCTCCGGCATGATTCAGCTGATCCCAGAGCTGCTCCTACACAAACACATGCTCCCTATCTCACCGCTGCAGACATCATGTGTGAGTGTGTGTTCTCCTCCTTAGCCATGCGCTTCCACCGAAAGACTAAACTCCCGCACAGGGCCCACGCCTACATGTGAGTAAACAGCATGGGGAAAAAACACAGAATGATGAACATTTGAATGTTACATGTCAAGATTTGTGAGAATAGCTTAAATTGACTGATGATGCATAATATAATGACTAAAACACAGACAGAGTGTTTTTAAGTGTCTGATAACCATTATCTATAATGAATTTTTAATTAATAGTTTATTTGTGATTTTTGGCACAATACTTAGTAATCATTAGACTACAACAATACAAATGTAATATGCAGCATAATAATTAGTAGTAGTAGTAGTTTGATAATAATTAACTAGAAGTTGAAAAGTGAATATAACAGTGACAATTATATTTAATATCCATAACCAATTTTAAATTATTTGTGCTTTTTGGCTACAAAAATTTAAATTAAAACATTAGAGACTACAACAGTTAAAAAAATGTGCTTGCATTAGCCTGGGATTTCCCATGCTGCCTTTGCCTAGGCAGTCTGTATACCATGGGCCAATTTTTGCCTCAGCGAGGGGACCAATCGTTGAACGGGGAGGGAGCAGCAAGACGATGACGACGTTTATGCGACTTCTGAAGCAGTTTGTTTATAACTATGGATCAAACATTGCAGCAGACACGAAGTTACCCTTCGATGCAGCCTTAGATATTGTTCTATGTAGTTTAGAACGCAAATAAATCACTGACCCATCGTCGTCTTCCTCGTATAATTTCTTTCACTCTACATACATAATATTGGTAGAATTCAGAGATTGGCTATGAGCTACTTACAAGTGCATTTGATAGACATTCGTAGCACCCAATAAACGGCTCTGGACATTTGTAAACCAAGTGCGAGAAATACGGTTTCCAGACCATGTCTCAATTTCTCAGAGACGAGGTCTAACGTTAGCCAGGCCATGCTTAGTATAACTGTTAAACCGATTAGTTGCAATATATATATATATATATATGTCAAACTGTTTAATTGGTATATTTGTTGAGAATAGGTTAAGCTGGTTATGCAGTTAAAAAGGTGACTGAAGAATACAGATTAAAAAGATACAGTAACATGATGTATAATTACATATTTATTATAAATGTCAACTTACAAAAAAAAATGCTGACAACAGGAAGTGAGTCATTACAGTACAGTACACCTGCTTCAGGGAGAGGGGGATACCGAAGTTCAACTTGCTTTTTATATTCTTTTTCGTGCTTCTCTCTTTCTCGCTTGCTCTTTTCTCTCCGAGTCATCATCGGATGACTCAGTTCTTATCATTTTTGATGCCTGACTTGGCTTCTCTCGTTGACAGTATACCACACATGCTACTTTCCCCTTCTCTCTCTCTCTCTCTCTGCTTCTTCCTCTCTCTGCTCCTCTTTCACACTCCCTCCATCTTTTCTCTCGTTCTCCTGTATTCCGGCCAGATGGCTGAGTCCTGGCTGGGCTGCATATGGGCATTTGAAATGCTAATGTTGGTTAGTGTGCTAATATGTTTGTCTTCACTGATCAGTTTAAGTGCCAAGATTACAGACTTGTTTTAGTCTCAACTTGTCAACATGACCATTTCTGGCAGTTGTTGACCTAGACCTCGTTCTCTATCTCTCTGTCTCTCTTCTCTCTCTTTTTTCCTCTTAGTGTGGAGGGAGATCCTCAGTGTCCGGACACGACTAGCTTTACCGACAGCACCTGCAGTCAGGGCCCATACCTGGGCAACTGGACCGCTACGGGAACATTCGAACATTCCCGGCCCTCAGGGGCCTCCTGTGGCCCCTTCAAGTCCAGCGAGCCTGGCCTGGGCGCAACGGACCCGCCACCAACCCGCCAGCCTGGCACTCCGCAAGCAAGAGGAAGAAGAGAGCAAGCGCTGTAAAGCGCTCTCTGACAGCTATGAGCTCTCCACGGACCTGCAGGACAAGAAGGTGTGGATGTGTGTGTGCCTCAAGAAATGCATATAACCATTTTGACCTGCCATTGTGTATTTACACTGGGGCAGTACCATGGTTAAATGTATGTATATATAAGAAATATATAAACATACACGTGTGTGTAGTTCTAGGCATGGTTTGAAAAAATATATTAATTGTACATCTTGGGAATGGGAAATGGGTCAATGCTGTTGATATTTTATTTATTTTTGTCAATGCAATAATTAAATAAAAAATGCATCCATATGAAAATCATACATACAAAGACTTAAATACATATCTTCTATGATGGGCATGTTTTAAATTTCTAAATAATGATTCATTTTAATTTCTTTTTCATGCAAAAAGTCAACAATTTTAGGATGGTATGACCAAAAAAAAGCAGTTTTGTTCAAATATTACATGGGAACATGCATAGTACAGAATTATATCAGATGGTCATGCCGTAGTGCTTTCATACAGTAATTACGGTGGAATTGAATGCACAGTATATCATATTTATGTACAGTGGTGTTTGCACATATCATTTAAAGAAATCATGCAATCACTAAAAAAACAGTATTACCATGTTTTCATACCATTAATGAAAGGAAATCTTCTGCTTGTCAAACACTGTTAACTTTCCTTAATTTGTGCTTGCTTAATGTTTGCCAAAACTCTCAGCGGCACAAACAGCCCATAGGAAAATCTACTTATCACAACGTGTTTGTGTTTTAATGTGCATGGAGGCCATATTACAAGCTTTTAAACTACAGTCATGCCTTGAATGCACTTAATGTCCTCCAGTCATGCTAATGTGAAGCCAAACCTCCATCATCTCACATAATGAAAGATGGGATTGCAGTTATGATCCATACCGTGCTGTTATGTTTTCATATTACTACCAAGAATTTCTGCATTGGGGAAATATCCACTCATTGAAGAGTGACTGAGGCTTCCGAAAGATTCACATGAACACTCAACTTCAATGTAAACTGCTATGTACAGAAATCTATGCTTTATTTTATTAATTATTTAACTACATTGCTGTTAAATTGAGTCGTTTCCCAGATTCTTTGTGTTTCAGGTTTGATTAGCAAAGTATGTAGACAGTACATTACTAGGTTTGAAGAACAAAGCAATATGTCTTTCTGTCTTCAATTCCATTCAGGTGGAGCATGCTGGAGAGGAAGTATGGCGGCTACTTCCTGAGCAGGCGAGCTGGCTCGCACGATTCAGACAGCATTCCGGCAGTATCGCATGAACAAGAACTTTCAACGGCTGCGCAGTTCCGCCTCAGAAAGCCGAATGACTCTGCCGGATCATCCTGTCAAACATGCGTTCGCAGTACTCGTTTGATGAGCGACAGCCACAGGCAATATAACATATAATGGTTAAAGCCTGTACTAAGTGCAAAATTGAGCTTTGACTGTTTGATATTGATTCTGTTTTATGTGATATTTATGTCATTTTAATTCCTATTTTTAATATGAATTATTGCTCAGGTTCAGCCCCAAACGCCCCAGCAGCAGCAAGGTCGATATACCAGCCATCACACTTCAACTCCAGGAACAGCTGGCCAGGCAGGAACCACAGACACACAGCAGGAGACTGACTCACCCGGACACTGTCCTTCAGACAGAGAGGAGTACTCGCATGCAGATGACGCCTTCAACAAACAGGTGACGGATGAGGGAAATAGTCCGAAAATGGGCCTTAGAAGTCATGTTAGATTTAGGTTCATTTAAATTCATTTCAGTCCAGGTCACATACAAAGCTGGAATAGTATCTGGAAGAATAGATTTAGGCTATATTAGATTTGGTATAAATTAGTTTTTACATGACAAATGAGACAAATGAGGACTTAACAACAAATCAGGCAAACTTATAATCTTTCAAATCACTCCATGAATTAGACTTAGAGAACATTTGGTTACTTGACAATTAACAGACACTTCTTTCAAAGTAGCTAATTGCAGAGACAATCTCCCTGTAGTCTGAATCTGAAGGCTTTTATTAACGGTGAGAAGAAAGAATCCCTTTTCAGGGCTTTATTTCAGATTTGATGCACTAATATGAAACGATTTAAATGTGGAAAAATGGCTACTGGTGGAATTAGGCATTAGGCAAAATATCAGAAATGCACAATTCTTTTAAAATTTAAAATTCTGGTTAAAACTGATATTCTAACGATGTCTGACAATGTTATGGACAATAACTGATAGTGATATTCTATACTATTTTGCTAAGTTACTTAAAAATAAAACACTGAAAAATATAGTAATTTAAATGCTTTGTATTTTACAATATATTAAAATAGAAAACAGTTTTATTTATTTTTAAAAATGAAATATAGTGCATGCATAAATTATTAGGCTAGTCAATATTCTGGTCATAGTGTTTTCCAATCACATTTGACTAAAATTCCAAACTACACCAATCTTATTAACTACTATTCATTTTTTATGTAATATATAATTTGTTTACCAGAGCTGGAAGTGAAAATGCCTTATATTCATAATTGCATAATTATTAAACAGGTTTTCTTTTACAGGCAAAAAAGACATTTAACTCACAATGAAAAGTCAAAAGCTATTAAATTAACATGAAAAGGATGGCAGGCAGCAGGGTCACAATAACAGGTTGAGAAGGAAAGATACTAACCGCAAAAGACTTTAAGACTTAAGGTGAAGAATTAGGTGTGAAGCCATCAGGAACCCTTAGTCTTCAGTGCCATTTTCCAGAACTGCCAACCTACTTTAAGTCTTCAGAAGTACAAGGTGTCAGGTTCTCAAATACTTTTCTAAAGAATCCTGAAACATAACCCCAACTTAATAAAAACACAAACTGTAGTGGTGTGAAATGCATGAAGACTGTGAGTTCATTTTAAGTCCATCTCCTACCCTGAAAGGTCTGTCTTTGCTCTGTTAGTTGCAGCTCACACCATGGCTCTCTTGCTGTTGTCTGACTTCAACTGGTTCTGGTACCTCAAGAGTCATCTCAACCTATCTGTCCATAAAACGTTTTTTAAAAATCATCTATTTCATGACATTTCAGCTTGTGATCTAACTTAAGTTGAGTCATGTTTCAGGATTCATTGCTTTAGCAAAGTCTCTGAGAACCTGACACCTTTTACTTCCTGAGGAATCCAGGTAGTTTCCTGGTTGTTCGTGTTTCTTTAAAATTGTGGCACTGGAAACTCAAGAATTAAGGCGAAGAATAAGTGCTGAAACCACCAGAAATTCATTAACATGCTTCATTTCTCTCCACCTGTTCTTGTGACCCTGAAGCAATGAGCAATTCACTGTCAAATTACCACACATTTATTTTTTAAATTTCTATAGCATTGCATCCTTCTCATGGGCATTTCATAAATTGATTTTTCAGTGTGCATTAAATCTCCTCTTTTGGGGGGTCCATTTTACCTGTTGGGGAAAAGAAGCCTAATAATTATATATCTTAATATAAGGCGTTATTCACTTTAAGCCTTCATCAACAATTACACATCGGCAATTAATAATCATATACAAATCTTAATAGTCATTAAGATTTATGTGGATTTCAATTGGTAAAATGTGCTTGAAAAAATATTATCATAATATCAACTTGCCTAATACTTATTCACGCACTGTTAATTCACAATATTAATGTTTTTAATGTATTTTTGATCAAATAAATGTTGCCTAAGTGAGCATAAGTGACTAAATCCCCAAACTGACTTTAAAATCCCCAAACTTCTTTTAAAAATACTGTACTCGTAAAACAAGCCTCCAAATGTTTGAAACAGTAGGGTAAATGAATGTGTGCTTTCTCTCAGGTGACCTCTCTGGCTAACTCTTATGGACGACACTCTGACGTGTCAGTCAGGTCGAGGGAGATTCTCAGGATGGTGGTGGAGGAGGCGGCGACGAGAGCGAGGATTTCGGAGAGTGTGTGTGGAGCAACAAACCTACCTCACGTAGGGGGGTTTTAGGGGAGCAAGAGCGTCTAGGGGTCATGCACGAGGACAGCACAGCCACCTCGTACAGCGATGTCACGCTTTATATGGACGACGGCATGCCATGTTCTCCTGCTATCTATTGAGCGGGTTCCCTCTAGCACGGACACCGAGTACTGGGGCGTCAGCAGTGGCGTTGGAGGCCGCGAAGACAGCCGGGATACAGAGGTGGCGGGGAGCAACAACAGTCGGCGGAGCACACCGTGCACCGAATGCAGAGATTTCCGCTTGCGTGGTTCACACCTTCCCGTTCTCACCATAGAGCCGCCTAGCGACAGCTCCGTTGACATGAGCGACCGTTCAGATCGAGGCTCCCTCAGCAGACAGCTGCTTTACGAACAGGAGCCCACGGCGGGCGGATCACCCCAAGGGACACTCAAACACAACCCTGCACCTCGCACACCGAATCCCTGCGCAGCACAGGGCCAAACGCGACCACAGGGCCGCCCGATCCCATCCCTCTGCCTACACACTTACCGCACCATGCTATGATGCACCACCATCACCTCCCGCATCTTCACCATCCACTGCATCACCACCCTTTGCCACACATCCATCACCCCTACCCAGACCCCACGTCTCCCTCACCCACCCAACCTCCACTAACACCTCTGTCTCTCCTCATCCTCCGCGCCCCTGCCCCCACTGGCTTGGAGCACTCGGATGGGGACGACGACTCCTTGAACTCCACCACCAACTCCAATGAGACCATCAACTGCAGCTCAGGCTCTTCTTCTCAGGGACAGTCTAAGGGAGCCGTTGCCTCCTCTAGGAAAACAGACCTATCAGAGAAGAGCAGGCATAGCTGGGACTCACCTGCCTTCAACAACGACGTGTGTACAGAGAAGGCAATACCGCATCGGACTCAACCTCTTCAACAAGTAAGAGATGTTCAATGCGTTACAAGATCAGTGATAGAACTGACATTGTGCGGTAAATTTGAAAATGTAAATGGTGTCCTGCGCTCTAAATCTATTTAAACAAAATTTCCCCTTTTTAATGTAAAATTCCCATTCTATACACAAGCAATGTTTGTATTTAAATAATTATTTTAAATGAACTACAATTATTTAGAATGTTCAGTTTCCCACAATTGAGCATTCTTGTTTTATTTTGTTTCATTAACAATTACAATTGGATCATATTATTTGAGTAACTACATATATAATATTTGTTCTTTAAAAAGTGCATTATCATGTCACACACACACATAAAAAAGTTAAACCGATAAAAATAAAAATGATAACCGATATGTTGTAACAGTAACCTTAAGATTTTAATTTAAAAACATTTAAAGGACAGATATTTTTTCAACTGGCCATCTACAGATTTCTCCTCTATATGGTTTATGACACCTGTCATATTTCATTTTTACATCCTAATATTGTGGAGATGTAGCCTGGCAAACCAGACCTATCAAGATGTTAGGTCTGGGAACTCACAATTGGCATACCTCTATCCGGGGGCGGGATAAAAGGTTGTCTTTCAATATCCCTCTGCACGCCATAGGATAGCGCTAACCAACCAGAGCGATGATGGCTGTGGATGAGTGAGTCCCATGCGTTTTCCCCATGGGTTTCTCTCCAGAGGAGCAAGTTGATATATTAAACTTTTGCCTTATCCGGTCGTCAACTCTGAACACATCTTCCTTTTAAGAATGACTTAAGTTACGTTCTTAACTCCAAGTCATCCGAAAGTCGCGGCCAAAGCCGAATTCGAAAGACCGCGTGAGCAGGAGTAGGAAAGTAGCAGGAAGTGAAACCACCAGACCAACAAGTAGCAGGAAAATCACCTGATGGAAATCACGGCGCAGAACCGTCACAACTCTGCCGTCATTGTGTTAAGCCCACCCACCAACTCTATACACAATGTGATGCCGGACGAATGCCAGACCAGAGTTTGGATTTTCCACTTCGAAAGTCAACGGAGAGTTGCAGCATAATTTTTGCTGCCGCTAGGGTGCGTCTAGATTTCTAGGCTAGTGGAGATGACAAGCCCAGAGTGAACAGAACCTTTTTCTGAATTAATACCTTTGTTAAAATCACAGACGATTTATGGCAGTACAGTGTTTTTTTAAATTGTCCTTATAAATCACAGAGAATTATGAATCATAAAGAATTGAAAATAAAAAGTAACTTACATTTTATGGATCAAGATTGATGTGTTATGAATCTTTTAGCACCGGGGGAACTTTTAGCAGGTTTCTTTAGAAAACTAATTCTCATGAGGAAATGAAACCTCATGCAATCAAATGATTTTTAGGATCAGTTGACGGAAATAAATAAAATATTGCATGATCAAATGCTAAAGGTGGGAACCCAAATCCGTATGTAAGAAGTTAGATCTAATTTCTGTTTAAAGTGTCTATACTTCTGTCTACCCTCATGCTGTTGTCAATATTCTTTTTTTGTCTTTATTCAGTTCATCACAGATTTACTGAAACAAATCCTGTCCTATCTGTTTAATCCTCACTCTCTCTGTCTTCCAGGAAACCAGAGAAGGGGATCCAGTATTTGATAGAGAGGGGTTTTGTCTCAGACACACCTGTGGGCATTGCCCGCTTCATCCTGGAGAGGAAAGGCCTAAGTAGACAGATGATCGGGGAGTTTCTGGGAAATCGACAAAAGCAGTTCAACAAGGATGTGTTGGAGTAAGCAATTATGTTTTTCCTTTCTTCCAGACCCAGATTGTGTCAAAGCATCCATATGCTGTTCACACCAGCCTGGAGGCAAAAAAAATCAACAAATACATGATGGTAGATGAATTCAGCAATCGTTCTGTTTTTCTTTCTCAGCTGTGTGTTAGATGAGATGGATTTCTCGGGTATGGATCTGGATGACGCCCTGAGGAAGTTTCAGGCTCAGATTAAGGTTCAGGGGGAAGCCCAGAAGGTGGAGAGACTGGTAGAGGCCTTCAGGTAGCCTCATGTGACTCATCACACCCTGTGCTCTTTTCTTTGCATTTTGTAGTTTTCCGCATGAGTATCACCTTCTTTCTTTCTTGCAGTCAGAGATACTGCGTGTGCAACCCTGCGCTTGTCCGCCAGTTTCAGAACCCAGACACTATCTTCATCCTGGCATTTGCCATTATCCTCCTCAACACAGACATGTACAGCCCCAACGTCAAAGCTGAGAGGAAGATGAAGCTGGAGGATTTTATCAAGAACCTTAGAGGTGATCCACTCCTTTCCATTAGGTCTAGAATGACTTTCATGTTGTTTTTCTCGTTCATTTTCCCTCTCTTTTTTAATGACAGGAGTGGATAACGGACAGGACATTCCCAGGGATATGTTAGTGGGCATCTACCAGCGCATTCAGAAATGGGAACTCAGGACAAACGATGACCATGTGTCTCAAGTGCAAGCTGTAGAGAGGGTCATCGTGGGGAAGAAACCTGTGAGTCAAACCATGCATTCACTCATGCATGTCACACTTCTGTTAGAAACCCCATATTGTTGTTCAACTTGTAGTTAAAAGGAAATTTGATCTTCAGTTTGTTTGGGTCATTTAGTGTGAGACAAACCAAGTTGTATTTTGATATGCTTTGTGTATGTGCGTGCAGGTGCTGTCTCTGCCACATCGCAGGCTAGTGTGCTGTTGTCAGCTGTATGAAGTCCCTGACCCCAATCGACCACAGCGGAGTGGAGTTCACCAGCGGGAGGTCTTCCTCTTTAATGACCTGCTAGTGGTAAGTCTTCAGTCAGCTTATATTGGTCTAATTATTGCAAGAAGATGTTGAGGAAAAATACTCCCTTTGGTTTAGATAAGACGTGCACTTACAATAAGTGTGTATTCATGCTTATAGTATTATTTGCATTGAAAAATGTATACAGGATGTATAGGCTGTTATATATATATACACCATATGTAACAGTTTTTATTAGAATGATACATTTATATATATATATATATATATATATATATATATATATATATATATATATATATACTACACCACATATTCATTAGTTACAATCAAGCAATTTCTGGTCCTTGGTGAACTTAAAAATGACAAAAATACTATATTCTTTATATATAAATATTCTGTATTTATACATATTAATATTACTACTATTGCTACGACCAACAGCAATAATAATAAATACTTATTATTGAAGATATAATTTGTACTAGTAAGTTTGGACACCTTCTTGTTCTTTATTTATCATTTTATTAAAACGTCATCAAAACTATTAAATAAATAGGCACAAATAGAAATATGAAAATAATACAGTGACCTAAAAAGTATTCCTGCTATTCAGACTGAATGTGTATGTAATTATATATATAAAAGGCTGTCACTAGATTCAAATTTGTATTTACGATTAAACACACACTTATCGTGAAATTAAGCATACACCATTTATCTTCTTAACACGTTCATTTTGTCATCATTTGCTATATCAATCGCTGGGATCATATTACCTGCACATGCTGCCGAATAGGGCCCTCTAGACTAACTCATATGTTTCTGTTAACGGGTTCCCCTCGTGCCAGAATCCATTATCACTGAAGCATATTTTGATGGACTGTGATAGATTGAACTCTGTTAGAATTCTTTATTTTACAGTTGACTCGTATGAAAAAGATTTTTAATGAACTAAGACAAAAGTCTAAGATAAAATGTAAAAAAATATTTTAAGCGTCCCTGTTTAATCTCTTTCTTGTCGATGAATATAGCCTGGGTACCTGGCATGGCGTTAAACTAAAAACAAACCAACAAAAAACATCTGCTACATCCAGCAAAGTAAACTATCAGATTTAAGGGTGATTCTTACAAAACTGTATTTTCTGCTTTTTTTATAGGTAAATTTAGGTGTCTTTCCTAAAAAGGACACTTGGAGACTCCAAAAGAACATTTTATAATTCATAAATGTATGCACACCAAAGCACTCATTTATATATATACAAAATATTACAGAAAAGAAAACTTCACTGAATTCACAGTATAGTATGTATGTGTACAGTGCAACAGCAAAGAGCTTTTTACATTTAGACAAGTCAGGTTCCGATACTGAACAGGACCACATGGAAATGCCAAAAAAAAAAAATTAACCTGTCAAAACATTGTCCTGAATGCATGGGGAAACAACGTGAATGTTTCCTGTTTGGACTTATCTTTACCTTGATTGCAATCTTCATCCATTAAAACTTTACTAGCGAGAACGCTGGTTTGCAGAGAAACAAAGATTCATCTAGCCATACAGCGGTGGGATGTTTCGATATTCTGCTTAGTCTGTATTTCACTTTATTTTGTGAGGTCTCGCACTCTTCAGACGCAATTACAGAATATGACAGAGCTCGTGTTTTAAAGTGAAATACAATGAATGATTCACTAAGAACGTAACATGTGTCTCTATTCTCTCTGCCTCCTCTGATGTATTCATCCTGGTTTTATTTACAGTAGCACTGTTTTGGACGTGTTGTTCAAATTCCCTTACTGGATCATTGGACTGAAAACGTTACTTGAGTTTAGCAGCTTAAAGTGATCTGTTCACAATCAGATAAGTGGAATCTGTTTAGAATTTAAAAAGCTGCTTTCGCCAATAATAATAAACTTGACTTCTAACTGCGTGACGTAAATTACGTTAATGATACAATTCCACGTGCTTCGGTATATTCTGTCAAGTGTGTCCAAGCATTTTTTTGTGTCCAAGCATTTTTTCTGAGTATGTACATGTATAATGATCATAACTACATCCTAACATCCCTTCTGTTCCCCACTGCAGGTAACGAAGATTTTTCAGAAGAAGAAGACGTCTGTGACGTACAGTTTCAGACAGTCCTTTCCCTTGGTGGAGATGCAGGTTCATATGTTCCAGAACTCCTGTAAGTATATTCATCCCTCCATCTGTCTCACCATCTGTCCCTCCTTCTCTATTTATACTATCACTCCATTCCAGCTCGCTCACACACTCTGCTCTCATCCACTCCATCTCAGCTCGGTGCTCTCATTACCCTTCTCTTGCTTTCATGTAGGTGGTGTTTTGGTTTCATCCTCTTGCCATCATCTCCATTGGAGCTATTCTGTTGATTTCTAAGAACAACTGTTGTCTATTTATCTTAATATTAGTATTTGTTAGTTCTAAAACAAGTGCAAAACAAATAAAGTGAACATCCTTAAAAGAAGATAAATTAGCCTAAAGTAAAATGTCAAATGATTCAGACAATCTATTTTGAATTAAATTGATTTTTCTTTCCCCATTGGTCAGTTGTTTATTATTTTTTAAACAGAAACCTCTTAATGCTTAAAAGAAAAAACGAATAGGGTAAGAAAACAATTGACGTATAATTTTGATAGTACACACAGTGCATTTATTTTGTTTTAAAGTCCTAGAAAACAAAAACCAAGGTTATAAAAATATTGTTGAATGTGTTAGGAAACTAGCTTTTCTGGGTTTAATTTTAGAACAGTTCTTGTGTTTATCTGTGGACTTTTGTCAAAATAATAGATCTATAACTAATTACATGAGGCACAGCACATGACTCTTTATCTGGTTCACTCTTTAATTGGCTCCATTTACCCTCCATCTCTATTCCTCAATCTCAGATGATCTCACGGTATCAGACTGACATCAGCAATGCCCGGCAGTGAGCTGTAAAGGTTTTGATCGTGTTCAATGCGCCGAGCCAGCAAGACCGAACACGCTTCACCAGTGACCTTCGTGAGAGCATTCGCTGGAGGTTCAGGATATGGAGAAATACCGTGTAGAATGTAGAAATCTTTTTATAGGATCTGTTCTTTCAAAGCATGAGGTTATTTTCCTGTATGCAAACTGAAATTTCTGAAATTTGCTGTGTGGCTGATGGTTAAGGTTCATTTTGTGTCTGTTCTCCGTAGCTGAGTTAGAGAAGCAGAAAAGGTGTGATGCGTCCAGGGCTCATGAGTGGAGATGTGGGCGGGGTTGTCGGAATGAAGACTGAGGCTGTGAACGGCACTCTGGGAAGGCCCAGTCTGGATGACACGTACACAGCAGGGAGGGGCTTAAACGAACCGCTCTTTAGCTCCTCACTGAGAGACCTCTCTGAGACAGGTACAACACCCATTTACACATCAAACTCCCTTCTATTTCAACTAAGTTCTCAAAAAATGCAAGACAGATTAGTACGTTTAATTATGCACCCCAGATTTCTGTTTGCTGTAGAGTTAAAAAAAATAAAACAATATATTGGGGAAATATTTATAAATCCACCACAGTTTGATCATGAATGCCATACTGTAACATCTGTAATGAAGTACAGATTGACAGACAGTGCCCTCTAATGGCACATTATGTCTTTGCATACTTTTTTTAAATTCGGTGGCTGTATTTTGAATGTCAAACGTGCAATTTGCAGTGATAAGTATGTGCACTAGTATGTCACAGTATACATAAAATGCATAGGTTCTACATTTGTTCAAATGTGCAGTGTATATTGGAGCAGACTCTGTGTAAGGGCCGTGACACCAAGCCATCAGTCGGCCATTCGTGGGCCAGTCCGTGCAGCGCTGTCAAGCTAGTTTTTGCGATATATTCCACATGTCGGCAGCAGTTCGCCCGATTCATCATGTTGCATCTGAGCCGTCAGTGAGAGAGATCATGTTATTTTGGTTTAAAGGTTATCCTAACTATAAGATTTTTAAAGAACATTCCTTTCTGGAAAATGAGTACTTCTTAAATTTGATCTTAAAAACAATCTTAATAAAACATATAAGAACATTACAAGAAAAGTTAAATAGAAAATATTCGTATGTTTTTTCTTAAGTAAGAAAATAAAAAATTGGCAGTTAAGAAAAATGTAATTCTTAAGAATGATTAGTGAATCTGGACAAGAATTAAAGTGAAAGTGATGAACGCAAGCAAAGAACTGTTCTGATTTTATGTAATCTGACCTGAGCATTCCAATACGCAAGTATTTTTCAGTAACCGCATGAGCCGCCTGGAATTGAAAAAGGGATCAGCATGATTGATATTCAAAATGGTAAGCAAGTGCTGTTTATGGTTTGTATATCTGCAGTTCTAGTTTCGGTTTACCTTTTTTGAATGGCAAATAAAGACTTTTGATACCTGCTGATATAGCGCACCGTTTTGGCTTAGTTCGCAGCCAACGTGGCCGCTGAGTTCTTTGACGTCGGCTTGTGTGTTACGGCCTTAATACTGTATCACACAATGCACAATGCAAACATCTTGACTGTGGCCACCTATTTCCATGATGTAAAAGCTGCCAACATTTTTTAAATCTCTTTCTTTTCTCGATGGTAAATCAGGTTGCCAAGAGTTAAGACATATTTACGCAAATACAAAATTGCCTTTTGAGTATTAACTTGCAGAATTAAACACAAATGTAATATGGTCATGGTTTCCAACCATGTCGGTTGAGTGCCGTGAAGTTTAGTTTTGTCAGTATATGTTTGTGTAGACAATTTGTACACATTGTTTGTTGTAAATGGATCATCCAGGGTCAAATAGCTTTTGGAAAATGTTTTCTCTATGGCCGTTGACCCTGACCTTGCTGTGCTCTGGTTGGGTGCAGGAAGTCGAGGCCGTAGAAACAGTGTTGGCTCTTTGGATAGTACCATTGAAGTAAGTCGGACAGATCTTACTAACTGCTCGTAATCGCGTTGACATGGAATGATCTTGTGTTGCAGCTTTCTCAAGTACATGAGTCCACTGTACTGTATTTACTAAAACAGCTATGCATGAATTTGTGATTTTTGTTTGGTGAAGTGCAGCATGTTTTATTTCATATTGTGTAAAAACAGTAATCTGTGTTTGCTTTGCATGCAGCATGTCTAATAGGTTATGCTTGATGCATTTGCTACTAAATTCTACTAACTAATGCATTGCTCTGGTATAATAACACCTCAAATCAGTGTTTGAGGATTGCTTCTGATTCGGATACATGTTTTGCCTGAGTGAAATGAGTGAGGCACTCAAATAAGGAAGCTTTAGTTTGTTATATATACTGTATGGTCAATCATCACAAACATCTGACTGCATTGTGATTTGTTTAATGGACATTGACATTTCTAACTTTTGCAAGATGTTTGAGGCTGTTTTTATTTAATGCCAAAAGGCTTTTTGGTTTTCTGCTGTCCAGGAGATGTGTGTACTGTATCAAGCTACATCATTTTCTTGCTCTTAATTAAAATTAAGCATGTTCTGATATTAAAATTCTTGCTGATGCAGACAAGCCAACACTTATTTAGTGTATTATATATTCTATAATATATTAAAGCAATTAAAATGTATACAGTGAATTCATCCATCACAACGTTATATGATTTGCTAAAGATTACATTTAAAAATATGTAATAAGTATTCAATATATGTAGTCTTGTAATCTTGTAAATCTCAAAATAAATATTATTTTCATACTGAATATTAAGGTTTTCAAAAGTGCCAGTACTTCAGTACCACGTTGGTACTGAAATTTTTAAAATGTGACAATACCAGCATTTATGCTGTACCGGTAGTACAGAGTACTGTGTATATTGGCTTTCAAACGCTCCTATTTGTATCTGTGTAAGTGCTCTGTGAAGAGGTTTCTATTTACAACATGTTTGTGAAATGTTGATTATTATAGCCAATCACAGACATGCAGTATCTGTTGAGTGCATGAACCAAGGGCCAATCAGAGGTCTTTTAGTTAGTCAGAATTCTCTCAACACCACTCAAATCACACCAGAGTTCGCAAATCCTTTCATTATTACCAACAAAGTGTAGATCTGAGTGAGCAGGTGCTGAACGTACCCCAAGTGATTGACAGATCAAACATAGAGTCAGTTCTGGCAGGTTACGTTAGTCATGCTCGCATCAAAACTAATTTAATTTAATTAATATTTTTTTATTGTCAAATAGTAGTAATAATATTGGTACCAACCATTGGTACCAAATAGTAATGGTATTGGTTCCAGACTACTGTAATTATGGTTACCGTGACGTTTTATAAATTGGGTATCTGCTAATACATAAATCATTATTGCTATTCAATATTGGCCAGAATGTTAATATCAGTGTATCCCTGAAAAAAACATGCATTAATTATTTTACGAAGTAACTGGGGCATGTTTGTCACTCATTAGTAGCAACACTGTCCATCCTCTCAGATTTTCAGTACAGTGACTGTCTGGCTTTGTGTGTTTTGCACACTATAGGGATCCATCATTAATAGTCCTCAGCCGCATCAGCGTTTGCCCATGGGGGGTGCTGTTCCAAGTTGCTACGGGCTGGAAGACTACCGGCCTCACCGCCCCATCCTGAGCCCCGGAGTAGGGGTGGGGGGTGGGCCGGGGCAGCTTCACAATGCCGTAGGCAATATGAGGGGTCCCTGGCATCAACGATCGAGGTGGAGGGCCGGGGAGCAGTTCTGGAGGGAGCAATTCCGGTTCCTTCCTGGGCTCACTGTTTGGGAGCAAACGCGCCAAACCCCCTGCTCCCCTTATTCCCCCCGGGCCACATTACCCGGCCCCCGTGCCACCTCCTACTACAGGAGGACCACCGCCTCCGTCCCCCTCCGCCCTCAGCCAGTCAGACCCCGGTGGGCCTTCCAAGATCCAGAGCGCTGCACGCTCAGTGCTGTCACAACAACTTTGGGCAGCCTCCGCCCCCCTACCACCATCATCATCGGTATCATGTGCAGGTCGCCACCCCTGGCCACCCACCCATCCATCAGACCCTACAACGAGGGTCCCTCCCACGACGTGGGCCGCCCGCTCCTTCACACGCCCAGCTCCAGCAGCAACTATCCCATCATGCTATGCAGCAAGGCCGTTACGGAAATATGGCATGCACTCCACCGCCTCTGTCCCCGCACTCGCCCCATTCGCCCATCGCCCCTTTCAGACTTCTACCACATGCACCCCAATACCATACGCCACGTGCGCGTGCCCGGTCCTACCGCAAGCTTCCTCTTACTCTGTCTCACTCTCAGCCCCACCCTCACGCCCACTCCCACGTTCACTCTCATACCCACAGCCATCCCGTCCACGCCCACAGCCCTCACCCCTTACTGCATCACTCTCAAAACCATCAAACTCATTTCGTTTCTCGCCGCCCCCTCAGGCACCATCCGCCATCACCGCCCGGCACATACCCCAGGGCGCCGGCCACTACATACCACAGTACCCGCCCCTTTCCTCCATTCCACCTCCTCCACCACATTCCCCATTACCTCCTCCGTCACCACACCCCTCTCACCCTCTTACCCCGCTCTCCCCACTAGCTCCGCAGCTCCCGGGACCCATGGGGGTGCTGTCGGGCGGCCAGGGGCGAGGCGGAGCGCGGAGCCGGCAACAGCAGCACGTTAGGCAGCTCCAAATCCAAACCTATCGAACCGCATCAGCACGGTGGTATGAGGGTAAGCCACAGCAGAGGGCACAGAGTCTCAGACGCGGAGAAGTTGGAAGCCCAGGAAAGAGGAAACGTACCATACTCAGACTCTGTTACTTCCATATCCGCTTCCCTCACGTGTAGAGTGGGAAACCTGGCTGGCTACATGCTCATTGCTAGCCTGAACAGCCTCTTGCTGTCCGCTGCCATGTGTGTGACAGCATAAAATCTCCGACTGAAGATCTGAGGAGCCCAATGGATTCAATGGTGAAGCAGATGAAAGTGTTTGTAAGAGTTTGAGTTGAATTTGACGCCAAAGTAAAAGGCTACAGGGGGAAAGGGGGTGCCAACTTAAATCAGACTAATGAATTTAAGATTCAGTTTAAGAAGACGATCATGGTGAACTCTTCAAAAACTCAACATGGATGCATAAGCAGACTGGCGAGTGCAAAATATTAAAGAAACTGAACTCTTTTTTTTTATTTGTAGTCTTTTCAGTTTTCATGCGTCTCAGATGACAATCATTTCAGGGTCAGAAAGAAAATGTTTGCTCGATACATTCCTCAAAATTGTCAATCGTATTCCTCAGCGTGTAAAAAGGGCCAGCATGCACTTAGAGGAATGCCAAACACTATATTTTGATTCTTTTAAACTTTTATCTTGACTTGAGAGTGAAGGGACGGGGTGGGAATTGCTGGGAAAACTTCACTAAGTCTGCATGGTAAAAGAATGATCACTATTTTGGAACTATTTGAAACTGTTTTTTGCTTTTTGTTTTTGTCTTGAAGAGGCTGGGCATCAGGTTTGCAATAAGTCAGCCATAACAGTAAAAAAACCTTTTTGAAGACCTCAGTGAAGTCATTATGTAATTTGCGCCTTTCATTTATTAAACTGAATGTGTAGAAAGAGATTTAAATTGTTTGGTAGATATTAAGTCTAACCTAGCATAACAAACCTAAATGTAACATACACAAAAGAGTCATAACTAATAACGACCAATAATCAAGACATGGATAAATAGAAAAATCAGCACTGCATTTTTTTTACCTGCACCTGTTACCTCAACATCTCTCCTTCCCTTTTTAGCATTGATATTTCACTATTATTTTTGTGTTTTTATTTAAAGAATCTCACCTGACCAATGAAACATTTATATTTGGCAATTCATTACATAACCTTAGTGCCTACTGTAAAGGTTTGTCATTGGTGGTTCGTTGAAAGTGGTTACATTGTGATACACCTGGATATTTCTCTGGATGACCTGTTGGAGGAGCAGGATGTTCGTAGAGAGTGTCATTGAAACTTTGAAATGAATTAAGTATTTCTGGACTCACAGTTAAAATGTGTTACAGATATCTTAAATATTTAGAAGTAACTGGATTTTGAAAAGAAAATCTGTATATGGGTGATTTTAATGGGTAAATTTATTACTATTATGATGTCAAATAATACTGATATAATTCTTGCTTTTTTGGTGTAAAAGCTACTGCTAATATGATACATGGTTATGTTTTAGCAGAGTGCCGTGCTGAGTGTTTTCTAAGAGCTTTTTTTAGACAGAACAACAGGCTAGGTTTTTTTTTGTGTGTGTGTGTGTGTACAATTAATGTTTATCCAACTGATCGGACTGCTGATTTCAGGTAAATGTTTCGCAGCAAGTTTATAAAACTATATTATCCGCATAAATGCTATATGATCCATGTAAAACTTATTGTTGCCAGAAGCCATACACACTGGAGCAACTTGCTCTTTTAATATTGTGAATTTTGCAAGAGTTGCATGTCCAATGTCAGTGCCCTCTTATTTTTTATATGAAAGTGTGTTTAGAGGACTTCAATTCATGCACACACACTCATTTACACTGAGAGAGTTGTGAATATTACACTTTAATTGTGAAGATCTTTTGCTGAAAGTTTCTGGTTTTGCACATACACAAGTTAAAAATCATCAGTGCCTAGGATCCAAAGTCCCTATAACATCTGCATCCCTCCAAACAGTCCCTATCTCTTTCTACTTCCACTTTCCCCTTCAACAACCAAAATGGTGCCTTCTTCTCCATTAAGCAGAATAATTCAAAGTATTACATTATGTGATGTTTGTGTTGAGGAGTTATTTTTATACTTGAAAAATAAAAAGTCCTATGAGAATGAAAACATCCTAAATAAGAATATTGATCTCTGCTGCTAGGCCCAGCCCTTTTTTTTTCTTTTTTTTTTAAATTATTATTATTTTCATTGCCTGTATAAAATACATTTAGTCAAACCATATTACTGTATATTCAGGTAATTGATTCCAGAACTTCAAATCTGCTAGCATTATCCATTATTGGAAACCTTAAAGGAGTAGTTCACTTTTGAAAAAAATGCTGATAATTTACTTACCCCCATGTCATATAAGATGTCCATGTCATTCTTTCTTTAGTCGAAAGAAATTAAGGTTTTTAATGAAAACATTCCAGCATTTCTCTCATATAATGCACTTAGGTGGGAACCAAACGGTTCAAGGTCCAAATGACACTTTCAGTGCAAACTGCAAACTGTTCAAAGGGCTTTAAACGATTCCAGACGATGAATAAGGGTCTTATCAAGGGAAACGATTGCTCATTTAATAAATAAATAACGAACTTTAAGTTTTATAAGCTCAAATGCTCGCTCTGTTCTGTGACGCACGTTTGTGACCCTCCTGTTCGAACTCGTTCATCAAAATGAACGAATCTTTTTCCGAGTCATTTGGTTCATTCAACGAACGAAAGATTTGTTCATGGAGAAAAATGCTGGAATGTTTTCATCAAAAACCTTAATTTCTTTTCAACTGAAGAAAGAAAGACATGGACATCTTGGATGACATAGGGGTGAGTAAATTATCAGCAAAAGTTTTTTGAAAAGTGAACTACTCCTTTAAGGCCCTTGTAGATAAACAGGAACTCCATGTCCCTGTTCATAAGCTGTGGCGTGATCTGAATTTAGAGGGCCGTACAATACATTTCACATTATTTTCCTATGGGTGGTTTTGCTTCTCTCTAACTCTAACGCTTTGCTCTTGTGCTTGTATTAAGAGTCCTGAAAGCTGGGGCATGCTGAGCTCAAACAAAAATAAAGCAGAGATGTATGAGGTATAAAAAAAATTGATCGAGTAGTTTTTTAAGATGCGTGTTCTGGTTTCTGACACGCCAATGTCTTGCGCCACCGTGCCCTGTGTTGCATGTCTGCACTTAGCTGAATGATGCTGTATAAACCTGAATGTATATATTAGCTGATATAATTATGCCATATTTACTCTGCACTGGACTGAGGAATCCATATCTGGTTGGGAATGGGAACACTGAACCATTGTTTACATTTTAAGGACCTGGGGATGGGGGGGGATTGGAACAAATTGTAATTGTAAAATTGTATCAGTATGTGTGTGTAAGAGCAGTTCCTATATTTAAAATTAATTGTATGAAGTTTTATTTGTATATATGTATGAGGTTTCGATGCAGAACTAATTCAGAGACATTATGTGATAATTTATTGCTCTCATTCTATAAAACTTGTTCTTGCTGTTGGAAAGTTGTTGTTTTTTTAATATTTAATTTTTTTTTTTTTTTTTTTTTGAGTGATTGTTTGGCTGTGTGTGTGTACAGTATGGATGTGTATGTGTGCAATTAGTATATGAAGATTTATTTTAAGCATACAAAATCATTTTATTTGTCTAAAATGTTATATTTTTTTATACTGTCTCAGCAATGCATTGAAATAACCACTCAAGAACTAATGCACATTACACATTGTATAATTAGGACTATTGATATCAGTCAACAGGTAGGTACCGTATGAGTACAACTGTAGGTTTCTACATTTTTATCTAACACCAAGACAGAAATGACAAATGATGCTGGATAAAGTACTCTGGTCACATACATTTGTATACTGAGAAATGGAAGTTAAATTTCCACTAAAGTTCATTGTGTTTCTGGCATTTACAATATAGTCAAAATCATAGTCATAGTCATGCAAAATTAGTTGAGCTGAACAAGTGACTCTCATCACCAAACTGGTCAAAACTCTTAAGGCCATGTTCTACAAAATCTTTAAACGGTTTTAAACGCTTGCTATAATATGCTAACAAATTTGTATATCAATAATTTGTTTATTAAGAAGAATATCCTTTCATTTTTAGGTCATTTGCTACACTGTTGTGTGCACCATTTCAGGTTAAATGCTCCTTATAACAGTATATTAAAATGTACAAACTGTTTTCATTTTGTAGCTGGTTATATTTCAGGATCCCGGAGTGTTTTGTGCTTCCACTTTTGCTGGTGATCAGTATGTGTTCGCATTAGGCCACATAGGCTTTGTGAAAGTCTCTCTGTGATGACTTGGGGTCTTAGAGAAAAAAATTACCATACATTCAAAATTAAAAAGCATAATGTGGCTTACATTGTGCTTTTGTCTTATTTGGGTCCTAATAAAAGTACAGGAGAATAGTGTAATCAGACTATCACAAATAAGCAGTACAAATCTCAGTTCAGCACCACGTCTCCACGTAGAAAAGTTAAGAATGATTGTGTCTGCACAGGTTGAGCACTTATATGATGCTGTAGTTTGAGCCGTAAGTTGTACAAAAGTCCTATTGTTATCCAATTCTGCTATTGTCAATGAAAATCTAGAATTAATGTTGTTCTTTTGGTTCAGCTATGAGGAAATTGCCGTATGAATTCAATTTGTTCTATATACTTGCTTGCAATGGGCAGATTTAGAGTGAACAGTTTTCCTGCTCAACCCCACAAAGAGACCTGTCTGTCTGTGTGCAGTTTGTGTGTCTGTTGTGCTTGTCTGTGTACGTTCAGTCAACATTCATAAACTTCATAAACATTCTGTCTTTTAGTTTGAACAGTTAACAGAAATTCTTTAACGCATATATGCTTGACCCCAGAGGAGCATCAGTAATGTATATTGAGTGTCACATTCAGTAATCAAGAAAATCAAGTTTTTCCAATAACTTTAGAGTACCACCACCCAAAAAACTTCTTGAGTTTTAACTAGTCTTGATTTGAAATGTACATTCACATGAATCATCACAGCGTAAGATATTAAGGACTTCAGAGAATGATAATGTTGAATTAAAGAGGGTGATCGATGCTAAACATTGCTCAGCCATAATAGTAAAGTGGAGTGATGATCCTTTGAAACAGTTGAGAACTGTTCAAGATGGTAATTGGATAAAATAGATTCTCTTTCTGTTGTCCTTCCTCACCATCCTTTCATTTCAGACTGTGGTAACGGACAGAAGAGGATTGTACACCTTTGTCCCGTCTGGAGAGCGAGAGCCATGTGCCAGTAGCTCTTGGATGGTGATCCAGTTGTCCAGTATGCGTCTATTGCGTTTCTTTGGAGCTTCTTTTTCTGACTGAGCTCTAAGATTGAGGCTGAGTTCTGACCTGACTCTGACTGGCTCTCCTTGCCCACGTCCAGACCACGATCCCGGAGATATTCCAAGCGACTCTGCATCATAAACTCCCTGCGTCTGCGCTGCTCACGGGCCCTCAAAAGCTGTTGCTTACGCTCTTCTTTGCTCCAGTCAGCGTCCCATCTTCATTTCGCTCACTGCATCGTCATCAGTTGTCATTCCACTACGTTCCTCACGGATCTTCATTGCTCTGGCTTTCAAGAGTCGGTCTCGGACGGGACGTTTGGCCACATAGCGTGTCCCATCGCTCCTAATCTTCACCTTCCACTCCATGCGTGGTGAAGCAGGGGGCAGCGGCAAAGGTAAAGCCAGAGAAAGCTTCACTGGGCTGGGTTGAGGCAGCGACCCAAAAGTGCCATTCCTTTGGCCCTCACGGTCACTGCCGCCCATTGGAGCCTCACTTTCTCCTTCCACGGCTCTATCCAAGGGTCCAGAACTTTCAGAAATTGAAGATCCCAGATGCATGCAACTCTGGTAGCGTTCTGGAGTGAAGCAGTTGGAATGGCGGCGTCGAGTGAAGTAAGGACTTGACTCTGCACTACGACCACCATTCCGGTCATGGCTGCTCACCCTAGAATTGCCACCGTGTGTCACCCCTTCAGGCATGCGACGGATGGTTCCTTCTCTGGAGAGTGAGTAGTATTTCTGGTTCATAGGGGTGTTAGTCTGAAACTTCTTGTAGCTGCTTGGTGAATATGAACTGTTGAGGCTTGCTCGTCCCCTTTCACACCAGGTTGGTCGATCCTTGTGTCTACTTAGAAGAGGGCTTGTTGACTCTTCCAACTGAGAAACTGGAAGTCGATGCTCACTCACCATAGGCGTGCTCCTGCAACTCTCTCCCCCAGTGTTGTAAGCGCTGGTGCTGTCCTTGTCCGACCGTTCCTTCTCAGGAAGTTCGTTGATGTCGGATAGCTCATGCAATGGAGACCCCTGAGGTTCTGCAGATACCCGGCCAGATGTTTCTTCCTCCATCAGCCAGGCTTTCAAACAGCGCTCTCTTAACTGCTGCATCTTCTGTGCCCGTAGAATGTTCCGGCACTTAAACTCAAGATGTCTCATTTCCTCTTCCAAAAGCGCCATCTCGTGTGGAGTCAGGTTCTCGTTACTGTTTTCATCCAGAGTCTCTTCCCTCTCCCTATTCTCATCTTCCTTTTGTGCCTCTCCTTCTTTCTGAACTTGCTGCACTTTCTTGATCCTCTTTTCATAACGACACTTAATTTCCAGAAGTTGCCTGTACCTCTTCGCATTCCTCCTCTGTCAGACCCGGCATCATCATCCCGCTGATGGGATCGTGAAGATACCCTCCACCCACGCTTCCACAGTCCAGTGAGTCTGTGCTGAGGTGGAGCTCTCGGAGGGGGAACAGTGGAGATGGCGTGTCGCTCCCTCCTCCGCTGTTCCTGCTGGGCCTGAACTTGCGCAAGCTGCCAGGTGTGTTGGTGGCATTTGTGTTGGAGGCACTGGTCTGCTCGTCGCCCAGAAGGATGTCATGCTCAGAGGACTCTTCATTCTTTGTGCTCTCATCAGTGCGACCCACACCACTGTCGAGCTCCTGACTGTTGCTAAGGGTTGCTAGGCTGAGCATGGGTGTCTCCCGATGTAGGGCTTCTTCAGGAATGCCTGCTTGGGTTCTCTTTTGGCGGAAATGGTACAGGCCGGACAGATGTGAAGTATTTAGGCTGTCCACACTCATCTCTACAGGTAACTCACAATCAAGCTCCTCTGGGTCCAAATGGGTGTCCGTCTAGGGAAAAGGCACAAAAAAGGAAGTGAAGTGGAAAAGTAAGCTAGCACAGAGGGGAAGATGGTTCACTTTGAAATTAATTTTTGATATGTTTTAGCTTACCTCAAGGGCATCCAAGATGTAGGTGTCTTTGTTTCCACAGTATTTTCAATTTTGACATTTTTCGGTCAAACCGGTGTTGTCTGTCAGTCATATAATGCAGGTATGTGGGTCCGCCTCAAAGAGCATCCACAGAGAAGTCAAAATTGTAAGTACACATTGATGGCCTAAGACATGAACAAGTGGTTTGTGTGAGAAAACGAACAGTATTTATATAGTTTTTACCTCTTGTTACAGCTGTCGAACTGATCTGAATCAGAAGTCCAACTGAACCGAACTGAACCGTCTCCACGTTGGCGCCGGAAGTGATCTCTCGCACGTCTACGTCATGCAATGTTTATACAGAGATTTCGGGAGTTTTATCTTTCACTAAACATATTTAGATATACGGGAAATCACAATGGAAGATGATTTCGATATATGTAAATATGTTTAGTAAAAGGTAAAACTCCTGAAATCTCTGTGTAAACATTGCGTGACGTAGACGCTCAAGAGATCACTTCCGGCGTAATGTTGGAGACAGCTCAGTTCGGTTCAGTTGGACTTCAGATTTAGATCAGTTCGACGGCTGTTAACAAGATGTAAAAACGATATAAATACTGTTTGTTTCTCACACAAACCGCTCGTTTCGTGTCTTAGGCCATCAGTGTGTACTTACTCACGAGTCATTAAATCATGTTTAATTTTGACTTTTCTGTGCATGCACTTTGAGGCGGACCTCCATACCTGCATTATATGACTGACAGACAACAACGGTTTGACCAAAAAATTTCAAAATTGAAAATGCTGTGAAAACAAAGACACCTACATCTTGGATGCCCTTGAGGTAAGCTAAAACATATCAAAAATTAATTTCAAAGTGAACTATCCTTTTAAGAGGTTGACATCACCAGTATTGTCATAAAAGTAAATATATGCAGTAATACACTTCAACACTAGATGGCAATATAGACATTTGTTTAAATGTGTTCAACATATTTAGTTATAACACAAGGATTGTGGGGTCTGTTATTTATAGTAATGTTCTAATATGTGTATTAATATATATTATACATCTGCATTATTATACATATAGTTTGTCTTAGGTTACACTGTATATTATAGTGTTCTTGTTACACATGTTGCATTTACTATAGTAATAACAGTAAATTATATGCAATTACATGGAACTAACTCTAAACCAAACCCTATTTCTAACCATAACCCAATAGTAAATACTTCTGTTAATTAGAAATGCTGTTAATTAATATTACTCAGGAAATGTATAATTACACTGTTACAAGGACACGGACATGGAAATTAAAGATTTATTTTCTTTTGACATACTTTGTAACAAAGTGGCACTACTCTGAATGTTTGTGAAAATGATGTCCTACAGGTTTATTGATGAATACAGATTTATTGATGTATTGATTTGTTTTGCCCTGAGTATCTTTGTCTATAAGACAATAATCAATTGCAATTGTCACTTGATTACTATGTCTCTCTCTTCTTCTTTTCTTGATTTAGTCAGCTTGTAATCTTTTTCTGTTAGTCAACCATTCTCTTTTCCCTTTCTGTTTCTTTATTACTGTCCTCCATCTCTATCCATCTCTTCCACTCTTGGTCTGACAGCTCCACTTGTTTCTGGTCTTCAGTTCATCATTAATCATTTTGTGTTGCTGGGAGGGTGATGAGAATGAGAGGTTCAAAATGGCCCTCTTTTTGTTCTGATCTTGTTAGTGCTGAGCGTTGGCTGAAATGAGCTCCCTGTTTTATTCATTAGCTGACGGCTGTGCTCATGATAGATGATTTTTGCTGGCTGCACAGTGCACACAATAACCAACAGCCATTTTTTTCAATATCTCCACTGGATCCCCAGAAATTGCAGAACAATTGACATAGTTACAAAGTCATAAATTTAGAGCACCATATATACAGCTCTGAAATAGGTGGTCATTTAGAACACATAATAAATGAGTGGTGCAAGAGTAAAAATGCTGTTAAATAGAATATCAAATTTGTTTGAATTTGTTTGAATTGTAGATTTAGTTCAGATTAATTGTTGTTGTGTGTTTTTCTTATTTGTTAGTCACTTTGGATGAAAACATCTGCAAAATGAATAAATATAAATGCATGATTACAGCATTATTGAAGAATATTCAAGGCTTTACATTATATTAATACAATTGCATCACAGTAATTTAAGTACTTAGATGATTGTGTTTCTAATAATGAGCAAAGTACAAATTTACTAATTTATAATGTTTTTTATAAAACCTATAGTGTGTATGTGCAAAGCTTAATCAAATGTGTATGTCCTCGGAAACAGCTGACTGGAAATAAAAATCATCTCCTTTTCTCTCCCTAATGTACCTTGCTCTATACCTCTTCATTTGCCCTCTCTTTCATACCTTCCATCAATTCCTTCAATTGCTCCTCTCTGCATGTCTTTCTAATAGTGCACTTTTCCCCATGCATTCTGTAAAGCAGCTTTGTTCCCTCTCGCTCTTCACCTCCTTGTGGAATAGTGTTAATGGAACTGCCACAAATCCTTGACGCCCATCACTAAGAGTGATCACATGATTGAGACATTGAGTGATGTGAGACTTCTGTTTCCCTTCCTTCAGCAAAATAAGCCATTAATTTTAGGATCTGCTGTCGTTGGGGACAGCGTGGGTCCATTAACTTTGCATGTGCCTCAAAAAGCCTATTTTTGTGTGTATGTGCACTTGAATTGTGCTTGTATGTGTGTGCCTATAGGACCGTTTTATTGCTCAGAGGTTGTGCAAATGATTTCATGGAGATCTTAATTTAAATGGCATTTTAACGTCCGCTTTGTTTGTTTTAGGTTTCTCCTAAAAATGTGCAGTAAGAAGGAAATACAGGAAGTTTTTACCTTTAAAATATAATAACATTTAAAAATATTTACTACTATTGGTGTAAATGCCTTCAGGAGCAGATTTGGACACCCCTGGTCTAGGACATTGATATTTGATAACTAAAGACTTTATATTTTGTTTGCATGTACTCTCATAAATGTCTTTGTCCTTCTTAATTCTATCTAGTGTGTTCATATTGTAAATCCTATTTCTTTCTCCGTGTTACATGTCTTTACCTCTATCTCTGGTCTTGCCAGCAGTAATGAGAAGTTTGTGCTGTCCTCACGGGTCAGGATGGCCACCGCTTCCTCTCGGTTCTGAACTTCCATCCCATTTATCTAATGTGGGACAGACAGAGCCATCACACACCAAATGTGAGCTCTTTTCCAAAAAAGTAATAATTTGTTACATAGCGCTTTACATATGGTAGGGGGAATCTCTCTCTACCACCACCAATGTACAGCATCCTCCTGGATGATGCGACGGAAGCCATATTGTGCCAGAACATCCACGACACACCAGCTTTTTGGTGGAGAGACTGAGTGATGAAGTAATTCAGTATATTTGGGGATGATTAGGAGGCCATGATGGACAGAGGTCAATGGGTAATATTGGCCAGGATGCCAGGGTTAAACCCAAAGGACATCCTGGGATTTTTAATGACTACAGAGAGTCAGGACCTTGGTTTAACATCTCATCCAAAGGACTGTGCTTTTTGACAGTATAGTGTCCCCATATTGGGGCGTTAGGACCCACACAGACCACATGGTGACTGTGAGCACCTCCTGCTGCCCTCACGAACACCTCTTTTAGCAGCAACCTGGTTTTCCCAGGAGGATTCCCATCCAGGGACTGACCAGGCTCAACCCTGCTTAGCTTTAGTGGGCAACCAGGCTAAAAGGGTGATATGGCTGCTGCCCAAGTGCTTCTAGAGACAAAATATATATATATATATAATATAGAGGAAAAATAATATAACATCAAAACATCAGTAAATGGGTGGTCATGTTTCAACTGAGTCCAAGGTATAAACTAGAATAAACTTGTCAAGACAATGGAATCATGTCAATGTGTTCGCTGTTCTGTAATTGAAGAGTTCAGATGCAAAAGCCTCTAAATGCCATTTGAAATTTTCTTCTAAAATGACCATTTTTATCAAGCTTGTATATTTAAGTTCAGTAATTTCACTTAAATGACAATTAATAGGTAATCTTTATTGCCATTTAAGTGAAATTACTGAACTTAAATATACAAGCTTGATAAAAATGGTCATTTTAGAAGAAAATTTCAAATGGCACTTAGAGGCTTTTGCATCTGAACTCTTCAATTATTCTCTAGAGAAACTGTAAAAGTCTCACCAATTATCTGTTTATGACGACTGTAGAAGCACTTGGCCTGCATCCCAGATGAACATAATGGCGTTATGATGTCAGTTCATTTGTAATTATTGTTGATGGCATTTGACTCTAAAAGCACATCTGTGAAGAATACAGACCTGTAATATTCTGTCCCCTTTCTGATTCTTCCATCTTTTGCTGCTATGCTGTTTGGATTCACCTAAGAACAGGGAATGTTTAAATATCAGCTGGATAAATGTCACAGTTGAATACTTTTTTACTGTCGTGTTCAGCAGTAAAACATGACATCCGGCCTCATGTGACCACTCACTGCTCCAACGTAGATGCCTTGGTCTTCCTCGTCGTCTGTCCGGTAACAGACTGTTAGCCCCAGTTTATCCTGCTGACTCGACTTGTACAGCTCCACCTCCTGATAGAGACATAGAAGGAGAGTGAAGATTAAACCCTCTGCTTTAAAGATGCACAGAGACAGAAAGCCAGCCAAAGCAAATGTATGAGATAAACATAACAAACTGTTTCAACAAAAATTCATGTTTTGAATCAAACCATTTTTTATTTTTTTGTTTGCAGATTATGAGCATGTTTGTATTTTACTTTTATTTACAATGTACATTATGTTATATTATATAATGTTACATTTTTACCTAATGTGTTTCTCTATATTTTGACAGGTTTTACTTATTTACTTATTATATTGGCGCTTTGACTTTGACATCAAGCAATGAAACAGCTCTGGCCATTTACACCATCCAGGTAAAAAAAAACATCATCACTTTTCTCACCAATTTTTTCAGCGGTATTTAATTTGTTAAATGTAATGGTTGATTATTTGTAATTATTGTAAAGGATTTATTTTGATTAGTTGGTGTTCCCACCTCATATTCCAGCTCTTCTTGTTGATCCACCTCATGGTTCGCCACATTGAAGTAGTCATTTGGATCATTATATTCCTGCCCCAGAGAACCACTGTGAAAAGACACATGATTCTTCAGCAGGTTTTCAAGGCAAGGCAAGTTGATTTATATAGCACATTTCATACACAATGATAATTCAAAGTGCTTTACATAGAAGGAATTAAAAAAATTGAAATAAATAAGAATAATTAAAATAGTTTAGAATAAAAAAATAAAATAAAGTAATACCCCATCTGAGATGGAAGAGATTAAGCCGGTTAACGTCCAATGGACCTCTAGCCCAGGGACGTACTCTGCTGGGGTGGTGCTACACCAGTAATGCCCAGCGGGGCCCCCACAGAGCACGATTCGCGTCCGCTGCTTGCTGCCGTTATCCTCTCAGCAGTAAAATTAACTTACGTCTTCACTCGCCTCATCGGAGAGATGACTCTCCCGCTCTCCTTCAAAATCTCTTCCAGTCAGAGCAGTATTAAAGCAATTAAAGCAGTACTGTAAAAACAGTTGGACGAACAGTGGCACAGTGCTCATTCAGTAAATGCATAGCTAAACAGATGTGTTTTCACTCTGGATTTGAATGTGACTACTGTAGGAGCACATCTGATCTCTTCTGGAAGCTGGTTCCAGCTGTGGCTGGCATAATAGCTAAAAGGAGACTCACCATGCTTAGAGTGAACCCTTGGTATTTCTAGCTGATGTGATTCAATTGATCTGAGTGATCTGTTTGGTTTATATTCAGTGAGCATATCTGCAATATATTGAGGTCCTAACCCTTTGAATGATTTATATACCAGTAATAATACTTTAAAATCAATCCTAAATCTAACTGGGAGCCGGTGTAAAGACCTGAGGACTGGTGTGATATGTTCATATTTTCTGGTTCTGCTCAGTATTCACATATAGCCCCTGAAAAACACGTAGAAAACGCTGGGCGTGCCGCATTCTCCTTTTTCCAAAGCACTAGGGCGGTTGCACTCCGGTTGGTTCTTGTCACGTGACGTGAAAAACGAGCGTGTCGCACCCATAGGCTGTAAAAAATATGGACAAAGCGTCTGTGACGTCACCCATAGACTCTGAAGAACGCGTTTGAGGCTGTTTATAGGGGGTATGGGCAGCGCCATACTGGAAAATACAAAATACAAAAGTTTCAGAAAGGATACAGAGGTGGTATGATGTGTTGTCAGATCATGGCCGAGACATCAAATTCACTCAGCTGTCAATCAAAGTTAACCGCCCTTATTTACATACATTTTATATCTAAATACATGATCTAAACTAACGAGTTAGAAAAAAATTCACCCCCTCACAGTTGTCAGGCACGCAGAACATATTGAAGATTACAATAGAAGTCCATGGGACCAAACTGTAAACATATGAATTTATGCTGTGAAAACGGAGATTTTAACATGACGTCTATGGATATTTGCTCCCTTTTGGGACCGGCCTCTAGGGGATTTGAGATGTATTGCAGTTTATCGCACTTCCGGGTAGGCTTCATCTTTCAGATTCGAATGTTGCCGGCCGCTTGGTCGCACCGTGACTGCATCGCTTCCGTTATGAGCGCGCATAGTGCACGCCTACATTGAGCGCACAAAAGACGCAATATGTGAACAGGCCCTTAGGCCGTGTGTCCACCAAATCGTTTTCGACGCACCTGGTATATGTTTTCAAAGGTTTTCAATGGAAACGCCACATTTTTTAAACGCCATAAGCGTAACGAGGCGCTGAGCGTTTTTTTTTCACGCAGAAGCGCCGAGCGCCCAGCATTTTTTTCTGGTCGCGAGAGTTGAAAAATGTTCAACTTTGGATAAAACGCAGCGCTCATCACTGTCACTTTTTACCCAGCCGTCCAATCAAAGTGGAGGAGGGGCGGGATTAAACAACACTGACCAACTGTCACAATATTCTTTCTGTACAACGACATCAACCAACAGAGCTAACCGAACAAAATAAAAAAATAATTGTTATAGTTTGAAACAAATTATCTGTGAAATCAGTTACAAGTAAACTGTGCTGTGGATATTCTGTATCAAAGCAACGAAACGTCTCAACGGAAAAAACGCTGCGCTGACAAACCGTTGTCAAGCGCCCAAAGCTCGGTGTCTTCAGCAGAGCGTCTGGCGCTTTCAGCTGGCAAAAAACGCTTTGGTGGACACGCGGCCTTATGGTCTTTTTAGAAAGGCCAGTGAGGAGGCCATTAGAATAATCAACCATGCATGGATGATGAAAGCATGAACAAGTTTCACTAAGTCTTGACTGGTGCAGTGCATGCAACATTTCTCTCACCTCACAAACCCGCAGAGACACTAATGAGAATTGATAAAATGGCAGAGGACAGTGAAGACGCTCACAGGTCATTCAGCAGGTACGGCTCCACCAGCTGGGCGAGGGGAGGGGAGGGTGGAGGCATTGGTGATCCACTACTTGGGTAAGACCCTCTGTCCCCATTCAGGAAGTTCTGGAAGCTAATGTCGGTCTGGGTGCCGTTGTCCATGCAGTCTGTGATAGCCATGAGCCGAGCCGTGCCAGCAGCCGCACCTAATCTCCTCCTGTGACCCTTGCGTACCACTTGAAGCAGCAGAGGGTCATGAGGCTGCCCATCCTTGTCCTGGGACAGGTGCGATGTTCTTCTGCCTTTGAGCTGCAGGTAGTGAAAATAGATACCATATAGGATTAATGCAATGTTTGTCCACATTAAATATTATGATATAATGTAATGATTGGTTGTTTAATCTGACACTTCTGAAAATGCTGAAGCGGCACTATAAAGAGAATTAGGTGGGAGCGAGAGACAGTTAAGAAAAATGAGAAGAAGGAGAGAGGGAAGATAAATGCACAAATAAGCAAAACTCAAGGAAGGATGTAGTTCTGTTCCTCCTTAGTGAGAAGTAACATTGCAAACCAGCAAAAATGGCTAGTGCAAGACAAGCAAGAGCTGTTCATCATCCAATCACAAACGGACAGAAAGAGAAGAAACTGATCTTACAGCTGCTTCTTTGCCATTCAAAAGATTGGAGTCATTTCTTGCTCACTAAGGCTGCGTTTATTTAATTTAAAAAGAATGCAATAAAAACAGTGATACTGTGAAATATTACAATTTAAAAGAACTGCTTTCCTTTTTAATGTAAGAATTTATTTAATTCCTGTAATGTCAACGCTTTCAGCAGCCATTATTTCTTTTTTCAATGTCATGTAATTCTTCTAATATGCAGATTTGGTCATTAAAATACATTTCTTATTCTTATTATCAATGTTGAAAACAGAATAGGTTTTTTTTAGGATTCTTTGAATAGAAATCTTTCTAATTCCTTAAAAAAAATACTGACCCCAAACTTTTAAAGAGTATGGTATTAGACATGTGATGAGACAATTTATCAGATCTGAGTGATATGTGTCCTACCTTCACTTCTGCATCAATGGGACGCAGAGTGTTTCCCTTCTATGGAGAAAAAAACAAGCAGAAACAGATTAAAAGAAGTAAATATTGACAGCTTTAAAAAAAAAGAAAAAATAGCTGATTAAGGTTGATATTATTTATATCAACTTAATATAATATGATATTACTTCATATAATAAGTTCAGTAATAAATTCTTGATACAAGTTCAGTTCATGTTTTGGCAAGGGAGTACTATGATGGCTACAAAACAATATGTATCAGGGATTTATTTTTATATTTTTTACAGATCAGTGTTTGAGTTTTCCAACATACTTTGTGTTGTGTCAAGTCAAGTCACCTTTATTTATATAGCGCTTTATACAGTACAATACTGATTGTTTCAAAGCAACTTAGGAGTGATAACAGGAATATTATGCATTTCAGCTGATGTCAGTTCAGTGTTGATTCAGTTATGTTGTAAAGATAATCAATTATTAAATTAGTTAATTTCATCTGTAAAGCGGATCTGCAGAAAACAGGGACGTTTTTGTCCAGCTCGGTTGTTCGTCCAACACAACATCGTCAGTACAGTCAGATCAATAATATCACTGAATGTCAAGCGTCAAACTAAACAAGCCGGAAGTGACAGTGGCAAGGAACCCAAACTCCATAAGGTGACAGAAGGGAGAAAAAAACTTGAAACCAGGGGCCAGTTCTCCTTTGGCCAATGAACGAATACGGTGTGATTATAATTCAGGCTGCATCACAACTCAGAATCAGTAGCATTCAAATATTCATCTAGTTCCTTTTGATTGAAGATCAGATTCATTTTGCCGATATGGAGCCGAAGCTGGCCATAAGTCTGGTATATGTATTACAGATTATACCTTGTCCTACATGTGCTGTTGTGGATGCTGGTTAATAACTCTAAGGCTGTTGTTTTATTTATTATAATTATAACTGACAGATTTCTAAAAGTCTAGATTTGGTTTTGTGCATTGGGACCGTTCGTCCGATGACAGGCCTTAGGGAGGGACAGATGAGAGGTGATTTAACCCTCATGAATACAACCTACAATCAATATACGGTTAATACTATTGAAAGTACTTTTGACATAATCTCTCTCTCTCTGTGTGTGTGTGTGTGTGTCTTTCATCATTCTCAAAGCATTCAAGCTACAAATAGCTGACCCTTAGAGACCAGGTCTCACCCCAATCCTTATGCTTTTTGACTGAAAGTCTTTCAATGTCTAAAAGAGGTGAAACCTATTTATTTTTCATTGTGTTCAGCTCATTATCGATCCTGTCAGTAGCTTTGATTATAAATGGACTGTCTGCTCATGGGATTCAGAGTTGATGGAGCAATAGCGATATTGGCAAACATGGAGTTCTCCAGCATAACGAGTTTTTCCATGAATTCAACTCGAATGGACTGTGATGAAATTTCCTCAGCATGATCAAGTGGCCTATGCAGAACTCAGTGTGTGATTGTGCTTATCAGTTCAATACCAGGAGACAGCAATTACATTTCTTGAACTTCTGATACACCTCTATTGACCTTCACCCTGTACATTTGCCCCTGTGGAATATTTGCTTAGCTAATGAAGGAGCTTCTGAAAGCGGCTCACAGATATTGCAATGCACATCCACACCCCAACAATCCCTATCGTCTCACTGTGGGATGCCTGCATGCATTAACTCAAAGTCTGATCTACTAAACAAGCTGCATTAATTATGGTTCCCTCCAAGACTTGTAGCATGAAGAAAATGTTTAAACTTTAGAAAATGTTCATCTAGCTTGTGTAAAATCAAATGCTGTTTTTTAGTTATTCATAAAGTAAAACGTTCACTACGAAGTTAAATTGGTTAACATATAGCTGACATCCATTATGTATAATTTAAAAATATATAAAAAAAAGTCATGTCAAAAAAATGACATGTTTCTGTGTGAAACAATATTTAAATACTAAGTGAAACATATTTCTGAACAAATAAAAAACGTAGGTCAGAGACTGGGTTCTATCTGTTGGTTGTTGATTGTATGGAGGCATATCTAAATGTGAGTTCGCAGTCAATTGTAAGATTGGGATGGGGTTTAAGTGGACTAAATGTTTGTAGAAGGCCATCATACATCAGCATAGAGTAGTCTGTCATTTCACCAGAAGATGGAGTGATGACATTTTGATTTAAAGGGGTGATGAACTGAGAAATCAAATTTTTCAAAGAGGTCATCATATTATAAGAAAATCCTGTAAGTTTCAAAACTGAAAACGTCCTTGTTAGTCGAATAAAAGCTTTTATTGACACCAGGTTCAGCAAACGACTCGTTTTACAAAGTGGGGAACTATGACGTCAATACCGCAGAAGAAAATCAACGCCTACTTCAACACAGCCGTTTAGCCCCGCCCACCGATTCGGGCATTACATGCATAGCTAAATAACATAGATTCCTGGTTGTGGAAGTAGACAGTCGCTGCATAAGCTTCCTCTGGATTCCAATAGGACTGCATGGGTAAACTTTATTTTTAATGACGTTCCAGCTGATGAGGTAAAACATTGTCCGTCTTTCGTTTCATTTCACTGAGGATTGTTTTGTAAACAAGACTGGATTTTCAGACCAACGGTGCTGTTCCGTCTATATTGGATCCGACAGGATTTGTGCAACACACAGACTCTGGGTCGAACATGTATGGGGCGAATCATTCCTTGTTGCCGTTTTACAACATTGGACGTTTTCAAAACAATTGCACCAAGTGCACCGATGGGTGAGTTGAAACTCATTATAATTTGCAAAACTGTTATCCACTCACAGCAGTGGGCGTTTGCTTCCAAGTCTTCAGTGCGAGACGGCCATAAAAAACGAGCGTTTTTGAGCAACGCTCAAAACTAGGGTATAAAATAGCCTATTACTTATTCATTTTGATGTTTTTGAATGCAAAAACCAAGCGAACGTCACAAGTTGACCTCCGACAACAATATAATAAAATTTAAAAAGCCAGTTCATGACCCCTTTAAATAAAATAAATAAATGTGTGAGTGGAGGAATCGTTCAACAAGATTCAAAATAGGTTGAATGTTGATTATATTCATTATGTTATGAAGTAGTGGACTGTGCCTTGAAAGAAAGTGTCTTGTTTGTTTTGTATCTGCTTATTGCATCTGTAACTGCTATGTTGCTTCTACTTTGCCACCCATGAGTATTACCTCTTGTGGTTATTATTACAGAAGTATGAGCTCTATATTGGAGTGACAGGTTGTTTGTTGTTGCATTTCCACCGACGGCCTGCTCTGATTGCTAATTATAATACTGAAACAGAGGGCTGTTTCCGAAAGATTCTCCCCAAATAATTATTCTGATTATGGCCCTTTTTTTAGTTTCATTTTGAAATCAGCTTGCTTCTATCAATCAACTTGACCCAGTTAAACAAAGTGTTAGAAATGCTAAACGTCTTCACAAAGGTTCTAAGCACTGCAGTAAACTAGGTCAACTCAGTTTGAGGTTCTAAATTGTGCCTTTTTACATTGTTCCCAAACTATATTCCCATCCTCCCTCCCTCTTTCCATCACCTTCCCCTCAGGATTTCGTCTTGCTTTTGATTAGAGTTTAGAGGAGGGAAACTCTCTCTCTCTCTCGCTCTCTGCCCTGGATTGAACCTTAACCTCCATTAATCCCGAGTCCTGAGCAGTGATGTACGGTATGTATGTTCAAGATGGACGATAGCAATTTTTGCTCCTACTAGTGTTGCCGGTCAGGGCAGGGCAAGGGTTGCTCTAGAAACCAGAGGAGAATTTAACTAAAGGTTACTCGTGCCTGAAATGTCAGTATGGATTAGTTTTACTTTCTTCTTTCTTCCCCCTATTCTCCGAGCAGGTGAAGGGTGGACTGTTTTATCTTTTTTCCTTTCATGTTGCTGCGTGTTTGGAGAGACCTCCTGCAGTGTGGAGGGTACACTTCACCCTGCACTAGTGGATCATGTTTATTTACATCAATGGTTTTTTCCAAACGCCTGATTTGGTGTGCTCGACTATTTGTGTTCGCCATCATTATTGCGTCTTCGTGCGTTGCAGTGAGCATATAAGTCTTGCTTAATGACCTCAGTTGCCTTGGCAACGGCATCCCATAGAGACAAATTTGACAGGGTATGTTAGGTAGAGGCAGGAAGACTGAGAGAGCGAGAGGGAAACTCATCAGACGTGTCGTGGGGGGGGTTTTAGGCGGGATTACAAAAGGCAAAGTGTAAAAGGCTCATTTTAGTGCACAGGATTTTTGCACAGTCTAAGCTCATTTAAATCTCATCATAAGACTAAGGCTTAGCTGCAATTAGCGCAGATGAGCATCACATGAAGATGGTCCTGCCAAATGAATGCGATGGCATTCACGGATAGCGCTTCCACGCGCTCGGCTATTCCAGCAGAGCCGGCTAATGTGATCCAGTGTGAATGGTATTATTCATGCCTGCAGCAGCTTGTCCTGAGTCCAATGAAGCCTGTCAGGATGTGTCTGCTCTTCATTACTGTGTGCCCAGCCACAGAGGAGAAACAAGAGCAAATGCCACTTACTCACATACATAGAGCATGACACAGAGAAAGACTGAGTGAGAATGTGTGTCTAAGAAACATTGGCACTGTGATGAGCACTTTAGAGTAAGCAATACTCCACAAGAGGTGCGATTTATTGTGTTTTTTTATTCGAACTCTGCTTGACCCATGGTGGCTTGTTGCTTTTCTAAAACAGTGACATTACAGTGATAAAAGAGATTTTATGAAGAAATGCCATGATCACCATGTTGATTTGCTTTTGTTATGTGTTACTAGTGCTTTTTAGCATGTTGCTGGGTGGTTGTTAGGTGTTATGGTGCGTTCACACCGGACGCAAATAGCGCAAATGATTTCTCTCTCGATGAATGCTTCGTCGACATAAAAAAATGGCCGTCAACGGATTTCGATTCAGAAATTTCGCGTCAAACTTTTGTTTTTACACGCATCTGTTTCACTCTTGACGCGCGAATTAACACAAAGTGGTCAAGCGTCAAACTGAGATGCGGACGGTACATGTGAATTTGACACGCTTTCGCGTCCATTGTGAACACAGCATCAGGTGGATGGTTACATTAATAAAAGCACAACCATGCTTCTCTATACTATTCTGATCCCTAGATATAGCTTGGGTCCCACCGTCAGTATAAGCCTGGGGATTTTACATCAGTTTTATCATCTCCAGGTTGGAAAATCATAAATTATATTGCCTTGTAAGAAAAGTCTGTAAAAATGTTAAGATGAAGGAATTTTCCATATTAACCTGTAATTTAAATTCACATTGTGTTGTGTCCGTAAACAAATAATGTCCTGATTGAAAGACGTGCCTTTTTCTTTTCTTTTTTTCTTACACTGTGGCTTAGAATAGTAATAGCACACCTCTCTTCAACAAGTCACATGATTTGGTATAATTTACTGTTCAAACGTTTGTTGTTGTAGTTTTTCAGCGCAGTCTCATCCCAATTCGTCATATAACTGACGTCTCGGGACGTCTTTTGACCATTCGTCAATATACGCCTTTTTAGGGCCCCCTTAAACGTCGGTAGATGACGTTTTCGGATCCTAACTCTACCCCAGACCTAAACCTAAATCTAAACCCAACCCGTCAGCTAACTGACATTAAAGGTAAAGCATCAGTTGTATGACGGCCCGGGATCGTCATCTACCGACGTTTAAGGGGGCCCTAAAAAGGCGTATATTGACGAATGGTCAAAAGACGTCCCAACACGTCAGTTATATGACGAATTGGGATGAGACTGTGTTAAGTTTTTAAAGAAATTAAGCACCAAACCAGCATATTCGAATATTTTCTGAAGGATCTCTCTGAAGACTGGCGTAATGATGCTGAAAATTCAACTTTGCCATCACAGGAATAAATTACAATTTAAAATAGAAAACATTAGAGATATTTCACAATATTACTGTTTTACATGTATTTTTGTTCAAACAAATGCAGCCTTGTCGAGCATAAAAGACTTCTTTCAAAAACATAAAAAGATAGACATGGGTTTCGTTACTGATGACAGAGGGGGGACGGGGGACGAGGCAACGCCTCCTGGTGATGTCACCCACAGCTTCTGTATCACTCTCATGCTGATATCGTTTTGCATCACATTTTAAAGCGCATTATACATGCTTCACTGTTCCTTTGTAAATCCAGGGGGCTTCCAGTGTTGTTGCAGTTGATTTGGCAGGGGTTTTATGGTGTCTTCCAGCTCTTTCCACTAATATGTGTGCAACATTTAAAACAGGCTTACACAGAGAGGACTATCCGTCACTGTGGAAGAAACTGGTTAAGGAGCAAAACCCTCTGTGAGGAGCCACAGGCAGTGTGGAATAAGGCAAGAGAGAGGCTGGAAATTGAAGTGAGATTGAACAGATCAAGTGGTAGATCCTCTCGGTATTAGAGAAAGCTCAACCTATCCTGGCATGACATTGATATCTGGCAGAGAAAGCAAATTGCTCTCTGAACAAAACTTCAAAGCTGCAAACTCAAGCTGTGAAGATGATTTTGGTCAAGTGGAGTTTAAACGTTACAGGTGAAAGAACTGAGAGGCATCAGTGCATTTGAAATGGGTTGCGGTTTTGTTTGGAAGTCTTTAGGTTTTCTTAGTAATTTATTTCAGTGTAATTTTCTTTTTAAACGAGGGACTTTGTTATATAGTACACAAAAAAATGTTTATAGGCAGGTTTTTTAATGGGGTGATGAACTGAGAAATCAAGATCAACGCCTACTTCAACACGGCCAGTTTAGCCCCGCCCACCGATTCGTGCATTACACGCATAGCTAAATAACATAGATGCCGCAGCCTATCTCATGATGACAAACCAGATTGAGCTACCGAGCAATACAGAATATTTTGCAGTGCCTGGTAAGAAGACAGTGGCTGCATAAGCTTCCTCTGGATTCCAATAGGACTGCATGGATAATGTTTTTTAATGACATTCCAGCTGATGAGGTAAAACATTGTCTGTCTATTCGCTTCATTTCACAGATGATTGTTTTGTAAACAAAACTGTTATCCACTTATAGCAGTGGGCGTTTATTTCCAAGTCTTCAGTGCGAGACGCCCATAAAAACAGAGTGTTTTTCAGCTCAGGCGCAAAACTAGGGTACAAATTAGCATATTACTTATTCATTTTGATGTTTTTGAATGCAAAAACCAAGCAAACGTTCATGACCACTTTAAATGTTAATGTATATAATTCACTTTTCTTGAATAGGTTGAGTTTTTGTTTTGTATTATTATTATTATTTACAAAAAAGGAGACACTTTGCTGTTATTTGCTATAATCCAAAAAAAAAGAAATTAGAAACCCTAACCACGTTCCAACAACCACTATGAACAGCATTGCATAGTTCACCCGAACATCATTCTCTTCCCAAAATATATAAATTGAGTTAATATTTGCAAGTTCATTAGCGTGACCTTGCAAAAAGGCTAAAAAAATAGTTTATTCACGGATGTCACAGATACTTACTGATTTGGACCCTTAGTTTAATTCAAGGTGACTTTCTATTGTCAGCTTTAAGCCATGTGTTCAGAGACGTGCCATGCTTTTTTATTTTGCATATTGGATCAGCTTTGCTCCAGTACACTTGTACTTGGCTTCCGAATTCAATAAACCTTGATTTTAACATTCCATTTCTATCTCTGCTATCCGTGCCACAGATATTTTACACACCTGATGGGTTTTATTATTAGCAGATCTGCCCTTCTCTCATCCTGCTCTACTTTCCAGAAGTATAAATATCCCCTAGCTATCAATCACAGTCACATGACCTGTCATGTAGTTGGAAAAATGACAGAATGGAACCCAAACTTTAACACCTCAACAGTGGAATAGGTTTACAAACGAGCAACACTTTCTCTCTCCCAGCTTATTATAAAGTCTCACCGCCATGTCAATTAGAGGATACTGAGTAGTAGGACGTCTTTGTGTGGTTTGGGGATTGTGGTTTGCAACAGGATTAATTCATTAAATTCTTTGCTTAAAGCACCAACGTAACTTAAAAGCCCCTTGACACATCTTAAAGCTGCTCTGTTACGACAAACATTTTCCAGTTTGCTGGCAGATCTACAATCCCATAAGGAAACGTACACAAACCCTGGTGCCTTTATATGAGACAACAGAATGAGAGCTTTTCATTGGTACTAAGAAGAACAGGAGCCTCATGCAGGAGTACAGGACCTTAAACCCCAACACAAAGAACCATTTCACAGGTAAATATAGTTCTATGATGAACTATTAATATAATCTGAGAAATGGTTCACTGTTATAGATCATGCATGGTGAAATTGCTCATCCAAAAGAGTTAATTTAAGGTCTAATTTCCCTTTTATATTTATTCATATACACTAGATGGCCCAAATTCCTGTATCCATGTTTCAGCATTTATTCAGTATTGCCCACGGTTTTAAAAGTGAATATTTAACAGTTATTTTGTATGTTCCTACATTTAATACATAATATAACAAGCTTTAGTTCATCTCAGAATTGTTACTTTTAATGTTACATTTGATACCAGTCAAATGTTTTGGGTCAAGATGTCTCTTATGCTCACCAAGGCTGCATTTATTTGATACAAATATTGTGAAATATTATAATATAAAATAATTGATGTTATTATTATAATATAGGTTATGTTAATATTAAATGTTATTTATTCTTGTGATGGCAAAGCTTAATTTTCATCAGCCATTAGTCCAGTCATAGTATTACAAGATCCTTTAGAACTTATTCTAAAATGCTGATTTGGTGCATATTTTTTATTATTATCAATGTTGAAAAAAGTTTTAGTACAGAAGTTTTTATTTCAGGATTCTTTAAAGACTAGCAATTTCAAAAGAACAGGATTTATTTGAAAAAATATATATATATATATATATTGTAATATTTCATTAGTAATTGCATTACTGTCACTTTTGATCAATCCTTGGTGAATATATTAATTTCTCTCTTTTTTCAAACCTTTGAACAGAAGTGAAGTCACATTATATGTGGTGTATTTAAATGTATGATGCATTATAACCTTCATAACTTTATGAAACTTTTACCTTTTAATGATTATTCCCAATAAGCATTAAGTTTGCCCATGCAAAATCAAAAAGTGAAGAGAAAATTTAATATGCACTTATGTTTGCACTCTCACCTGGAACATGATCCTGTACTGTTCCTCTGGCCTGTCCACCACACACATATTGCAGCCCATCCTGGCTTGTGATTTCCTGAGGGCGATTCCTCGATGAACTTCACTTCCTGATTCCCCGATGTAGGTGCCTATCCCTGCCTTCCAATTACAATAATCCCTCCCTGAGATCAGAGGTTAAGACTCTGCACTCCATGAAAGGGCTTTGATGTGCTTTTCTTTGTCTGCTTCTCTCATTCAGGCCCGGCTGCTGTTTTAATTGAGGTCCAACCCTGGAAGCGGGATCAGAGATCCTGAAGCATCCAGCCGTGAGAAAGTTGAGGTTTGATTGCAGATGAATGAACCCTCTGATATCCGTGTGCTTTTACCCAGCTTTGAATTTACTTCACCATATACACTCTGCTGGAAGCTAGTTCAATGTTACAGCCTTGAAAACTTCACCTATGGCAGGATGATGACGCAAATCTAATAATATTATATTAGACTGAAAATGTTTCATATCCCCAAAGTCATTGCACTTGAAACAAGCTGCGAGCCGAAGATTAAATTCACAGATCCCACCGTGTCTGAACGATATAATCAAAGGCGAGATCTGCTCAACGTAAACTCCCTGGTGCCAAAGTCGTAGACTAAGACATGAATTATTAAATAAAAGATGCAATAAACAAATGTTTACTTTCCGTCGCTCCGCTTTCCCCTGAGAGATGCCTTCCTTCACACTCTCTTTCTATTATTAGAGAGCTTGTTCCCTTCATTTACATATAACAACACTCTGTAGGCGCAGACATGCACGTCATGCTATTTGAAGTGCTTTAAAACATGTTGCTTGATTCTATGACTACTGTCTGCTGCAGTGCTGACTTGTCACGATTTATTCCCTACAATAAAACATTCTTGCAATTACAATGCGGATGCGTTAGATGTTCATTAGCCTTCGGTGTAACTGTAGGTCTGATGCCGTGCCTAATTTCATAGCATTTTGTATTTGACACCTGCATGCATTTATCTACAAAAGCACTCTATGACCGTGTCATCATCTTTTCCTCGTCCTCTATAAAGTGGGGATGTAATCCCACCTCTCATTTGCACTTACTGTGCAGATAAGAGTCTGTCGTTCACAGATCACATCAAACCTGCCCTCTTCCTTTCTTCCCGGGATTCCTGCTGCGTGTTCATGGCAGAAAATGAATGAGCAAGTGCACCTGTCAGATCATGCCAGAAACAGCCTCTCTCGCACTACAGAGGTAAGCTCAGCTCTTTCTCCGAACCAGATGGCAGTCTACCAGGACCGGTCTCTCCATCACATGTCGGATTGATGATTGAAAGGGATGAAGTGGAGCCTGGAAGTATCTGATCTTAAGCAGGGAATGAATTGGACGCTGCCTACATCTGCTCAGCAACTGAGAGAAATCCAGATCCAGGAGAGGCTCACAATAAAAAGTGCATATTACCCCACTGCTAATGATGTTCCCTTATGGTTCTGCTTCTCGCGTCTGCATATTTGGGATGTAATCCAGCTTGCTTGAGCGTTTGAAGATGAATGGAGCTGTTTGCGCGTTTCCAAAGAGAAAAACCAAGTCATTCAGTCAGATGGTGGGATGGTGAATCCGAAAAATCTGTTCGAGTGTCTGAAGGCAGTGCTGGAGCGGTGCCAGCCCAGCGCGCACATGTGTGTCTGCAGAGAGAGGAAAGCTGCTAGGTTGGAGGAAATGTGAGGATCGGCACCACTGCACAAGCTGGAGCCCATTACAGCTTTACAGCAGGCCCCTCCTCTCCCAGCAATACCAGCCAATATTCACCAGACAGCTCTCAACTCTCTCTCTCTCGCTCGCTCTCTCGCACAGCCTCTCTCTTGTACTTATAGGTGGTAGCTTCACCCTCCCACCTTCCTTTCCTGCTTGCCTCATATCTTATTTCCCAGCCCCTCGTCGCTGTCACCTGTGCTGGGAGCAGCTCTGCACTCGGGGTCTTTGTTGCTTGTGGTGAAAGGTGCTGAGGCTGTTGTCAGTCTCTGGCTGTCGGCACACAAACAGAATTTATGACCACATAAACCGAGAAGCTTTGAGAAGCGTGACACTTTCTAGTGGCCATTCTTTTCTTTTCTTCTTTTTTTTGCCTGAAATCTTGCAAGCATTCTTCAAGAATAAGTAATACTGAGGGTGCACGCAGTTGTTTTTCCACATTAAAAATAGCACTGAGTCTGAATACTGTTTAACCAACTTGTTATTACTAACGTTTTTTTTATTATTATTATTTTTTTATTATTATTTAATTTCTTCCGATAGAAGATGCAGCCCCTGGCATGTAAAAAATAACAGAATGTTTAATTTGTTTTTTCCTTCTTCCACTAAAAGATACAGTCCCTGATATGGAAATAATAACAGAATGTTTTTTATTAGGCTGTCAAACGATTAATCACGATTAATCGCATCTAAAATAAATGCTTGTGTTTACATAATATATGTGGGTGCACTGTGTATAATAATTTTATATATATATATATATATATAAATACACACACATGCTTGTATATATTTAAGAAATATTTTCATCTGTATACTGTATAAAGATTTATATATAATTTATATTATATATACATTTAAATATTTTATATATAAATGATATTTTTTTCTTAAATATACATGCATGTGTGTGTATTTATATATATATATATATATATATATATATATACAAGATAATTATACACAATGCACCCACATATATTATGTAAACACAAACTTTTATTTTGGATGCGATTAATCGCGATTAATCATTTGACAGCCCTATTTTTTTATTATTGAATTTTATTATTTAATTTGATTTCCAGTGAACGATATAGGGCCCTATTTTAACTCTAAGTGCATGGTCTAAAGTGTACAGTGCAAGTGCAGCTAGGGCGTGTCCGAATCCACTTGTTCTAATCTAGTGTAACGACGGGAAAAATGTTCGGCGCGCATGGTCTAAAAGGTCCCTATTCTCTTAATGAGTAATGAGTGTGTTTTGGGCATTACGTGCAAAAAAAAACAATCAGGGTCTCATCTCCCATTCCCTTTAAAAGCCAGTTGCGCTCTTGCCATGTCGGATTGCTATTTACAAGGCGTGCAATCGGAAAAACTGAACACCCGGGAGAAAACGGATTTGCTCGTGCGCAAGGTTACAGCGATAACTTTATGTGCAGAATAATAATTTTTTACATTGTAATCCTTTTATTTTTTATATTTGCCATGTTTGTGTGCTGCTGCGCGTCCCTGTGTGTGTAATAAGCAGAGTGCACGTGCATTGTGCACCTGCATATAGGTGCATATTACAAATGCGCCCTTTAAATAACAAAAATAGATACTGCACCATTGACCAAATGCGCCATTGACTTTAGACCAGGTTTTTGTCGGTCAATGGCGCAGTCCATTTCAGTTGCATCAAATAATCAAAACAGTCCTCATTTTCAGACCAGCACGCCCATGGACGCACAAATGTATTTGCGATTTAAACAACACGAAATGCAGGACAAAAAAATGCGTCGGGCTGAAACTAGCAAAAGACACTTGCGTTGCGCCGGGTGTATGATAGAGCCAATAGTCCCTGATTTTGTAAATTTTGTCTATGTGTGCTGAAGATTGATATACACAGCTTCTAGGTAAACAGATGTTTGCCATCATACATGCTAATATTGTGTATTTTGCAAGGTTGAAGCGCTGCATTGACCAATCAGCCTCTAGAATAGAATAGAATAGTTTTATAATTTACACTAAGCAGTCATAGAGCAATGTTTAACAAGCAAAAGGTAAAATGATGTAGCTTATAGTGTCTGATGCTACTAAGGGGAGTCATTATTGACCTGTAGCTGTGCTGAGCACCAGCGGTGTGTTCTGGGGAAGCTGTTACAACTTAATGTATTAGGTGTGATGTGGGACCTGTGTGTTTTGCTGATAACCTGTTATCTCTCACTGTCCCTCTGACTCCTCACTGCACCATGGGTAGTCATGGAAAACCAGAGCTGCTTTTTAAAAGACTTTATTTGATTTTGTGAGGTCCTGATTTATTTAGAGAACAAGGATTACTACACTAAATCAATATAAAACAGCATACAAAACGTGTTCTCGTTGGCTTCAGTATCACAGTCTCTCATGTAATTCATGTGTCTCTCTTTATTTTTTATAATGATGGCTCTGGTGTTTAATGATGATGTGATGCATGTGCCATTACATGTGCATAAGTGCTATTAGAAAAAATGAAAAGTAGAGAGAAAATTCTCCTTTTTTGTCATAGTCCTCTCTCCTCTAGTCACTTTCTCCTACCTAAACTACTCTTACATGTCTTGAAGACATGTCTAGATCTGCCCAGTTCATCTTTGAGACAACTAGGTTTATTTTAATACACTCCACTGCACATTGAAATGCCCTTTGACACAAAACAAAATAACATTCTGTTGAAACACACCTCTCACTAGCCACGTTTCCATTACACTTCAAACTGCATGAAATTGAAATTGAAAATACGGCCAAATGAAAACACATCAATTTCACAAAAAACTCCCATATATCGCAAATAGGTTTTTACGTTTGCATAAGGTGCATGGTTTTTCAGGCAGTTCGAAGAAAGAACTACAATGGAAACTGTTTTGAACATTTAGATTTACGTCTACCTTACGTCTACCGGCCAGTATGTTTGTACAGAAGACGAGACAGAGTTCTTCATTAAAAGACAATAGTATTAAGACCTTGAAGCAGATAGGAAGGAGAAACACCTACACTATCTCACGACCAATTCTAGATTACGAGTGGTTAAAAAGTGGTTAATTCGTACTAATTCATACGAACCTCACTTGGTAACGAATTCGTTCAATTTGTTCAAACCCCACGTGATGGGTAAGTTTAGGGCGGGGTCAGGGGTAAGTGCATTCGTACGAATTCATACAAATTGGCCAATTCGTAAAATATGTACGATTTAGCAAAATCTTACTAATTCGATATCAAGTGAGGTCGATTGAAATCGTTGCGAATTAGCCGCCTCGATAAAATTCGTACCGAATTCTCGTGAAACGGGTTGGAAACACCTCATATGTGCTGCTCCCAACTATAGGGGCTTTCCTTGCCATTAAAGCTTGGATAACACACCTATGTTTCCTTCAATTCAAAATAATGGTTAGTTTAGTGGCTGAGATATACATACCAACATCCAAAACCTACCGATTTTTAGAATTTACTTATCGTGAGAGGAAAAAATTACATTTTAGTCGCATAACATCAGTTAATGGAAATGCCTTAATTTTCAGCAATCGGTTAATTTTCATTAAATATTAGAAAATATTGCTAAAGTTTTGCGCAAATCTGTAATGGAAATGGGGTTACTGAGAATGTTTTGAAGTATTTCTTGAGTTGACTTATTGCATTTAATACCATAAACTCAAATTAAATAATATAACAATTCAGTTGAAAACCGTAAAGACAAAGCATAAAATATGGCATAAAGCAAGATAAAGAGAACAGAAAACAACAGAGAGGGGTAGATGGGAATTGGGGGCGGTTTGAGGTTAGAGTGACTGAGGTTAGTCTACAGTGATTCCAAATTTGATATGCAATATATTTTCTATTTTCATCCAATGAAATCTGATTTCATATGACTGCTTGTGAAGGACGTGAACAGCCGAATATCAAAGGTAGCAAGGGAGGAGGTGAGATTCAGAGGAAAGCTGGCCATTGTGTATGCGTTCTGTATCCTGACGCCAACTGCAATCACATGGCCTGTGACTTACCAGGAGTTCTTTCTGCACCTTGAATACCATGTAATAGGCTGATCTCACGGCATTAGCATGCATTATACTACATAAAGAGAGAGAGTGAGTCAGTAAATGACTGGAGGGAATGAAAGTGCAACATGAATTTTAACATTATGCTTATTACTTATTTATACCTTTGAGAGGAGAGAAGAGAGACAGATTTCAAATCTGTTACTGATGTTTTCTTCTCCTCTCTGCCTCAGTAACATTTCTGTTTGTTTATCCTTACTGTGACCTTCTGCTGTTTTTGTGGTTGTCTCCTTTTGTGGATCTCCACGTCATGAATAAAACAGTCAGCTTTGTGATTCTCAGGAGAAGAGCCTGCTGTAAATTGTTGGGAATAGGTGACAGGTGTTGCTTCTGAATTCTAGTTCGCTCTGATATTTCAGCTGCTTCCTGAAGAACCGTGTTAGGAGATCCGTTTTCCCATTTATTTATACCTAAGCAATTTAGCAATAGTGCTTCATCTCGCAGACCTGAAAGCCTCAAATAAAAGGAAGCACAGAGGCAGAAAGAAGAGAGTGGATGTATACCACAGGGATCCTCCATAAACGACGTCTTACAGGACTTCAGATAGTGAGGGGTTTGACAAGCAATTATAGAAGCCAAACGAGCGCAGTGCTTTCAGAAGAATAATACAGAGATGCTACAGTAGCAGTTATTGAAGTCTGAAGAGACAAGAGGTCAGTGCTGGTAGATCTGCAGCGGATGAGGAGAAATTACACACTTCAGGAGTGCAGCGTTATGGATTACTGCCTCCAGCATTGGAAAGGCACCTGTTTCTGTCTCTATAATTAAAAGATAGTTCAGGCAGAAATGAAAATTCTGCCATTGTCTGCTCACTCTCATTCTCATGTTCTTTAAAACCCACGTCTTTATTTATGAACTGTACTGGTCATTCTTTGGTCACTGAGGCTTTTACTCTAAAGGCACCATAGAAGTGTTTTTCCTTTTTTTAGCAACCAATATTTTTATTTTGAAAGACATGAGAGTGAATGACAGTTTTCATTTTGGTTGAACTAATCCTTCACCTATAGAGTACATTATTATTATTGAATATGTTTGGCTATTGAAATGTCAGTTGTTACACTGCATTTATTTGATTAACAATAACTGGTTTTAATCCTAATATATTTTCAAATTTAATTTACTCAGAATTTTCAGCACTTCATTGTCGCATGATCCACACATGTAAAAATGTGAATTCCTGATATCAATAATTACATTGTTACCAGTAAAAATGATCATTTTTGATATCTGAAAATGTATTTCTGATATCAATATTATTTCAGATATCTAAAATGGCTTTCTTACTAGTAACTATCACATTCATGATATCAGAAATTAAAATTGTCACTAGTAAAAATTGAATTATTGATATCAAAAATGAACATTGTTACTAGTAGCAATTTAATTGTGGATATCAAGAATAGACATTTCAACTAGTAACAATTGAATTCTTGATATCAAAAATAAAGGTTTTTACTAGTAATAATTGTATTTCTGATATGTGAAATTGAAATTTCAACTAGTAAGAAATCAATTCTTGATATCAACAATTGGTTTTGAATGGCAGCCCATGGTGACATTTCACTAGTGAAAATACAATTGTTGATATCAAAAATGTAATTGTTGATATCAACAATTGAATTCTTGATATCAAAAATGTAATTGTCGATATCAAGAATGTAATTGTTTATCAATAATTCATATCCTGGAAATGAATTAGAGGTAGACAGATTAATCGGATGATTTTTGGCATTTTTTTACATAATCGGCATCGGCCAATATCCAAGTATATTAAGCCGATTATTAGGCAGGCGCATCTTTGGGTAGCCTAGTGTTGTTCGTGAAATGCGTGTTTGACGCACGCTGCCGCTAGAGTCATTTTCCAGCAGCAGACCTAAATATGAACGCGTTCGTTCATTGAACACGTTCAGGCCCAACACTGACCGTTAGTTAGTAGCTGGATTAAACATGGTTAAAATGTTGGCCAAACAGTGTAAAATGTGACTTTATTTCACTGTAGACTAAAAGGTCCAACACCGAGGTGCCGTTGTCTGAAGAACAACAGATGGACGGTACGATTGTGAGGCATTTAAAGTAATTCTAAAATATCATTTTCCCATCTGGTGGTTGTTTTTGTCGTTCAACAGCAATTTACTAATGAAATACGCTATTATTAGAAGTTAAAGTAAATAAAATATAGTAAATCTTATATATAAAAAAAATCATTTAAAGTTTTTTTTCTCCTTTTTTGTGATAATTAGGTTATGTCCATTTGTCTTTGTCCGTCAACAAACTAAACAAACCAAAAATATGTTTTTGTTGAGAAAGTTTGTCTTTGTTAAGTAATTTTCATTTCTTTTACATTTTATCTTTTAAATAGAGGTTAAAAACCAAGCAAATATCGGCCAAAATAAATCGGCAGCATTAATCGGCAATTCGGCCGAACCCGGATTTAGAAGAGTCGGTATCGAGCATTGGCGCTGAAAAAAAAACCGATATCGATCGAACCTCTTAAATAAATAAACCTAAAACGGATTGCCATAGCCTGATGTTTTCAAGGAAATGGCGATAAAAATTTTTTTTAGAAAGTTACAAAGAATAGCATTTATTAAAATAGAAATCTTTTGTAACATCATTAATGTCTTGACTGTTATTAATTTCTGTTAAAACCATTAATTGACCACAAACTTTTGAAAGGTAATGTATCATAAAATAATAAAATGTTAATTCTCATGAATTTTAAGGTTCATAAATCAACATCCTTAATGAAAAGTTGCGATGGAATATACAGTTGTCAAATATGAATCCACAGGGTCCCCCTCAAACCCATGGGAAGTGTTGCTGAGAAAATTCATTAACTCATTCAAATATCATGTAAATTCATTATGCTTCCAGCAATGAGAAAATATGGAACCCTGTTGTGAAGAGAATTCCACAACAATCTTAATGAAAACTCAGCCTTTCTCCATCTCCGAGGGGGTGGAGATTCTCCAGGAAAATAGCCGGAGGATAGGTCTCATGCGAGCACAGACCAGTTAACATGCAAGAATTTAAGTTGCAATAAATTTAGCCAGCAAGGCAAAAAGTGAAATAGATTGGATTTCACATTCAATTCATAGTTACGCAGCTTAAACAAGATAGCCCAAAGCTCAAAATTATTCTAAAACCGAAAGACCTTACTGATCCTAAACAATATAAATGCTTTGGAAACAAGTGATAGAGATAATATCTGCTCATATTCATCAGAATTTTGTGCTCATGTAAATATTCCTTGCTATGTCTCTCGAACACTATGAAAGATGCAAGCGCAGATGTAACGCAAGGCTGTGGCAGAACTCCTCTGAAGATTTATATCCGAGGGAGAGGTCAGTCGATGAGAAAGAGGATCTTTATCATGTCACAACCTGCGAGAGACATCACAGCTTACAGGCTATTATTCCGTATATAGAGTTATTCAACTATCAGAAATGATCTTAAACTTGAAGCTTGTATATTGACCAGATGTTCCTTCATCTTACAACCCAAATCACATTGCATTACATAAAATATCTGTTCCTCTCAATGCTTTTTGGGGGGATGGGATACATGTAAGGAGCCTGGAGGTATGTGGAATGGACAAGATGGAGAATGGAATGGGGGAGGATGGAGGAGAATGGGGGAGGAGGAATGTGGTGAAGCAAATGTGTAATTGTGGTTTGTGGCTCAACCTAATATTCTTAAGGGACAGATTGATCCGTAAAGTGTTTTGTCCACCTGCGGATGATGCTTTGACCAATTATATCCAGATTTCGGGTGAGTTTGCAATGAGGATTTTTTTTAGAATTCATCGGTATCCAGATTTCATCTGTTTAGTTTCTGTTGTGCATTATAGTCGTATAGCTTCATCACATTATTATCAAGTGAAGTCGATTCACTGGTGTGCTACATCTCAAATCAACTTAGACCTTTTGACCCAGACACATATGATCAATTCCACCGCTCCTCTATTATTGAGCCAAACTGCTCGTAAATAAGGGCATCTCTCGTCTCTCTGGAAGGCAGAGAGGCAATAAGCAGAACTCTGTCAGCCACCCCCAGGGTCCAAACCCACGTCCTCCCTCCAAGGACAGCACAGTGCAGTTCATTTAATTACCCAGCATGCCCAAGTACATTCCCATCTCACATCTGTATGTGGCAAAGTCGTCCCACTGGCTGGCAAACACATTGGTTTGTAATTAATTTTTCAGCCTCCTCGGCTGATTCGTGTCAGTCACGTCGCGGCTCTTGCACACATTTCAGACTGCCGAGGCTTACGCCGGAGTTGCGATTCAGGACCTAATTCATCAAGGCCTGTACCTGTCTCATGTGGGTCATAGTGGGGAAGGGTAAAGCAGTTTGCATGGGTTTGGCTGCTGGGAATGAACCTTGCTCAAAATCCCCAGGTGTATAGATCGGACAGAGCTGCGAGATAAGAGTTTGTTCAGGCAGAAATTCAAAGTTGTGATGAAATAGTAGTGGCAGATCTTTTTTTTTATTGTGACGTATTTGAGTGTAACAGATATTCAGGGAAAGAAAAAAATGCAGTGACTTGGTTCTGTGCATCTGTTGTTGATTGGATTTTAATTTTCGGGCGTTGCACTTAAAAGTGGGAGGCAGATGAACTAGAGGATGAGAGGTGTGGTTAAAGTAGACTAAATGCTGGAGAAGTCCTTCACACATCACCGAAAGAGAAGTCTAGAGGAGTGTTCGCAGACCGATCGGTGAGTGACATCAAAGTATCGAGAGAGCGGATATTCAAAAGCCACCTGCTCTAATAGACCTTATTCAGAGCAGCGCCATGACAGGTATGAAAGTGAGGCTGTGAGGGATAGACTTACTGTGTTTCCAATGGCATCTGCTGTAAAAAGCTGAATAAAGCTCCTAGACTACTTACAATTTTCCACAGCTTACAGATCGGGAGTTTTTTGTCAACTGAAATTTCTTGGAAAGATATTTTTTCCAGTGTTTCATGAGCAGAACAATTGTTCTGCTCATGAAACACAACAGTACAGTCAATTGAAGAGATGCATGTCTATCCCTCACAGCCTCGCTTTCATTCTCACTAAAAATCCAAGATGGCGCTGCCGTGAATAAGGCGTATCGCTCTCATGGCAGGATAGGAAGAGGGTTTCACTTAGAATGAACAAAAAATGTTTATAAATAGAATAGCCTACTTACTTTTAACCACAACTAATTGCAAAAGCATTCAAATAAAATATCAGGCAATAAAATAAAATACATAGGCCTAGTCTAACTGGAATACAAATCTAGGCCAATCAAATTAATAAATGAAAAACAAAATTAAGTAAGGTAGGCCTATCTCAGGAGACAGGAAGTGAAGCTAACATTGGATTCAGATGTGCCTTGATGCCTTCCTTCCTTGGAATACATTTTACACACTTTAGGGCAAACAATTCACATGGTATGGATGCTATAAATTGAAGGCAACAAAGTTATGACATTTTGACTAAAAATACGAGGTCAAAGAAAAGAAGCATGTACATGGATGAATTCTTCACAATAAGATATATAATATTAATTTAGACACAGATTAGGTTAGTCCATTTCATATAGACGTTAAGTTTTTTTTTTTTTTTTTTTTTTGCCATGTGAGCAACAGTGACATCTAGCGTGTGTAACTACACGTTCTCAGCTGGAAGACAGATGTGTAATTGCTTTTTTCTTCTTTTTCAGGGCCCAAGCCCTGAAAGGGCGCAGAGCCCTATTGTTTTCCTTCCGATTATTTTTTTTTTTTTTTTTTTTTTTTTTTTCTTTTTCTAGCGACTATTCGGGCACTTTTGGGGCCCTTAACATGCTCGAAAACTCTTGAAACTTTGCACACGGGTCAGAACCCGCGGCCATCAGAGCCGGGCTGAAGCTGGTACCCGGGCGTGGCAGGGCGGCTCGTCAGCGCCCCCTGGAATGGGGTCCGAACACCTGGTCCATAACTCAAACACACTTGCATGTAATAATATGAAACTCGGTACACATGTCGATAGCAGAATTTCATCTATACCTCGCGTTCTTGCTTTTTACCCCAGCCCAACAGGAAGTCGGCTATTGAGGTTTTTTTGTAAAACACACGCAATGAACTTTTAAATACTCCTCCTAGAGCTCTGATCCAAATTCGACGAAACTCGGTCAGCGTGAAGTCAAGACATTGAGGATGAAAGTTTGTGTGGGGATTTTCTGATATCTCGAACGGTTTGGCCGTGGCGAGGAAACGAAATTATGGCGAGAAACGTGAAACAGGAAGTGTGTCATAACTTCAGCATACATTAACTGATCTGGATGAAACTTCAGCAGTGCGTTCGCTGTAAGAGGACGATCACATGGATGTGACTATTGTGAGTCAAAGTTATAGCGCCACCAACTGGCAGCAGGAAGTGTGTCACTTTCAAAATGCTTTGAAATCACCCTCTTATTTTTACCCGATTTGCTTCAAACTTCATCTGTATAATGTACATACACGGCAGATGAAGACCTATGAATGGATTCTTGATATCTTTGAAACTGTTGCCGTGGCGACGCATCAAACTTTACCATTCTTTTAGGATGCATTCTTTTAGGGATTCGAACATTTGTCCATAAATCAAACACACGTGCATGGATTAATATGAAACTCGGTACACTCATAGATCACATCAGGCCAAACAACTTTCGTGCTCTAAGTTTTACGACAGTTCAAACGGAAGTCGGGAATTATGTTTTTTTTTTTTAAATAATTGTCCTAGAAAAACATCAAATTACAACCCATGCTGTTACCAATCACCACCAAACTCGGTGTGCATGAAGTCAAGACATTGAGGATGCTATATTCCGTACGGATTTTTGATATCTCGAACGGTTTGGCCGTGGCGGATTTTTTTGACTAAAAAAGGACACATAAAGTGTGTTATAACTTGGTTAGTTTTACTGACAGTTACAAAACTTGCCGTGTATATTGTTCTATTCAAGCCAAACAACTTTCTAATTAACAATAATAAGCTCAAACCCACAGAAAGTCAGATATTGTAGTTTGAATATGATCATGCTCTTTCTAAACCTAGGCCTGTCACACAGTCTGTGTGTGTGTGTGTGTGTGTAGGGGGAGGGGGCTTAATCATTTCACTGTGTGTCTGGCCTGCTAAAGTAAATACATTTCTTAAGCCTGGTATTTTTTACATAAGTTTTTATTTTTATTTTTTTTATAAGTAAAGGCATATAACCTGTTTAATTGTAGTGCATTGACAATAGTTTTATATAATTAGTGTATTAATTAAATTAACTTGGTCCATAAATCAAAAAAGTAAGTAAATAAATCAAAAAGGAAGTGTGTTAAAACTTCTGCATACATTAACTGATCTTGATGAAACTTCAGCAGTGTGTTCGTTGTAAGAGGTCAGTCACATAGATGTGAGTCAAATATATAGCGCCACCAACTGGCAGCAGAAAGTGTTTCACTTTCAAAATGCTTTGAAATCGCACTCTTACTTTTACCCGATTTGCTTCAAATGTAAACACACGCCAGATGAAGAGCTGTGAAAGCATTATTCAATATCTAAGATAATGTTGCCATAGCAACGCATCAAACTTTAACATTCCTTTTTTTTTGATGATTTTGAGTCTCTTAGCGGCTTTTGGGGCCCTTAATGGGTTTGAAAACTCTTGAAACTTTGCACACAGGTCAGATCCCACAGCCATCAGAGCCGGGCTGAAGATGGTACCCGGGTGTGGCAAGGGGGCTAGACAGCGCCCCCTGGAACGGGGTCCAAAAACTTGGTCCATAAATCAAACACGCTTGCATGTAATAATATGAAACTCAGTACACATGTTGATCTCATCGTTTCATATATTCATATATTCTCCTCAAGCCGGACAACTTTCTAATTTACACTCATGAGCTAGGACCCACAGAAAGTCAGATATTTTGGTTTGAAAATGTTGAGTGTCTCTCTGAGCCTACACTTCTGTATGGCAAGCCCTTTTAACATTTAAAAGCTAAGTTTGACTATTCGTAATTAACATTGTAGATATCAACAACGTCTTTCTAGTCGTAATTACATTTTGGATAGTTTGTATTATCATTTAAGATATCTGTAACGTAATTGTGACTAGTCGAAACGACAGATAGAGTATGGCAAACCGTTTTAACATTTAATCATTTTAACCTACTAGTCTCTATTTTCATGCTACTAGTACTTATTTTTTAGATACTAGTATCTATTCCATTAAGTACTAGTACTTATTCATTAGCTACTAGTGCTTATTCTTTAGATACTAGTGCCTTTTCTTTAGATACTAGTGTTTATTCTTTAGGTAGTAGTACCTTTTTAAAGATACTAGTACTTATTCATTAGACACTAGTCCTTATTTATTAGATACTAGTACTTATTCATTAGATGCTAGTCCTTATTCATTACATACCAATGCTTATTAATTAGTTATTAGTACTTATTCATTAGATACTAGTATCTATTAAATAGATACTAGTACTTATTCATTAGACACTAGTACTTATTTCAATGGTGACTAGTAACTATTCTTTTGTTACTACTAGTCACATTTTTTCCATTGACTTCTATGGTGATCTGTCATTCAGATATCAACTATTCAGTTCTGACTAGTATGTTAGTATGTATTCCAATTGTGGAATACATACTAGTATGTATTCCAAAGCAGGGGTTACGTTTTTGCACGTTCGTGCAGGAATAACCCAAAAGGCACCAAGGTGGCGCGGTGTCACCGGCTCTACGCGCGCGCGCGCGCGCGCGCGCGCGCGCGCGCGCGCGCGCGCGCGCGCGCGCGCGCGCGCGCGCGCGCGCGCGCGCGCGCGCGCGCGCGCGCGCGCGCGCGCGTACACACACACACACACACACAGCACATAGCTGCGAGCACCCGAATGGGAGGCCAAAAGCCGGCGGTGCCGCCGCCTCCCGATGCCTCTCAGGCACCTGGGGTTGCGGTGCCACCGGCTTGGGCCGCGCAATCGCTGCTCGCAGCTATATTTTGTTTTGTTTTTTATTTGACAGAATAATAAATGGATTATAGGGCATTACTGAGCCTTTATGGAGTTTTCCCCTTGAAATTCTGTGTAATGCTCCTTCTCATATCTCGATTAGCTATACTCAAATGTGGCTTAAATCAGCTGAATTATTTTATCCCAACGTGACTTTCATCTAACCAGCACCCTGATGATTTTTTATTTTTCAAAATCAAAATAACATAAATATTTATATTTATGTCTGCTTTCAACTGACAGTGTATATGGCTACTGCCAATGACATTTACAAAGGATATCCAGGAAATGAGAGACAGCAGTCTTGCATAGGAACTAAATTTAGACTGAGCTTGTCCTGTGTCATATGTGAACAATTACCATGGAAACAAGTGTCACGTTGTTCATGTGTCTCACTTGTAGCTGGATGAGAGAAAGTGTATTCTTAAATCAGGAGATGCTCCCAGTCAAAACAGCATTAAAATAATCGTCAAAATGTGTGGGTGTCAGTGTCATTAGGCTAATTCATCAAAGTTATTTATTTTCCAAATTAATTACATTGTGCGTGACTGAACAAAAATGTTATTATGTTTTGTACAGTAGGCCTAGGTAGTATGTAATGTTTATTTTTTATAATGCTATTAAATTTTGTTTATTGCTTAGACTAGCTTGTTTGCTTTTACATATTGTGCGAATTAAACTAATGTTTTTGAGATGCACTTGTGGTTTATACATTTATAATAAAATTGCAGATAATGTGTTGTGTGTAGGGCAGGCTACTGCATTAGTCTGCTGTTGCTATGGTTACCTCATCAGGCGAACATATTATTTATTTTCGCGAGCGCCAAATGCGCGCTTAAGTGAAAACATAGACATATACAGTGAAAATACCAGCTCGTAGTACTAATGTAACTGCGAAACCACTGTTAAAACGTTTATACTTTTTGCTTAGACAAACTTTGTCTAAAAAGGTCACTAGGTCTTGACTTAAAAAAAAGAGAGAAATTACTTTTGTGAGTATCTCCAGACATGCATGGTAAGTGTTGTAACAATGTATCTACAATGTATATATTCCTAATATTTACAATGTATATATTCCTAATATTTACACGTAGGCTACATCTGAGATTATAGTGTGCGTGTCTGGAAGAGTCGCTATGACGTTTCATGTTAGACGTTAAGTAGACGTTTAGAAAATGTCTTCAAGATGATTATGATTTAGAATGTATGTAAAACTGACATCTTAAAGACGTTTCTAAGATGTTTGTAGACAGCGGATGCTTTCCAATTACAGATTAAGTGAAACAAAACAATGAACAATTCCATTTCATCATATATATACAATAAATGAAATGTATCCTTTAATCAATTTCAGCAGTATCCTTAGGAACAAGGAGAGGAAGCCCAGGCGAAAACAGGTAAGCGAGATTTGAATCAAGACCTTACAATTATTTTTAAATGATAAATGAATACAAAACCAGAAAATGCATCATCATCAATCATCATTCCCATAATAAATCAATCCCAGGCACTCCAGCACCTCCACAGGCTGTGCGGAGGAAGTGAACAGTGAACGCAGAAGCAGCACGCGCATCGCGCGGGAGTCAAGTTTGGTTGAACTCCGGTGTGTTGAATACCAAGACAGCGGCTGCGTCTCTGCACCGAGTCTCACAGATGTTTATGATCGTGCTAACGGAATGGAAAAGACACCTGGATAAGCTGGACGACACAATCCACTGGAAAAATCCTCGTCCTACTTCCGGGTGTGAGGTTGTAGCGCATGATACTTCTGTGCTTCTGAGAGTCGGTAAGAATCGCGTGGAAGTGCAGCAGTGAGCCGAGCTCTTCGTTCACAGTCTAGCTATTTAGTTGGTTACTCTTTGAACTCGGTTGCAAATTCATGAATCTCGATTAATTATAATTTTGATTTGTACGATGCAAAAGGTTGCATATCTATGTACAGGGACTGAAACAAAACACCGCTCCTATAGGATAAAACTAGTAGAAATTAACTGCTTTTAAATTACATGCAGATTCAACGAATCTCAGATAGTCAGTGAGTGTTGTTGTAGGACTAAAGCTCGTCTCATCCACAAACCGCTGCATTATATAACAACCTCTGTTGAGGAATAAAGGGAATGTGAAACGGTTATGTGAACACAGACTGGCCCAGTTATCATCCAGGAATTGTTATTCCAGAAATGCTGTTTTCCTCTCAGTCCTGGACTGCATAAAGTAGGGTTCAACTCATAACGTTACAAGGATTTCCCCAATGCTTTTCTAGATGGGACAGTAGATTAGATTATTTACCTGCCCTGCCAGCATTTTCATTAACCCCATCCATAGAAATATATATATATTATTTCTTATAAGCTAATATATATATATATATATATATATATATATATATATATATGTATATATATATATATATGTATGCTTATAAGTAAAATAATAAAATATATTAGAAATAATAAAAAAATGAATATTTCAATATTCAATAATAAATTAATAATTAAAATAATTTATTTCAGGATGGATACATTCAAGAACACACTTTTGCTTGAAAACAGTCTGAACATCAGTGACTGGTTTATACTTTTTTAACCTATTCTAACCTACAGAATGCCAATATTTTGCTGGTCCCAACACAGAAAGTTTATTAATATTATTTTGAGCAAAGTACCCCCCCCCCCAGATGTGTCTAGCTATTATTTTGCCATATATGTATGTTTATATGTATATTTATATTTATATATTGCTTATAAAAATTCAGTTACATTTATAATTCATAAACACATCTTTGCTACTAAGCAGAATATTACTGATAGATTAGCTAGATATACGTTACATGTTGACACATTTAAATCAGCACATTTGCAACAAAAAAGGTCAATGTGTCATTAAAAATGTATTAGTGTTTTTAATGTATTGTATACAATATATATGTATGTATTCCTTGCAAATTTATGAAAGGCACAAGATAAACATATGTAAGATGTAATGACAATGCAGCACTGGGCAAAAAGCTGACTTTTCCATTAACTGGCCTGAAATTGTTTCACACTATAGCCTTTGTTGAGCCATACAATAAATCTATCCGGATAACCATACAATAGAATAATACTCTGTTTCTCCTGTCTTCTACCAGTCTGTGTGTAACAGCGTTCTAGAGATATTACTATGGATTCCTATGGACGTGTGGAGTTCCTGCAGGCTCTAGCAGAGGGCTGTGTGCTGCCCACTGCCCAGCAGGGTTTAGAGCAGGTGTGGCAGCTTCTGCTCCTCTGCCTGCTGTGTCGGGTCATCTGTAGACTAGGTGAGTCCATGGTGGACAACCCCAGCCCTCAAACACCAGTGAGACTGTTAGTCTTACCCCAAAGGATGGGCCTAGATGGTTCTTTAGACTTATAGTCAAGACCGCCTAACTGAGACCAAGACACTACCAAGACCAGAGGGTATTGAGACCAAAACAAAGTTGGAGACCAAGTCCGTGTCCAAGTCCGTGTCCAAGTCCGTGTCCAAGTCCATGACCACGTCCATGACCACGTCCATGACCAAGTCGAGATCAGAGAGCAAGACCGAGACCAAGTCCGTGTCCAAGTTGAGGTCGGAGTCAAGACCAAGTCCGCGTCCAGACCGAGACCAAGTCTGTGGCCAAAGGATGGGCCTATTTGGTTCTTTAGACTTATAGTCAAGACCGCCTAACCGAGACCAAGACACTACCAAGACCAGAGGGTATTGAGACCAAGACCGAGACCAAGTCCCATGTCCAAGTCGAGAACCAAGACCGAGACCATGTCCTTGTCCAAGTCGAGATCAAGAGCCGAGACCAAGTCCATGTCCAAGTCCGATGTCCAAGTTGAGATCGAGACCAAGTCCGTGTCCAAGTCCGATCTCCAAGTCCGTGTCCAAGTCCGTGTCCAAGTCCGTGTCCAAGTCGTGTCCAAGTCCGTGCTCAAGTGCGTGTCCAAGTCCATGTCCCAAGTCCGTGACCATGTTGAGATCCGAGACCAAGTTCGAAAGTCGAGAATAGAGGCCGAGACCAAGTCCGTGTCCGAGACTGGAGACCATGTTCGTGTCCAAGTCGATGTCCATGACCAAGTTGAGAATCAAGACCGAGACCAAGTCCGTGTCCAAGTTGAGGTCGAGATCAGAGACAGAGACCAAGTCCGGAGTCCGAGACCATGTCCGTGTCCACGTCGGAGACCAAGTCCATGTCCCAGTCGAGAGCGAAGTCCGTGTCCAAATCGAGACCAAGTCCGTGTCCAAATCGAGACCAAGTCCGTGTCCAAATCGAGACCAAGTCCGTCTCCAAATCGAGACCAAGTCCGTGTCCAAGCTCGAGACCAAGTCCGTGTCCCAGTTGAGACCAAGTCCATGTCCCAGTCGAGACCAAGTCCATGTCCCAGTTCGAGACCAAGTCCATGTCCAATTCGAGACCAAGTCCGTGTCCAATTCGAGAACCAAGTTCATGTCCCAGTCGAGACCAAGTCCATGTCCCAAGTTGAGACCAAGTCCGTGTCCAAGTCGAGACCAAGTTCATGTCCCAGTTGAGACCAAGTCCATGTCCCAGTCGAGACCAAGTCCATGTCCAATTTGAGACCAAGTCCGTGTCCAAGTTGAGACCAAGTCCATGTCCAAGACTGAGACCAAGACCGAGACCAAGTTCGAGAACCAAAAATGTACATGATATGTGTTATTTAAATCAAGTGATCAAAGTGCTTGTTGCTGCTGCGATCAGTGGCACGGATTTGATGGTTTCTCTTGTGGCTTCAGCTCGGACGTGCACTTCAATCCAGAGCGGATATCGTTGTGGATATGGTAGTATTGTATTTCTAAATCCCCTGACCACTATGTTGGTCTGAGACAGCGAGACCTCAGACAAGACCGAGAGCTCCGAGACCAAGACCAAAGACTGTCAGGGCCGTGACAAGAGCCGAGACAACATAAAAGTGGTCTCGAGACATACATCACTATGGTTCTTGTATTGCTAACCTCAGTGCTTTTTGTCATCCATTTCACAGATAAAATGTATTGTAGCTAGGGGTGCACAATATATCGAAATGAAAGGAATATCATATTATGGCTTAGTGTGATTGTCAAATTGAACAGGTTGTGATTTATCAAATAAATATACGTTTTCTACTTATTTATTTCAGAGTGAAGCTCATCATTTACATGCGTATAGTTTACGATACAGCATTGAGGTGTAAATATCGTTATTGTAATTTTATAGTAAAATAAAAGAATTTATTTTACAGTTTTATTTAATAATAAAATAATAAATGTAATTTATATGAATATATAAATATGGTTATTTATATTAATATATTATTTCAGTATATTTTAGTATACTGAAAATATACTACACATTTCACACGTTTCATAAATTTCACAAATAATTACAAAGAGTGCTTTCTTTGTTTAACTGTTGTTTAACTTAATATTATATTTTTATTACAGTGAAGTTTTTCCTAAATTGTTCGGTGCTAAAAAAATTGCCATTAAAAAGTCCTCAGGGTAAAAAGTCATTTTTAAGATTTTCATTATCAGTGGCAATTTAAGTAATTTGTTGAATATTCCTGTATTAATTTAAATCACAATATGTATTGCAGATAAACAAATTCTCGCAATGTCAGTATTGTGCAGCCCTAATTGTAGCGCAAATGTCCACACTTGATCTTGTTATATCGAACTCATGTTACTGAATCGGTCCATCTGTTGAGTCTTGATGCGGCAGGCTAATGGCGTGTCTGTGTTTGACAGGTGTCTCGTGTCATGTGAAGCATCTGAGCTCGCTGGCAGGCGGTCTGTATGTGCTGTACGTGTTCTTTGAGCTGCACACGATGTGGGTTATTATCCTAAGTCTCCTCTGCTACCTCATCCTGCTCCTCAGCATAAACTCCAGCAGCCGAGGGGTCTTCCTCTCCGTCGTCATCCTCATCTACATGCTGATGGGGTCTGTCATCCACTGCATAGCTAGGGCTTAATGAACATAGAAAACTGCCTGGCTCAAATTGGAAAAACTAGACCCAGCTAGTATTTGATCACGAGTGGTCACATGTTTTGTTCATTTTCATTATAGGGAGCTTCATATGATAGATGCAGCAACCTGGCATAAGATGAGAGGTGCGTCTTTATTGATTCATTATTAATCTGCATATTTTATTCAAGCTATTTTTTATACGCATGCTATTTTCTTCAAATGTCACTCACCATCGCATCACATCCCGTACTGACTGTTTTGGTTGCATCCAGGCTCTCAGATGGTGGTGGCCATGAAGGCCATCTCTCTGGCCTTTGACCTTGATCGAGGCGCTGTGTCCTCCTTTCCCTCCCCACTGGAGTTCATGGGATACCTCTACTTTCCTGGAACAGTCATCTTTGGCCCATGGATCAGTTTCGCCCGCTACACAGATGCAATTAATGGACCAAAAATGGTAACTAAACGCATCTTTGTATTTATTAGAAGTATTTTATTATTTGTATATTATTTTGTTTCTGTGAGCTCACTTCTTTTTACCATCTATTTTAGTTTTTTTTTTATTGTCTCCTTTCATAAATATTAATGTGAACATTTATTTATGTTTACACAGGGATCAGATGTTTTATTTAAGTAAATTAATGTTCATTTTCAGCATGGATGATTAAATTGATCCAAAAATGCAGTTATGACATTTACATAGAAACATGAATTTCAAATAAATGCTGTTTTTTATTGTCTTTCTATTAAATCAAGAATCCTAAAAATCCACAAAAAAATGTATCTGCACAACTGTTTTCAACAGATAATAATATAATGTTTCTTAAACACCAAATCAGCATATTCAAATTAATTCTGAGGGATCATGTGACGGAAGACTGGAGAAGTGGACATCACAGGAATAAACTACACTTAAATATTTCCTAAATTACTCTATTTTGATAATAAATAAATATATCAATTTGGTTTAAACCCCTAGCTTTATAACTGTTTAAAATATATGTACAAATATAATATTTCCAATACATATTGAAACAATGTTTCAATACAGTTTTCAAAAGTCTCTTTACATGCATATGCAAATATTGACATTAAAATGAATTGAATGTGTTTTTCATTTTCTTTTAATGAATAGAAGATAATGTTGATTTGTGCCGAGCGCATTTCCATCAGCAAAGAGCTTGTTATTCAGTAACTATCTAACTATCTCCTGCAGAGCGTTGGCTGGTTCGGAAAGATTGCTCTGAGCTTTCTGAGGAGTCAGATCTGCCTGGTTATTTCCAACTGTATTGCTCCTTATCTCTTTCCTTACTTCATTCCCATCTACGGAGATGGACTTCCTCGTAGGTGAGCTGCTCTTCCCTCCCTTCCTCAGAGATTACATATTCAGAGGAAATGAAATTGTCTGTTTAATATTGTTTTTATTGTTCTTTTGTCCTAAGGTGGCTTCACGCTTATGAAAATGCAGTGTCCTTCCACTTCAGCAATTATTTTGTCAGCTACTTGAGCGAAACAACCACTGTGATGGCTGGAGCTGGATTCTCTGAGCACAAAGACCACCTAAAATGGCATGTACTCGTGCTTTTCTCTCTTTATTAATAATTCTTTGTAAAATAAGAATTTTTGAGACCTAATGTGACATCATGTTAATTCAAAGGGATATTACAGTAGCTAAACCTATGAATGTGGAATTGCCGAGGTCTATGGTGGAAGTTGTTACCTCTTGGAATCTGCCCATGTCCAAGTGGCTTAACGCATGTATGTATATTTATCCCGGTTTGTGATATATTACTGATTAATATGTTATATATTAATGTTCTCTCTGTACAATTTACCACACAGACGTCTTTAAAAATGCACTCAAACTTGGCACCTTTCCTGCCATCTTGGTGACCTACACCGCCAGTGCATTGTTACATGTAAGTATGATTTTCAGCTCTCTGGTTATTAACATTTTCACAAGGAAGGTTTGTTGGCACAGAATCAGGTTCCATCTGTTTAAACAGATTTGGGTTTGTATAAGAATAAAACAACACCTGATCCAGAAAACAGTTTCCCTCTAACATGACAGCTTGGATAAAGACGGTTTGTTATCTCTGAACACCATGACCCAGATTTAAACCGCTGTTGTGGATAGATAATTCAATCACAGCTGCCTACCCTGGCAGCTTATTGCTTGTCACCTTAGTGAGTGTTGTAGTTGTGCATGTTAGGTTGCCACTCACTGTGTAGCTAAGATAAAGTCATTCATGTAATACCAGTTTGACCTTTAGAAATGTAAATAAGCTATATGAGAATAAATGCATGTATAAAAAATGTATCAGAATCTCTCTGTAAGTGTAAAAAAAATATGATTTTTGTTTCATTTTTAGCCAATTAAAAACACAGTGTGAATGTGAATATTTGGGTTTGCTAACTATTAATGTGTGTTTTGGGGAAAGGATTGGTTGTAGGGATGGGGCTTGGTCAAAAATTTAGTAAAAAGCATAAAATTAAAACATTTAACCACCTTTGACATTGTGTGAAATATATATATTTTTTTTTTGTAGACAGTAATCAACTGGCACTAAATCAGTGGATGCTTTCTTAAAATGTAGTAGTTGAGTGAAGCCCTCTGGTGGTCAATATAAGACATTGCAACTAAATTCACTTGGGTTTATAAGATCTCATAATGGTTTTGAAATCATTCTAACATGCTGATTTGCTCGAGATTTTTTTTTTATCAATGTTGAAACAGTTGTGCTGCTTAATGTTTTTGTGGAAACTTTGATACATTTGTTTTGGATTTTTTGATGAATCAAGTGTGTCAAAGGAACAGTAGTTATTTGAAATAGAAATAATTTGTAACATTATAAATGTATCAGTTGCTTTTGATCAATTCAATGCGTCCTTGCTGAATAAAAGTATTAAGAATTTAAAGGAAGAAAAACCTTTCTGACCCCAAACTTTTGATAGCAGTATTGATTTGTAGTGTATTTTCTATCATTCATTAATTACGTGTTGTTTGACAGGGTCTCAGCTTTCATCTAGGGGCCGTGCTGCTGTCTTTGGGATTCATCACTTATGTTGAACATGGTAAACAATCATTTTAGTTCATTCAAGCATTCTTGCCATCAATAAAATTACCAGAGCTTTGATATAATCTGTAAATCAATTATATTAACATATTACTGTTAATGCATACAGTCAGCATGGCATACAGTCATTATGGCACACATTCCAGTAGACATGACATTCATCTGTACTGGAAGTGACATGACATCAGTAGTCTAGGCAACAGGACTGAAATACATACTTGTTTTTTTTCTTGTAGTCCTGAGAAAGCGGTTGGCGGCTATATTCAGTGCTTGTATACTGTCAAAGTGCTGTCCAAGTGACTGCCATCACCAAAATAAGAAGGTGGTCTGTTATTTTAACCAAGTCCTGCACTCCAGGATCAAATGTTAAATATGTAGTTCATGGATTTCCGCTGCAATTTCTTATGAAGTTATATTAATAAATTGAGATCTTTTCTTTTTTTCTTGTTGTAGACTGTGTGGGTATATGGTGTTAACATGTTCTTCAGTGCGTTGTCAATATTCCACCTGACATACTTGGGATCACTGTTTGACTCTGAAATGGACAACATGCACGCTGAGGAGGTGAGCCAATTTATATGCATTCTTTTTTCATATACAATTTAATATTTAATTCAAGTTTGTATTAATATAAACAATCAACTACTAATAAAAATCTATCAAATCCAATTAGTAAAAGTTGCTTTATCGCAGTATTTTATTTCCACACAGGGTTACATGGCCAGTCACACCATTCAAAAGTGGTCGGAGCTAAACTGGGCGAGCCATTGGGTGATGTTTGGCTGTTTTGTGTTTTATTGGCTCATTTAAAGAGAATGCTATAGTATTGAAAACAATCAAATGGGTCATTCACTGAACCTGAACATGAAATATGGTTGATGCTTGCTGAGAAACCGTAGACTGCCGTTTTCAACAATCAGCGTCCACCACATCCATCCTTCTGTCCCTCACATGGAGAAGAGTGCCATAAAAAGTGCCTTATGACGACTCATGGTTACAAGAATCATTTTGTCATAATATGATGATACTTGTTCTTTTTATTTTGATTTAGATTAGGTACAATTTTTTGATTAAACAAACAAACAAAAAATCAGTGTGCTGTTCATCTTAAGTGTTACTTGTATCTATTTTTATGCCAGTTTTCATGTCTTTATGGGTTCATATAGAAAATAAAGCATAGTCTCTTTTAGTGTGACCATGTTATAGCCACTTTTATAGTACATGTCTTAGAATGGTAAACATGTTTCATATTTTTACTTAAAGGTGTAGATTAGGTCTGACAATGATATTTATTATTTTCTAATAAAAACATTTTGCCAACATGAATATTTTTCTTAAATTATTTATTTTGCATTACTCAGTAGCATTTAGGTCTCTTTGTTTTCTGACATTAAGTAGGCACTTTTATCCAAAGACACTTACACTCATGGTGATAGTGCAGCCATGTGGTGCACTTTGATGTTATTTTTCGTAATTCTGAAGTATAAAAAGAACATCATGTACTACCAAAATACATTTAAAAATATAAAAATGCTTTACCATAATGTCATGTCATTCACCACCACAGTAAAACGTGTTTTGGTGGGTTAATTAGGGTGACCAACAGACTTGTTTTCCTAGGACAGTGTTTTCCTGTCCTGGCTGTTTTTTTTTTTAAATAAAATTATGATAATGTGTTGGTTTTTTAAAAAACTGCTGGGAAAGATCAGCTCTACAGAAAACCATAGATGGGCAAACATGGAGGATGAGGAAGAAAAACAGGATAAAGAGGAAGAAAACTAATATATTTTGTAAGTTTGTGAGAGATATTTTTGCTAAATTTGGAGGTATTTCTTTGTTATTTATATATTTATTTTTCTAATACAGACATTTCTATCATTATTGCATTCATTATTTTTAAAACTGTCATAATAAAACATGTTGAGTATAACCTCTGAGAAGCCAATCTGAATTTGTGTCTTATAATATAGCCTAACAATTTTTTGTCCGTACAGAGGAGGCATAACCTAACGTTACTTTAAATGTATTGAAATTAATAAGGCATCTTTGAGTAAACTTCGAGTATCATTGAGTAACGTTATCTGTTTGCCAGGCCAAGTGTCCTGGTTTTTGGTAATCAAAATATGGTCACCCTAATTGTTAGGTACTCATTTTAGTTGGGGATTTTCTATTAAAAAAAGTCTGACACAAGTTGTCCAAGCTTGGGCTACTTATAGGAATTACTGAGAGTATAAAAACAGTTAACGGTGGAAATATTGGACGGAAGTTATCTCTACTTTACAAGTGACGTCTGGCCCAGACGTGCTCCCCCACAATTCACACGGTATTGTTTTAATATCGCGAGAATTCGCACAGCCCCTCACTACGTAATGTGCCGTGCTGCTTATGGCGGCGCTGGTGACAGTGCTGAAAGCTGTTGGGGTGAGTTTTTCCTCTATACTTAATAAATGTTGTGATGTCACAATTCTCACACGGGTATATGAATGTATGAGCTTCCGACATTTGTGTGTATATCACTCTTTCTAAATACCGGTGCGTGTTTTTGAACAGTTAAACGGTTAAGGGTGGGGGCAGTGTTTCCTCTGCGTGTGTTCTAGCGGTTTAGCATGTTAGCCAGCGCTTCACTGATACTGGGGAAGAGTCACTTTAAACCATGAATACGCACGTATTATTTTGACCTCATCCGTCATGGGCGATGTTTTGCAAAGGTCACTTGTCAAGTAATGAACCGCCCAGTGGAGCATCCAACGCAACAGCAGCGGTCCAGCGTTGACCCGACAGCCGCCCCGGGTGCCTTTGTTGTCGGGATGAGTGATTTATTTTAAGCCCGTCTGGATCATAGTCTGTACCTCTATCTCGACACGTAGTTACTTGAGATAAAGAACTTAAACACCCCTTTGCCAGGACAGGAAACGAGTTTACTTGTTTTCCAAATAAATTACTATTAAAATTAGCTTTTCCATTGTCATGACAACATGGAAAAAACAGGAAATTTGGAAATTGGGCCCTGGAAAGTAATAAAAATCGATAAAACCTTAAAAAAACATTTTATAATAAATATATAATATGCTTCTACTAACATTCCGCCTCACTCGGCACTCTGAGAAAGAACTTGCTCTTTGAAATAGCAATAGTCTTACAATTCTTTGTTAACCCATTCCATGGTCTTCTAGTTGTGTCTGAATAAGATCTGGAAATGCCCTTGGGAACGGTCACATTTTCTCAGTTAAATGAGAAATTTGAAAAAAAAAATCTTTTTAACCGTTTGTTGTTGGTTTTTATCCTCACAGTGCACTTTCTGAAATGCTCGTCTGAGTTCAGTCTTGTCTGAAATGGAATTGCTAGTGATTTTTGTCTTTGGATGAGATCCAGATGGATCCACTCCCGGCTATTGCTCAAGCGCAGTTTGCGTCACTTAACAGTTACTTTAATGTCCTATTTTTTGTTTACGCATGCTGTAGAAATCTGCCGTTTCTTTTATTCTAATAAAACTTGTGAATGAAGAACAGTGGTTCCGATACTAGCGTTTGATTTGTATATTTCAGCTGAGCAGCACGCGCTCGAGGTTGTCGACGTCACGCACTTGGGTCTATAAACTTCTGCGCAGTGTAGAGGGATCAATTCACTTGTTTTTCCACACATTTTTATTGTACCAATATTGGCATGTTTGGCTCCAAATATCATTTTACTGAATTGTAAGAAAGGGATAGTTCAGACAAAGATTAATTTGCAAGTTTCTCTCCATTTAATTCCAACACTCCTGGCAATTTGTTCCCTTATGTTTTGTTTTTCTTCTAAAATTCGAAATCGCTTAACTTATAAACTTAAATAGATATTGCGTAGTTTCTGGTTGGTCTTTTCCATCATACAGTGACAAAGTTGTAAAGCTGTTAAACGACAAGAAAAAATATAACCTACCATAAGTGTATTAAAATATTTATAATATATTTTTGGAATTATCTGAATTATTATTTAAAGTGGATTATTCCTTTAATTGTCACTGGAACCACAAGGTTGTAAATCTAGGCACGCAATGTGCTCTCAAGGTTTGTTTGTCTGGCACTTTGTGTTTTTGTGACATAGAATGGGGAACAGGTCCGATTCTGCCTATGACCTCAATTTTAAATTCAGCATGAAAAAAATCCTGTTTTCTAAATGTATGTGTTAATGTTATAAATTCACCCATGCATATGTTTAAAAAAATTTTAACTCGTTATGTTTAATCATAATGTCATAACTGGACCTTCCAGTGAAAATGGCAGACTCCTCTCTGAGGTATGCAAGACTTCTCCAGTAGTTCATTCTGCTTAAACCTGCTCCTGCAAGTTCATCTGCCTCCACTTTTGAGTGCAAAATCAAATCAACAATCAATGCATAGAACCAAGTCCCTCCCTGCCCTAATTTTTTTTCCTCTTTCGATAAATTGTTACACTCGAATGTGTCACAATATGGAGGAAATGATCTGTCCCTATTTCAGTTTTATTGTAACTGTAAATATTTATCTCTTTGTTTCTTGTGTAAGAAATTGGCTGGCTATGTAAGATGTTGTCTCCATCCATTTTAAGCCTTTACTTGATCCATCATATCAAGTTGTGAACTGGCCTATATATCAAGCTCTTTGATCCTCCCACCTCTTGTGTAATAGACCAGAGGGAACTGAATGATTGGCATGCTGGATATCTGCAGTTGTTGACCGCTTGAATTGAATGTATTCCATAAATGCCGAGCCAACTGAGGGTTCACGCTGAGACTTGTTGATCCACGTGTTTTCAGTCAGCTGCTCGCTTTACACCAGGCCACTGAGGAAACTTTATTTTTAGGCCTGTGTATCAACAGGAGAGTAACATGCCGTTTAACCCACATGGAATGAGTGTGACTGAGGGGATTGATTGTTAAATCATTTCTTGAGGGTGTGTTCAATGCTGTAGGGATGCAAATTATTGAATAATTCATTGATCGACCTTTTCGATTGGTTAACGATTAACTGATAAGCGGCTTTTTTTCTGAGAATGTTAATTTCTCACGGTATCAATAGTGTCTTTAGCATAAAAAGCAAAATATTGCTTATATACTGAATAAAAATGACCGCGGATCACTCCGTTTTGACCACGTCATGTTTTGTTTCTTTTTTGCCGCCGCAAGTTTGTGTCTGGTTCTCTGAGATGAGAATCTCATGTCGCGTTCGCAATGTTCAGTTTGCCGACAATGAATTTAATTTAATCGAGTAAATTGTTGTCTGCAATTAATTGATAATTGATCGACCGTTTACATCCCTAGTAGGGGGCAAAATTAGACCAGAAATCAAGTGGTGTATATTAGACTAGATGCATTTAATGTGTTACTAATCTGTCTGTTTTCTAATATCCTTTCTGTTTTCTTTCCCTTAACAGTATGAAGTGAAACCGAATTGATTTTTGTACCATCTGAAACCTACTTCAAGTTCAGATCATCTATCGGTCAGAAGAAACGTCAAGGAAAACGAAAATAACAAACATCCCAAAACGACCCAACGGTACAACAACTCTAAAGACCAAGACGAAGAACTGCACTGCTACAAAACGAGAAAACTAAAGCAACACGAAGCAACCAAACGAGCAAACCAAAGATTTAAGAAACAGAACCAGGCCGCAACGAGCGTAGCAACCAACCATCAACGTTAACAGCAAAGGCGAGACCTGATCTGAGACAAGAAGTTTGTGCCTACTCAACAGCTTTGAAAAAGCACACGTCCCAACGCTGCGCCAAGCCCTCCTCATCCTCCCCGCACCTCTTCCTCTTCTGGGGTGCGGAGAGGGCTGCTGTCTGCTAGTCTTTTCAGTTTTTACCTTTTTCTTTCTGTCAATTGCAGACCGAATCCCTCCCTCCTGATTTTTTTTCCCCCAGTTCACCTAGTCCTTCTCGTGTCTTTGTTAACTTCTTTTTTTCCTGCAAAAGAAGTGTTCATACACCTGCACTTGCCTTTTTATTTGAATCTTTATTTTTGGTTTTGCTTTTTATCCTTTTGCAACTTTTTGTAATTAGAACGTCTGCCAGAGAGCCGAACCTTACAAGTGTGTGTGCATGCGCGTGTGTGAGACTGAATCTGAAGCATCGATTAAGTGATTGATTGGTCCAAATCATTACAGCCTTCCAAGACAACAGAACAAGGTAAGTCATGCCAGACACTCCTCCTTACACTTTCTATCCATTAACTAATGAATAATCCTGATTTGTCTGGCTTATTTGTATTTATAATTTACAGTGTACCAAATCAAAAAGATATTTTAGATTTAGTCAGAGCTTTCTGTCCCTCCATTGTAAATGTATGTACGGTATACTGTCCTTGTATGGTATACTGTCTTGGGGTGGGAATCTCTAGGCACCTCACAATTTCGATTGCGATTAGATGCTAAATCGATTATCTGATTCTTTTGTGTGTGTGTGACTTCAATTACTTGCTTTAAAAGTACAAAGTAATGACCCATATAGAATTAACAAACAATATATTTTAACATTGCAAAGAACCAACAGGGAAATAAATGTGCCTGAACTTGCAGCATACTTGTGGTAAATTAATAATATAACAACGACCAGTACAGCCGAGCGTTTTCCTCCTCTGGGTGGAAACGTGTCTCATGGCTTCTTGCGCGCTTCATAGTTCCATCTTTCGCGTTCCATCAATATTAAATTATTATAAATGTATATCTAAAAATTGTTTAGATATTTTAGAAAAAATTGACATTTATGAATCGATTTAGAATTGTCCATCTCCGCATCGCGATGCATCTAAGAATTGATATTTTTCCCCCACCCCTAATACGGTCCTTGTCCAGAAAGGAAATAAAGACATCATCAAAGTAGTCCATGTGACATCAGTGGGTTAGTTAGAATGTTTTGAAGCATTGAAAATACATTTTGGGCCAAAAAACTACAACTTTATTCAGCATTGTATTCTCTTCCGGTTCTGTTGTCAGAGCCTTTGTTCACGAGTCCGCAGTGATGCTGATAACGTAAGACACTGCTGACGTGTATCTGGTGCATCCGTGTATTTGGGTTCAAATAAATATGGCTGGGCAAAAAAAATACAAGTCTTCCTCGGTGTCAAAATCCTTAGACATGTTTGTGAAGATTGTTTTATTTACAGCGTGCGTCTCCCTCAGACTGTAAACGAAACTCGGGCGCTCTGATAACACTTCAGCAGCATCACTGAGGATTAACGACAACCAGAAGACAATACAATGCTGAACCAAGATGTAGTTTTTGTTATTTTTGGACCAAAATGTATTTTAAAACATTTTAACTAACCCACCGATGTCACATGGACTACTTTGATGTCTTTATTTTCATTTCTGGACAAGAACAGTACACCGTGAATATATTTTTAATGGAGGGACAGAAAACTCTCAGACTAAATCTAAAATATCTTAAACTTGTGTTCTGAGGATTCTTATGGGCTTGGGTTAATTTTTGGGTGCCCTAACCCTTTAAAATGCTGCTTATGAAGGCAGCTCACTAGGTTTTGGAATGGAGATCATTCAAGTTCAACAAATAATTTAACTGGCAGTTCAAGTTTTTAAATGGGGAATTGATAGTTCACAGAAAAATGAAAAGGGTCATTTACCCACCCTTGTGTCATTCTGAACATGTAAGACTTTTGTTCATCTTCGAAACAGTTTTTTAGGGCAGGGTATCGATACAGATTCTGATTTACAATATCTCAATTTGATATGACATTTTTGGTTTAATTCAGTGATTCAATTTTCAATGGCCCCAACACACAAAATAACAAATGACCAATGTATTTTGTTATACATTGTGTTTATTACCTATTGTAATAAATAAGGTTATTACTTCAAAATTATAAATTTCAAAGATTATTAAAAACAAACAGTCGTTAATAAAAAAAGACCAAATAATCAAGCCACCATCAATAGCACAAAATAAATAAATAGAATAGAACAAAGATACAAATTAAATGATCAGTGCTTTTCGGGTAGGTCATTAGTTTTAGTTTTCAGGTACAGACCTATTGCCACTATTGCTTAGTTTTCAGGTACAGAAATGTAATAGTATGTAAAATAACATTGCTGCATTGTTTGTTTTTTGTTTGATAATAGACATGTTTTTTCCCTCACTGAAATTTCTCTGCAACTTTTGGAGTGAAATACTACATTAAGGCAATTCTAAGATTGCATTCTGTACATGTCATGTGAACTTAAAGATTGCTTGTTCACATTGAAGTACCACCCTTAGGCTGAATAACAAAACCATCTGCGTTTATCATAAACTAGCGCTAAGTCCAAGAATCTGCCCTGCCAAAATGTACTTTCAGGAACTGCTACAGGCACAACTTTGTGTGCAACGCATGTGTCTTCTTGCACTTGAATGCCTATTGGCAAGGCTTGAAAACGTGCAAATGACAGACTGTTGTGACCATGCAGCACTGGCCCGATTGGGACAGTGAACTTTCTGGGAATGTCTTTCACACTGAAAGGTGCTCTTGTTAAACCATGTTAAACCTTAAAAAAATGATAGGGTCCCCTCTGTAACATCACGCAAGGTAGAGGATGACATCTAGTGGAGAAGACTAGTAATAAGATTAACCTCAATCAGATTCAGATATTATGTTCAATGTTTGCTGAAATAAATGCTTTTGTGTCTTTTGTGAATCGATATTGAATAGACCACGTTTCAACGAAAATGTTTAGATTTAATCGCAAAATCAACTCACTGACAGAACGACATGAGGGTGAATAAATGACAGAATTTTTATTTTGGGACAAATATTGTGATTTCTAAATTCTATTGAATGTACTGTAATTTCACACATTTTGTCCTGTTTGTCTTGTTCAAAGTGTGAATATTGAGTGAACTAAAGCTGTGCTAGGTTTCATTGTTTACTCGTGCCAACCTCTGTCTTAAGTAGTTGTTCTTTGGCATACAATTGCTCATCAATTCTTCCTTCTAGTTGGGCATAAAAAAACTTCAGATGTTTTTTTTTTTTTTTAAAGGGAAAGAGATCATAAGTACATAATTTAAGCTGTCTTTAGAAGAATTTATTAGGTCTTGGCCCAACCTTCTGTGCAGATGAGGCGCCCTTGCATGTTGTCTGTAGGGTCCTCTCCCCAACACACACCAACAGCCCTCGACTGACCCTACTGTGCTGCTTTGTTCACTGGCTGTTGTTGTTGCCTTTCCCTCAGTTTATTTTCACAGCTTCCTTCCTTTCTTCACCTTTGCAGAAATCCAGAGGTATTTTGTTTGGTGTGTAACCAAAGGGAGAGGGGAAGGGAAGGAGCTGCAACACGACGACTGAATTAAAAATAAATAAAAATCTAGACTCTGGGAAACGGCTTAATCTGATCCATCCCAGCTGTAGTAGATTTGGCCACTGTGAATGGGATAATTATGGGTAGTCCCTGGAAAGGTTTTGTCGAGTTTACCTTGCCGGCGTCGCCACCTGCAGCTTTTGTTAGCGCTGACCTGAACAGCACCTCGCCCGTCGGTCTCAGCCTGTCACCCTACGGCCGTTCCGTAAGTGCCCAGCCATCCGCTCTCCACCCTACTTTCCCCCACTCTACTGAACTCGACTTCGTTCATTGAACACACAGTGTTGCCCCTCTCTGCGCTGTTCCTTTGCCACACCACATCATCCTGATCAGCAGGCTTAGAGGCTGGCCTCGATCACTTGCCATAGAGACGAGCAGCAACGAGAGGTGGCGAGGCAGAGCGATAATTTTGTTTTTACTAAGACTAATATAGTGGCTGGTTCATATGCGTATGTTTACTTCACTCATTTGATTTAGCTGCTGTTCAAGCGAAAATGGATATTAGACTTTGTTTCAGACACTAGAGTGAATCTAAAGTATTTATAGGTGTTTAAAATTCTCTATCTGTTTCGATGTAATGGCCCAGTGGTCGAGGCTAGTCGGAGTCTGTGTCATTTCACCATTTTATGGATGTTACGGTAGTGCCATTCCCAGTCGCTTCATCGAAACTAACACATTCTGATTTTCCTCGAGCATGTCTTCCAGCACAGGGAGAAGAATTAAAGTAGTTCTCCCTAAAACAAAAATAGTATACTCATGTTCCAAACCTGTATGCCTTTTTTCCTCCTGTGGAACAAAGATAATAATAAAAAAATGTCCTTAAAATTAGCCTCATTCGTGAAATTTTCATAAATGAATAAATTGCATGGAAAATAGATCTTCCTGATAACTGTTCTGGATTCACAAACTATTCATAAACCTCAGATTTGATGGTAAAACATGTGTATTTAAATTAATTTCAATTATTTGTGAATAGGGCGGGCATGGACTCTCATTCACAATTAGCATAACCCCCCTCCATGAATTGCAGTTATGTCCAGGAACTTCCTTCTCTGGTGTGGCTCCAAGTCCAGTATTGCATAAATGCCTAAAAAATATCTTCCATTTAAAGTGTGTACACCAAAGATTTTTTTATCCAGCTGGAAATGCTCAGCTCAGGGTGCTTGAGCATTTGAGGTGCAAAAATCGTTCTAGCTGAAAACCTTTGCTTGCTGTTATATGTAATATCCATGGAAGTAATGTAACTAGTATCTGATTTTGCAGATAGTTTGTTTTTTTAGCAATTTTCTATACAAAAAATGAATGTAAAATCAAAAATATGAACTTCATTTTCATTGTAAATGTAGGAAGTGATGGTTAGTCGTATTTCTTACCCCACTTGGACATCCACTGGGATTGGATAGCTGGTTAAAAAAGTGAAGTGGCGAGAGCTGCATTTTACCCAAAGTTGAAAATTTTTTACCTTGTTGACCAAAAAAAATACATCAAACTTCTCTTCCAAGCACTAGTAGTCCCTGGAGATATATCAGAGCTTGAGTTAAAGCCGCTTTCTCGAGCTCCATCACTGCGGACAGTGCGCAAAATACATTTAAGCTCCTCAATAGTTTAACAAAACAAACCCAAACAAACGCTTTCTCCTCGAACAAACGCTTGAAATATTATTAGTGTTATCAAAATGCAGTTATCCATTTGCCTAAAAAGAACACAATATTCTGATGTTTTAAGCTCCAATTTACATGTGGAAGGGAGCAGGTGTAATTTATTTCATGGCAACATTTTTGAAAATTCAATCATTTTCATAAATCCAACAGCTTGACGAACGATTTGCACAAAAATTTGTTCTGCTTGTGTTTCATGAATGAGGCCCATTGAAAGTCAGTGGGGTCAGATGTTTTTAGGACCTTCTTTTTGTAATCCTTAGAAGAAAATAATTAGAATCAGATGATTGTTTGCATCTGCAGTGTTTGTCATTCTCATGCTTTAATGCAAAATGAAACCTCTCTGACTGAATAAACATTTCACATGCTTTATTAAAACTATCACTGAAATTGAACACGTTCTCCTTGAAAGGAGCAGTCAAGGTAAAATGCGTCACGTGTGATGGCGTGACCTGCATCGCAGTGCAAAGAAAATATTGTTAATTATAATAGTATAGCTGTTGTAATGGATTTGGTCATCTCTTGGTATAGTAAATTGACATTACCATTTGTCATGTGGCAGCATCGTAATGAGGCAAAAGGAGAAATATTTGTTTTTACCCCATCCACGTCATCACAGTGGTTTGATAGCCCCTTTGGCAGGTGTTTTTTTTTAGTTTTTACTCTGTAAGGTCTGTAAACACAATGTGTTTATGATCCCATTTATTGGCTCTTCCTGTTTGATCCTTCATTTTTAGCTTTTTAATCCACTCCCCCACCTTATACCCCCTAGTGTCTCACCACCCCCTACCTCCCACTCAAGATGGAGGCCTCTGATGCCCCTGTTGCTGCCCCCTCCACCTCAAGCCAGCCAATCCCCCGCTCTGCCTCCGTTTCATGCCATTCCTCTCGTGCCTTAGGGGGCAAAAAGCAAAAGCGGACCCCCTTGTATCAGCGATCTGTAAGTGGTCATGATGGGACGGTGTGCTGGCTTGATGTTCTCACAGTGTCAATACCTGACACTAACTGCATGCTTGGAGTTGTTTTCAAGCTCTTTGGCTTTGTGGAGCTTTTTAGAGCAATGGTATATCTGTTTTTAATTGTCTAACTTTGACCACATGCCTGCTGACTGACTTACAATTTGTGGATAAACTTGTCCAGAGAGACTTAGTTGAAACTTTGGATGTGTTGACGAGTTTGTTTGCGTGTATATTCTAATATATAACTAAATGTGTGTGGGGTGGATTCAATGCATGAATGCAATATTTTGGTTTAAAGACATAAATGGAATTTTAAGTTAAGTGTTGGTTTCTTAAGGATTGTACAGGTTTTAGCTTTATTTATCTTGGTCATTATGATCAAGGAGCCAGTTCAAGCAGTCCACACAGAGGAGAGAAACTCTTACATCTACATTCAACTATTTTATTTCTTTACTTTTTTGTGTGTGTGCTGCATTTAAAACCTTGTTTCATCCCATTTTACCATTTCCACACTTGTGTTCTGATCTGTTGTGGAACGTTCGTATGTGTGGAGAGCTGAAGGTTGAATATTGATGAAGTGAATATTTGAACATGTCTTATTTCTCCATAGATGAGTTTTGACCCCAGTCTGCTGCATAGTAATGGCCATGGTGGATTTGCCAATGGAACAAGCATGGGAGTCCGTGAGACAGGAGTGGTTGAAAAACTGCTTACATCATATGGTTTCATTCAGTGCTCTGAGAGACAGGCCCGTCTCTTCTTCCACTGTTCTCAGTACAATGGCAACCTGCAGGAGCTTAAGATTGGAGGTATGGGTCGAATGAGTGGAAGAAACAGCAAGAACTAGGGCTGAGCAGTATAACTAAAAAGTGTATTTATTAGCCTTTTGAAACTAACCATTTTGGACATGTTCATTACCAAAAACATTAAATGTTTTGGATCTTTTAATCAAAATTATGAATCACTTTATTACAACAGACAAGTTTATTACTAAAAACAGTGAAGGTTTGAGCAATTCATGAAAATGAATTAAATTCATCCTTATTATATTAAACTACAGTCAGTACACAGACAGAACTAGATCTATTCATTTTTCCATTCAAAGGGATGGAAACTGGTAGATAAAGATTCTTCATCATTGGATGTCTAGTGGACAATTTATTGTAGCCTTCATCTTTCAGTTGAAATGGTCGATACTTTTGAATCTGCTCTGATTTAAAATCATTACAATATACACATCTCCAGCAAAATCATCACAAATGTATTGTCAAGATTCAATATCGACAAGCGCTAAAAACACACGCATGTAAATATTTTGTTTTGCTTCCAACATGAATATTAATGCAGCAATTGACTTATTCCGTGTCATGTCTGTCCCATTACTTTTCAGATGATGTGGAGTTTGAGGTGTCGTCTGATAGACGCACTGGCAAACCAATTGCGGTGAAGCTAGTAAAAATCAAGGCAGAAATGTTGCCAGAAGAGCGAATTTCTGGGCAGGTGGGGCCTGACTTGCACGCCTCTCCTTTAACTGTGCTGCATGGTTTTATTCATCCAGTTAAGGAACACATTTTACTTTTGTGTTTTATTGTCCTTGTCCCATTAATGTCTGTCACTGTTGGGGATTTCAAGCTCATTTTTAATCCTTATTGATCAGGCAAATGCACATGCATCACTGGTTTCAATTATCAGGAATAACATCTAGCAATCCCTAACTGACCTGATGTTATTGCTTTGTTTTGTGTGGGTTCAAGATGAGCTTGTTTGTCTTTGTCTTGTTGGGTGGACTTTTCATCCTCATTTAATATACAGTTGTGGGAGAAACAAATCTTGATTTGTTGTCGAATGTCAAGTTATATATTTAGTTTGTCTGGTTTCTTGAACTCAGACGTACAAGTTCAGTTCTTAACCCTAAATGTTCTTAATTAAAAATCGAATTTAGTTTACGTTAAAGGAGAACTCTGAAGAACAATGAACCTTTGGTCTACTAAAACATCGGTACCTAGTCAATCGTTCTCTGAGATTTGTTTTCATGATAATCGAACAAAATTATTTTGTTCGTTTTATCTCTAAAAACTGTTTAGCGTAAAATGCTAGTACTGGGGGCATTGACTAAGTAAAAAGAAAATCGCTAGTTTATACCACTAACAAGGCTCAAAATAGCCCCACACTAACGCAGTAACATAATGATGGTACCTACATGCAAAACGAAGCATTGAGAACTTTGTAAGTGTACAGACCGTTTAATAAGAAGATACGTTATAAAGACAGTTCATTTCGCGTATACAGACAGATGCCATCTTAGAAAACAGTCTCGATAAGTCAAACCACGAACGTCGTGCTGAGTGAGCTGAACTGTATGAAGTCCAGCGAACTTCTGAACTGTATGAACGGCGTTCGGGATCGACTTATCAAGACTATTTTTAAGATGGCTCCTGTCTGTATACATGGAGTGGACTGTCTTTATAAAGTATCTTCTTATTAAACGGTCTGTACACTTACAAAGTTCTCAATGCTTCGTTTTGCATGCATGTACCCTCATTATGTTACTGTGTGAGTGTGGGGCTATTTTGAGCCCTGTTAGTGGTATAAACTAGCGATTTCTTTTACTTAGTCAATGCACCCTTTACTAGCATTATACGCTAAACAGTTTTTACATTCGATTATCATGAAAACAAATCTCAGAGAACGATTGACTAGGTACCAATGTTTAATTAGACCAAAGGTTCATTGTTCGCCGGAGTTCTCCTTTAAGCATCTATGTTTAGGGACCACTTTAGCATTTTAACATATGGTTGATCCTGTTTCTGTCACCAAAGCAACCTTTAACCTTGCCTTGTCTGTTTGTACGGTCCCTTTCTCCAGGTAGTTTCAGCTATCCCCTCTCACCTGGACGGGAAGTCTGCACCTGGCCAAGTGCCCACAGGCAGTGTGTGTTATGAGAGGAACGGGGTACGTGTCATTTATCATCCTTTGCAGAGTTTCCTAAACATTTTAAAATCACTTGTTTTCCACCCCCTCTTGTGACCTGTTTTTCTTTAAGTTGTATGTAAGCAGATTTAGCTAAGCAAACCTAGAGAAATGCACTGAATTAAACAAACGTATTAGCCTCTACATGGTGCGTTGATTTTTCTGAAAATGTTTGGTTTGAATCTTCTCACAGGAAGTGTTTTATTTGACATATGCCCCTGATGATGTGGAAGGAAATGTTTCTTTAGATACTGGAGATAAAGTCAGTTTTTACATGGAGACCAACAAGCAGTAAGTTGTTTTCTTTAATGTTGAATTGATATAGGTAAAATGTCAAAAGGCACTTTTTTATGTGGAAATTTCTTTTTCTTTCAGTACTGGTGCTGTTAGTGCTCACAACATTGTATTGGTAAATAAGCAACAGTCAAGATGTCAGGGAGTGGTTTGTGCTACCAAGGTAAGGATCTGATTCAAAAATGAGTTTTGTAGCTGTTTTTTTTTTTTTTTGGTAGAATGGTTGAGTGATCTCCTGGCCTTTGGTGGGAAAGCAAATGCGAATGGCAAATGTACTTCAGACTGCTATTATCTCAAGTCTGGGTTAATCAAGTTTTTTGTTGTTAATTTGTTTTTAAAATTATATAATGATACTGATATTGTTATACCTTGCTGGTTTAGAATGCAGCTGCACATTTTTTTCCAAATTAGATTAACTAGTGCCAGAATTATTAGTTTATAAATGCTCAAAATTAATTTTGAAAATATAGATTTAAAAATATATTTGGCCATATGTTTCAAAGCTATGATTGTGTCTTGCAGGAGGCCTTTGGATTCATTGAACGAGGGGATGTTGTGAAGGAGATCTTCTTCCATTACAGTGAGTTTAAAGGGGATCTAGAGGCTCTACAAGCTGGAGATGATGTGGAATTCACCATTAAAGAAAGAAACGTAAGCTTGAGTGGAAATAAAGTACTTATTAAAGCAAAACTTTATTATTGATGTTCTATTGGTCTTTTGTTTGAAACTAGAGGAATTATAATCATTGAAAAGTTACAAAAGGTTTTACTTTCATTCATTTTGAGTGAAATGCATGATGCATTGTTTCAAACAGTGTAATAAATGTTTCTTTTTGCTTCATAGGGCAAGGAAGTGGCCACAGATGTGAGACTGTTGCCTCAGGGCACTGTTATATTTGAGGATATTAGTATTGAAACCTTTGAGGGCACTGTCTCCAAGGTTATTCCCAAGGTTCCTACTAAGAATCAGGTTTGTGAATCAGCTCTTGTCATTGGTCTTCCTAGACTCTCTTGATAACATCACCATATAGATACTGCTTGCATGTTAAATCGAATAAGACTCCATTTGTCTCACTCAGAACGACCCACTGCCTGGACGAATCAGTGCTAGAATTAATTTCACTGACAAAGAGCTGCTATTTGGGGAGAAGGACACCAAGTCCAAAGTGACACTGCTGGAGGGAGACCATGTCCAGTTCAATATATCCACCGACCGTCGGACAAACTAGAGCGAGCGACAAATATCGACATCCTCCCTGACACCTTCCATTTTACCAAGGAGACCCGTGAAATGGTACAACTGCAGAACTCTTTATGATTTTTCTTGCAATAGTTTTACTTTTTGCTAATGTTGGCTTTGCTTCTCTATATGTCTTTGTGCAGGGTGTGATAGCTGCCGTGCGTGATGGTTTTGGCTTCATCAAATGTGTGGACCGTGACGCCCGGATGTTTTTCCATTTCAGCGAGGTTCTGGAAGAGAGCCAACTGCACATTTCTGATGAAGTTGAATTCACTGTGGTCCCTGTGAGTTCCTAGATATTACCGAACCTGAACCACTTTTGTTTTGCTGATTTTCTCTCAGCTTCAATAAATGTTTTTTTTTTTTTGTCACAATTTGATGTTCGAATGACATCCTGCCCTCATAGATGCTGGAATTGGCCTTTATAAACAGCTGACCAATCTGGCTTTTTTACTTCAAACAAATCAGGGGCAAATGTTAAAATTGATCTTACATTGCCTTAATCCAGCTTTAAAACACCCCCTCTTGCCTTCATCAGGACATGCTGTCAGCCCAAAGAAACCATGCCGTGCGGATCAAAAAGCTGCCCAAGGGTACAGTGTCATTCCACACTCAATCTGAGCTGCGTTTTATGGGGTGGTGGAGAAGAAGCTGTGCCTGCTACTACCAACAAGAACTACAGCCCCAGCAAGGTCAAAGAGAAGGTAAATAAATTCTTGACTTTCTGAAGCTACACTTCTGTTATGAAGTTTGGGGTCAGCAAGATGTTTTTGAAAAAAGTCTCTAATGCTCCCCAAGGCTGCAACTATTGATCAAATACAGTAAGGGTGCCTTTACACCTCGGAACCTGGTGAATTTTCTCCCTTGGTTCAGTTCGTTAGGCATATGTGAACAAAAACAATCACGCTCTGATCTGCACCAACAGAAACGTTCCCAGACGTCTGAATGAGGTGGTTTCGAGCCCGACTGCAAACAAACTCGGGCGGTTCGCTTGAGGTGTGAAAGCAAGCCGAACCAAATGGTATCATAATTCATAACAGGAAATATGCTATATAAATAGCAGTAGTGTCTGATTCTGTAAGCACATTAGTTATCACAGTTGAACACCAAAAGAGCGCATTCGTGTGTGTGTGTGCGTGTGTGTATCTCTGGGAGGGGAGATCCTGAGAGAGCGTGTTTGTATTTGCTGTAGTAGTAATACATTTGTAGTATATTATTTAAAAAGGGAAAGATGGCTACATTTGTAGAGTGTTTGCATATGTCTTGACAATTACAAATAAAGCCACAATAAGATCATGACGCGAACTTGTCAATCTTCTTAATGGATGACGTAAGAGGACACCGACCAATAAGAGGACTTGCATAAACACATTTTGGTATGCTAAAGCAAACCGAACCAAGAAGAAAATGCAACATTGTAACAGACTAAGTCCCGGTTTCAGAACAAAACAAAAAATGATCAATAGGTGTGAAAACGCCCAAAAATAGCACCATTGTGAAATATTACAATTTAAAATATAATTTATATTTTCAAATGTAATTTAATCCTGTGGTGGTTTTTCAGCAGCCACAAATATAATTCTAATATGCTGAATGGTGCTATAGACAGTATTTCTTATCACAGTTTAAAATGGTAGTTCTGCTTAATATTTTTTTGTGGAAAGAACCTTGATGCATTTTTTTTTTTTCATTATTTGTTTTATAAAGTTCAAATGAGCAACATTTGTGAGATATACATTTTAAGTGTCTTAACTGTCATTTGATCAAATTAATATGTGCTTTAAAATTATTACTTTAAATTCTCATGACCCCAAACTTTTGAATGGTAGTGTAAATGTAGTTGATTTTTATTTATTCTTTCTTTGTGCGAATGGCCCCTAAGGTACACATCTCTGTAAATTTGGAAAACCAACCGTCACAAGCGGAAATGAATGACTTTGAACATGGAGGAATTCAGTTGCTAAATTATTATTTTTTAAATAATTTTACTTTCCAGACTTTCGCTTTTTATTTCCTCTTATCTGCTTGTTTCCCCTCTTAATTGACGCAAACACAAAATACAATTGCAGGCTTTGAGGTGCTATGAAATGCAACTGCGTCTTGTCTGACCCTCTTTTCTTTCTTTTTATTTTTCCTTTTTTCTTTTTCTCCCCTTTTCTTTTTGTTTTTTTTTTTGTTTTGTTTTTTGACCATGCTCTTCTACATTAGAAAAAAGACAAGGTAGGCTGCTGTTTCCTGCATGCTGCCTCTCCTCCACAATGCAGACCAGTTCAGTCATGCTGTCAGAAAATCCTATTCTGAAAACATGATCTTTAACACATTTGAGGCAAATTGTTAAAGTACCAAAGATGAGATTTAGCTTATTGTAATTATTTATTTTTAAAACATTTTTAATTTGATTCACCTCCAATTTAAATATTTTCTGATTGGTTAGAATAAATCACAGATGTCTAATCCTCCGCATTTCTCTCCTTTAAGGGTAAAGTTGAAAAGGTCAGTTTGATCTGTCTGGCTGTTTGGTTATGAGGCCTGTTGGCATGAGCTGGGATTGATTTAAGTCATACAGACATGTTAACCTCATAACCATACCAACTCAAGCTTTGCCACTCACTGTGTGCATTCTTTTATGAGGGGTACAACGGTTCTGTTTCTGTGTTGTTCATGCAATTACTCTTGAAAATGGATGCCACACAATTCATACACATTTTTAACTGTGGTACAGATGAACTGAAGTGTGGGTGGCAAACTGTATGGGAGCAGTTTTACCCCTAGTTTTAGTGTGCGCATGATGACTAAATCTTTCATTAATTGTCTTGTTTCTTTATTTACTCATTGTGTAAATACGTTTTTTCCCCATGCTTTGCTTCTGATTGGATATTCATTTTGCAAATTAGGAGTTGCAAAATGTATTGCTGCTGATACCCAGAGACACATTGGGCCTGTCCAAAAACCCACACTTGTCATACATCATTTCCTGTGTGTTGAACTTTTAATTACCTGACAGGACACTTTTCTGTGAAAATGTGTTTACAGAGCTTTATGACACAGTTTAGTAATTGTGGTGCTTCAAATTAAGAGATAAAAAGCAAATGTACAAAATACACCCATCTTTGCACCAATAAAATGGGCAACTCTTTGTTATACTGCCAAGATATATGTAATCCAATTCATTTAACTTGCTGTGGAATATTAACACTCCTGTCAAAGTTTCAGTGGCACTTGAGTTTCTGAACATGATGCATAATGGGATACATTTAGCCTTGGATACTGCTCTGAAGTGGTATTTGTTGTGTGTAAAGGGCACTGATTTTGCACTGTCACTTCCTGTTGCTCTCAAGTGGCCAAGACTACATGTGTGGGTTTTGGACAGTCCCAATCTTTACAGGGTTCTCAAGTATCTGCAGTCTGATGTGTGGATGCTGGCCATCGCTGGCACTTAAAATCACCCTTGAAAGTGCACACTCAGTAGTATTTTTATTTTATTTTTTGACCAATTTTTGTGACTCATGCTGTATGTCAGTGTTAGTCCAAGATGACCAAGTGCAACATAACCAGAGCTGAGGTGCACTCTGTTGTGTGCATGTTTAAAAAAGTTGTTGGTTCTTATGTGAACGTGTGTATTTGTGCCATCCCCAGGATGCAGAAGAAGGCTCTGATTGCGTATGAAGAGAGTGGAGAGAAAAGCACTATTCCCTACCATATTAAAGACCTGGATGGAGGCATTTACCCACAGCTTGGAGACAAGGTACGTTAGGCACTACAGCTCAGTGTTGTGCTCGCTGACTTTAGCCGCTTTCCGACCAGAGGGACTTTTGCAGTTCCTAGAACCTAACGTTCCTATAACCCTTTTTTTCTTGTGTTCCGACCGGACTAAATTGGGGATTTTTTAGTTCCTCAGACCGTAGTTCCTATAACTCTTTCAGTACCTAGTCTAGAGCGAGGACTTTTTTAGTTCCCTTTCCCTAGGTCTACTGTTGATTGGTTCAACTTATAAGTCATGCCCACTGTCAACACGGAACTTGTAGCGCGCTGTCTGCCATACGCTGTTTTTGCAAAACATTACAAGGATTAAGACAAACAGAACGCATTCAACCAGCTAATTGCTAATGCTAGCTAAACTTACCCGTCGTTTGGTTTGCCTCCTGCGCTCTGCTCTTTTATCTTCTTCCATCATATTACTTAATATCATATTACACTGGAGCCTTTGTCTTCTGTGTTTCTCTGTACAGAACTCAAGCATAATCTTTAAACGCTGCCGTTCGTTCTCCGTTATTAAGGTCCCGGCAAGGCAGAACAGGAACATTGCAATAGCCATGCTGGTTTGTTGTTGTTGTTGTTGTCTTGTAGTATGTGGCAGCGCTACGCTATAAAGACCAACGCTGTGCTTGCGTTACCTCTCCAGTTCCTATGGCCACTTGGCCAGTGCGAACGCAAGCAGCAAAACCGAGTTTGGGGGAGAGTAGTTCTTAGAACTTTTTAGAAGTGGACAGTTCCTATAACTGAAGTTCCTGTAACTGACTTGGTCGAAAGCTTGGCTTTTGTGCTTGTAGTTTTCATGTTAAACTTGAGAATGGAATAATTTCATATTTACCTTTTTTGTGCATTTTATTATAACCATTTTAAGAGACAAATGTTATGTAGCAAAACATCTAATATTATTTAGAAAACAATTTTCTTCAGCTTTTTAAATTGACTTGTAATCAAAATCCGCAAGAGCAGATGTAATTTTTGGTTTAATGTAAACCGCCTTGTCTCCACTAGGTGGAATTCTCCATCAGTGAGGTGAAACGCACCGGACAGCAAAGTGCCGTGTCATTCAAGGTCCTTAATCGTGCTGTTGGCACCAAGAGGCTTCTGGAATACATAGCAACACTGAAGGATAATTTTGGCTTCATAGAAACATCCAATCATGATCAGGAGATCTTCTTCCACGTACAGGTAAAGTTTCTACCTGATGGTTCTCGAGCTTGTTTTTTGTGTTGTTGTTTTTTTATTGTGGTTTACTCTGTTTGCAGTGAGGTGTGTGGGGATGTGGATAACATGGACTTGGAGATACGGTGGAGTACACCCTCTCCAAGGGTAAAGGAAACAAAATCAGTGCTGAGAAGGTCACCAAAGTTGCAGCTGGTATGTTAGAGACTTTCTATGGCCTTGGCATTAATAATACTTGTTTCATGCAAGTAACACAGCTCTGTATGTGTCAGTGAATGGAGTAGGAGAGGATGTGAGTAATACTGTGTTCCTGGGGAAAGTGGTTCGGCCCTTGCGCAGTGTGGACCCTTCTCAGACCGAGTATCAAGGCCTTATTGAGATCACAGAAGATGGTGAGTGACCTCTCCTGACCTCTCTTTAATATTTTGTGTATCTAAAGTTTTGTATAAGGTGTTAAACCATTTTAATAACTGTTCTCTGCTTAATCACTTTACCAGGCTCCAGTAAGGGCCAGAGTTATCCATTCGGCATTGTCGGTATGGCCAATAAAGGTGACTGTCTGCAAAAGGGTGAGATGGTGAAGTTTCAGTTGTGTACAATGGCCCAGACAGGACAAAAGATGGCCTGCAACATTGTTCCTCAGCGCAAAGCCCTGGTGGAGTGCGTCAAAGATCAGGTAAACTCATGTCCTCTGTGAGTTTAATGATGCAAGAAAGTGTTAGACACTTGCTAAAAGTAATCTGGTTTTTGTTTCCCCAGTTTGGTTTCATCACATATGAAGTTGGAGACAGCAAGAAGCTGTTTTTCCACGTCAAGGAGGTGCAGGATGGTCTGGAGCTGCAGGCCGGTGATGAAGTAGAGTTTTCTGTGATTTTGAACCAACGCACAGGCAAATGCAGTGCCTGCAATGTTCGCAGAGTCAGGTAAGACTTCTCGGTTAAATGTGTTACAAAGTTGTTGTAGTTGTCATTAGGGGCCAAGCACCAAAGGTGCGGAGGCACCTATTTATTATTATGATAATTATTATTGAGTTGTAAATCATGTTATAGTTATATTTGCTTTTTATCAAATCTAACTAGAATTATTTTCTTTTCTTTTTATACAGTGAGGGTCCAAAACCCGTAGCAACGCCTCGACCTGACAGACTTGTCAATCGTTTGAAGAGCATCACTCTGGATGACAGTAACGCTCCCCGTCTTGTCATTATCAGACAGCCTCGTGGCCCAGACAATTCAAAGGTAAAAATAAACCGCATTTCTGTTTGGCATTTTGGGGATTTTTTTACACTGGGGTTATTTTTAACACTAGAAGTGCCAGAATTCCAAAACTACTAGAACGGCCACAAGCCGTCATTTTGACCGTTAGATTCAAAACAGTGTTTATTTCGTTGTTAAATTATTAAATTATTTTCGTTAACCACATTTTTTCAAAGACGAAAATCGAGATCGATAATAATAATATTATACTGATAATAATAATAAATGGGCTAATAATAATAATAGGACTAGCAGAACAAGTGAACCCATGCAGCAAAACAAACAGCAGGACAGGGCAGCGGAGCTCGCAGGATCATCGGACATGAACGGAACATCTGGATCGGCCGTGTCTGATGATAGCAGCCGTCTCTTTTACCTTGATGTGGACTCTGACTCTGAATCACTCTCTGATGAGGAGGAAATGTTAACTTGCACCCGGGAAACGTCGCTTTCACTTTCCTCCTCGATTGTTCCCTGCATCCGAATCATCACTCGTCAAGTTCTGAAGCATCTCCAGGGCATCCTAGTCCGGTTTTATTTGCTTATTTCTGATCAACCACTAATGTAGAAATTCTTATATACCAAACACCGTTGTGACCGGACGGACCTCTGTTGACAGTTGAGAGAGACCACGATCAACCGTGGGATATTTAACAAAAAATACAGCGAAATTCAGTGCGGTCAATATGACCGTCTATGGCCGAAATAGGTAAATATGTTCATTTTTTTGTTTTGCCTCACGTTTACGTAACTTAATTTATATGAAAAGCATTTTAAATAAAAATACAGACAATTTTAGGATAAGTCAGGTACCAGCAGGATTTTATTATTTTTTTCAACAAAATTATTGTAGATATAAAATTCAAAACGGTCAAAATGGCCGTTCTAGTGTTAAGTAAAAAGAAACTTCTTGCACCTCAAACTGCCATTTTAGATGTGAAAGGTGGTTAAAACAATTGGAACATATGGATGATCTTGATATTGACCTGGTGTTTTGTTCATACAGGGCTTCAGTGTAGAGAGGAAACTCCGCCAGCCTGGTATTACTGACTGAAAACTGTTCACCCCTCTCCTCTTCACTACAGATGAGACACCTTGGAGAAAAGCAATCAGACCAAGGGCATAGGAAGGGATTTGTGTGTCTGTTTCTCACACACTCATTTGATCTCTCTCACCCATAAAAACAATTCACAGATTAACACATCAAGACTCGAACATTAGCACACACAGGTCCCTTCCTTTGTCACAGGATCCTTTGCAAAAAAAAAACTCATCTCATTGTCTTCATTGTATGTGTGATGGTTTTGTGTGGTTGTTATTTGAGCAAAACCCCTCTCTGTGCTGTGTGAGTGTGTGGTATGCATTATATGTTTGGGAAAAATTCACTTGTAAGGTTGTTATTGTTAAGCAGAGGATATGAGGGGAAATCTGGGGTTTGTAGTTCTCACATCTTTTAGATTGAGATGTGGGGACTGTTTGACCCACTTTTCATTTCTGCTGAAATTGAAATGCCAGGAATTCTGCACCTGCTGCTGTGTGAGTGAGTTGTTGTTTTAGAGTAGCTTTGCCTGTCTGTATTTTGATTTCCGTTATATATACTTTATTCTTCCTGTATCACTTGAATACGTCTCCCCATGTTGTTTCTCACCCGGGTGATATTGAGATATTGTTGTCTCTTTCTGGTGAGAAATAAAATGACCTTAAAGTTCTTTTCACTCACATTTTTCATTCACTCACCTAATTTCTTTGAGTAGCTTTTAACATTGATCTGAAAACGAAATAAATTTTCTCTTGCGCTCAGAACTCACTTGTGTATGGTTTTTGATTGTGTAAATTACAATTTTTGAGATTATATTGTTTTGTTTTTTTAAGGAGCCTTTTTTAATTCCTGTCCTGATTTCACTAGCTCCGTCTGGGCATGTGCAGAATTCCTAATGGCATCTTATAGCCTGCGGTCTTTTTTTAAATGATTTTTCTTCTTTTTTTTTTCTTTGCACATACTTTTCATTTTCTTTCATGAGTTTACCTTAAACTCAATATCTGCTAATGAATAAATAAAGAAAAAGGTGCCTAAAAACAAACAAAACAAAAAATAAGACAAAAAAAATTGGTGTCTCCTCTATCCCCAAACAGCCACTAAAATATAAGAGCATTGTAGGGTGGCTTTTTTTTTTTTTTTTTTTTTCCCAAGTAGAGAATACTGGTGTGGATCCCCCAAACCTGTGGGTTGAGAAATACTGTATGTACTGTGTGCTTTTACTTGGGTGGACCTTTTGAAAACCTAAATAAATCAAGCAAAGTGTGCAGAACTTGAGAAAAGGGGAGACCTCTAATAAGTCAAATTTAAAAACATGCAGAGAAATTATGTTGATGGAGGCTATTTACAGTGCTGCTTATGACAAATGGAGCTATTACTGTCATGAATATTCTCTGGAGCACTCTGGGTTTGTGTTGAACCCTAGGGTTCTCCTATATACTTTTGTTAATGGTCTTGAATGAAACAATTGAAATAAACATTTTATGAGAATCAAAAGGGTATTACGTTTAATTTTTTTTCTAGTAAAGCACTATACAGAACCTTAGGCATAAAACATGCCTTTGCAAACTTTTGTGGCATTAAAAAACTGAAGAGGTTTCATGTGATTATACTCTGGTGCTTCCCAGATGTATGGTGAGTTCAGAGCGATGCACTATCTTTGGTTTTGTCACTGATGTTGGATTCTGGTTTTGAGACCATCGTGTCCACCATTCCCTCAGGTCTGCTGGTCTGCTTAGAGGAGGATGTGAAATCTGGTTTCCTGAAACAAACACATATGGGAGTTTGGACTCCAGCGTTGTTACCACCCTTTTAGTTTCACCGTCCCCTTGCGATCTGTCTGCTGAAATCAGTATTTGTTTGACGCTGGTTTGGGCATGTTTTGGCGTGTCTACTGGACTAGTAATGTTTTCTTGTTGGGCGTTTCTCAGGTCCATTGCTTGCAGTTTCTGTTTGTACTCTTCTAGTTCAGCTTTGCAATCGGAAACAGCTTCTTTTGTCTCAAAGAACTGCCTCTGAAGGTCTCTCTCAAAGACTTCCTCCGCCTTGAACTCATTGAGCCAGAACTTGAGCTGCTCCTCTTCTTCCGATGGGGAGTCTGAGAATGTCCTGGTGGCCTGCTGCTCAAGCTCAAGGATCAGCTGGTCTGTTGACTCGATTTTGAGCTTTATTTCTTGCAGACAAGACTGTTGTTGGACAACTAGTCTCCTTAAATGTGAAATCTCCTCACTCTCTGGTTTCAACGTGGCTTGTTTTGACCAGAGGAACCACTGGATTGATGGTTATCCGATCCTCCTTTGCCTCTTTCAGTACCTCTTCCTCCCGTCTCTCACATTCAGCACTATTATCAGTGCATCTCCCACGGTTCCCTAGGCAACTAATCAAAGGCTGATGTGGTGCTCTAATTTTGTCTTTTTTGTCCCTCGACAACAGTGTCCCAGAGGCTGGTAAACTCTTAGTTGGTTTTAGAGATGTGTTATCTGAGTGCCCATTTCCTTTATTGCCTTGCTTGTCTTTCTTCTTATCTCGTCCTGATTGCTGCTTCCCGCCCCTGCCCAAATTTTCCAGCCAACCCCATGCTTCCTCCATTAGTGTCAGCGACTTCCGCTTGGGTCTCTGGGTTCCTCAGGGGGTGGCTCTGATTGGATGCCGAGGTGTGATAGCGGAGGAAGACTCTGGCGGTGTAGGGCGATTGCCCCGCTGCCTCTCCGTGCCCTTCCCGTCCCTCCGCTCGCCTCAATAGGGGCCAGGGCTGGTTTGTTTCTTCCCCAGGCGATGGGCCGATGTGCTTCAAAGTCAGCTGCACCTCCTTAACTTGCTCCCCATATTTCTCCAAGGATCTCCAGGAGAAGTTCATCCGGAGACACATTATGTTCAAATTCTTTGAATTTTTTCTCTCAGAGTATATCGACCAGTGCGACCTAAGAGTGAGAACAATATTAAAAAGTGACATTTTTGGAAGAATATACACTACCGGTCAATTTTAAGGTCGGTAAGATTTTTTATGTTTTTAAAGAAGTCTCTTACTCACCAAGGCTGCAATTTTCTTATAAAAAATACACAAAAACACAGTAATATTGTGAAATATTATGACAATTTAAAATGACTTTTTAATGGTAATATATATTAAAATGTAATTTATTCCTCTGAAAAAAAGGTGAATTTTCAGCATCATTACTCCAGTCTTCAGTGTCACATGATCCTTCACAAATCACTCTAATATGATGATCCAAAAACATGTATGTTTATTATCCATGTTAAACAGTTTTTTACATTTTTATTTCAGGATTCTTTGATGAATAGAAAGTTCAAAAGAACAGCTTTTATTTAATTAGAATCTTTTCTAACATTATAAATGTCTTTACTGTAACTTTTGATCAATGTAACTCATCCTTGATGAATAGAAGTATTGATTTCTTATTTATTTCCCCCAAAAATAAAATACAAATTCTTACTGACCCCAAACTTTTTAAAGGGTAGTGTTTAATGTAACAAAAGCTTTCCATTTCAGATAAAAGCTGTTCTTTTGAACTTTCTATTCATCAAAGAATCCTGAAATAAAAATGTAAAAAACTGTTTTCAACATGGATAATAATCATACATGTTTTTGGAGCATAAAATCATATTAGAGTGATTTGTGAAGGATCATGTGACACTGAAGACTGGAGTAATGATGCGAATAAATTCAGAGGAATAAATTACATTTTAATTAATTTTTTATGTTAATATATTATATTAACATAAAAAATTCATTTTAAATTGTCATAATATTTCACAATATTACTGTGTTTTTTTGTTTATTTTTTATCAAAAAATTGCAGCCTTGGTGAGCAGAAGAGACTTCTTTTAAAAACATAAAAAATCTTACCAACCTTAAACTTTTGAGCCGGTAGTGTACATTTACAATAAACTGATTATTCATTTAGAAGATGCTTTTGTCCAAAGTGACTTTCAAGTGAGGAAAACAAGAAGTAATTTCATCCTGAAGGCAATAACACAAGAAGTGTTAGCAATACAAAGTTTACAACATTGTCCAGAATAGTACAAGAACAGGGAGGGTTATTATAGCCTAAATAGTGAAAGCACAGAAGTCGTTTTTATTATTTTTCATTTTAAGTCCGCAGGATGCAGTTAAGTGCTGTGGAAGAGATTCGTTTTCAGCTGTTTGTTGTATATGTCTAATGTCTGGTATTTTGCTGTTCGGCGAGTCATTATCTGACTATACATTATCTGATCTGTCATTCCAGTATGTTTTGTGGAACACACAAAAAAATTTATTTTGATGAAAATTTTTGCCAGTATAATTAGAGTTTTTATGGGATTCCAAAAAAAATACATATTTTCCACAGAATAAAATCATACTGGTTTGGGACAACATTAGGTTAAGTAAATGAAGATGAAGACAGAATGTTCATTTTTGGGTGATCTATCTTTTCAAAGATTTTTAAGAGACCTTTAAACTAGTAGTGTTTTCTTCATGTTTGTGTTTTTCATAGCTGTTACATGGTTCTGTAGAAGATGCTTTATGGAATGATATGTACTTACCAAGTGCCTGTGCTAAAGCGATGACCACCTCCTGACATGTTGTTTTCTCAGTGACTCCACAAACAATGCGCTGGACTCCTTCAACAAACACCTTTACCTCCATTCTAAAAGAAAATAAATCAGCTTATTTCTGTACTTCTAGAATGTCTCATTCCCCCACAAAATGACTGCCTGTGGGGAAAAATATGGTTTTACAAGTTCCCCCAACTTCCCTGTGTATTGAGTTGTACAGATTGTGGAGTTTACAAAATCAGATTACTGTAGGATTCATTTTGAAAGGTGTGCTGTACCTGTCCTGATGGTCAGAAGATTCCTTCAGTTGACTCGCATAAAATCCTTGTATACTTCAATAAGAGGCAATTTGGTAAATGCTGTCTTACATGGAAAAGTCATGTTGTCATCCTTGACTTAGCTTAACATGTACAAACCCTTCCCTTTAGTAAACACTCAGATCAAGACTGATAACTCAGACTCGGCTGTAGATGTTGGTATGTGTGTTTGTCTGCAGTGCAGTTCATGATGTCCCCAGGCAAGTTTTTTGGATGCTAATTATTTTGAATCTGAGTAAACATGTTAACAATTTACATTAAAACAATAAACAAAACAAAAAATAACAATAAAAAACACGAACTAATAAATAAAATATTTATATAAAATTACATTTAATATTTTTTGTGACATCTTCAAATGCATATTTTGCCTAGATTTAATTGGTCAGTAGGCCTAATCATGTTAGAAAAATATTAAATGTAACTGAGTTTTAATGGAACTTAATTCATCTTAAAGTAAATCAGATATTACAAGAATATGATGAGTTGTAACATTAATAGAAAATGTGTACAGTTTTAATTTTGTGTTTTAATGGCTTGTGGTAATCAAATTAAGGCCTACATGTTTGAAAATATTACATGTACTTTTGACTTTGCAATTGTTTCTTTTAGAAGTGGGTCTGTAGCCTACACAACTTTAATCTTTACAATGTATTCATTATAAATTAATAGTTTTATATAAAACTTTTTTTAAAGCTACACTAAAATGCATGGAGGAAACTGCATGTATTGTATATGTCTAAAGACTTTTATTTTGAAAAGCTATGAGAAAGACAAAAATAAGGTCGATGCTTCACACACACACTTGCGTTCTGCTTGAGTCCTCCGAGATTTTTGACAGATAAACATGAAAATTGTAACATGGAACATAAACGGGATACGAACATTTAAAAATGGTATTAAGAAAATTCTGGATTCATTTGATGCCGATATAATCTGCGTTCAAGAGACTAAAGTTACCCGTAAGTGTTTCAAGTAACTCGGGACTTGGGTTTATATAACGTTAGCACGTTTTAACAACTTTTAACAGCTCAGCAATTGCATATATTGTTTGCAGGTGACCTTTTGGATGAGAAAACAGCGATTGTTGATGGCTACAATTCATACTTTAGTTTTAGCCGAGGGCGAGGTGGATACTCGGGTAAAGCAGCCTTCAATACATTTATGTCGTCAGTAAAATGTGCAAAATGACTTTAAATACTTGATTGATTTTAGCATTAGATTCATTCCAATATTTTGTATTTTTTAAAATATATTTTTTCTCGTTTTTACTTCCAATTGCAAATGACAAGTGCCGTTTGACTGAATATGAGATCATGAACAACATTTACTCCGTGCCCAGGTGTCGCGACCTACTGTAGAGATACCGCTACTCCATTCCTGGCCGAGGAAGGATTGACAGGTCTGCTCACCAATCAGGGAGAGGCTGTTGGTTGCTATGGTGACCAGGTAGAGTTGTCCAGTGAGGAGCTTCTGGCACTAGACAATGAAGGAAGGACTGTCATCACCCAGCATCACTTCATGTAAGGGTCTTAAATTTAGACTAGTTTTAGAAAAACTTAACATGTTGTGAAAGCTTCAGATATTTCTTTTATTTTCAGGGGCACAGATGGACCACAGAAGCTGACTGTTATCAATGTTTATTGTCCTCGAGCTGACCCGGACAAACCTGAGAGAAAACAATTCAAGCTGCAGTTTTACCAACTCCTCCAGTGCAGAGCTGAAGCCATCTTGAGCTCGGGGAGGTAAGAGAGTCTATTAGACTAGTTCCATATTAAAAGCATGGATGCTGTTTTTATAAATGTTATAATGGACGACAGTTTTGTCTTTCGCCACATGCGCAAAAGACAAATCATAGTCAAATTGATTTTTATACTGTTCAAACTGTATATTTTATCCCTTTACACTAACTCTACCCCTAAACTTACCCATCACAGAAAACGTGCTACATTCTTACATTAAAAAGTATGATTTATAAGCTATTTTCAATAGCTACAAAAAAAAAAAATGATTTCAGATATTGCCATCTTTGTGGGGACAATTTGTCCCCATACTGTAGGGTTTACCAGGCTACACACTCAACGTGGCATGTTATTCCCTGATATATTGGTAATAAGTTATTTCTTTATGTTGCTATAATTCTGTCTTATTGGTCCTCCTCAAATTGTTATCAAGATTATTCTAAGATATAACGTGTCTTTTTGTTTGAATAATGCATCCTTCTGTCTCTCTTCAGTCATGTGATCGTTTTGGGTGATGTAAACACCTCTCACAGACCCATAGATCACTGCAACCCAGATGATGTGGTAAGTCCGTATACAATGTTCCTCCATCATGCTTTCAGTTGACACAAGTTAACCAGGGACAAGAAGTAATAAAAGTCCACACAATAAAAGAAAAAGTGCTGGATGATGCGGCACATTTGCAGCCAGTCATATTTGATTTTTATTCGAGAAGCAACAGTGCCTTCCTACTTTTTCAGTGGCCTTGATTCTAGAAGTATCTCTCTCTCTCTCTCTCTCTCTCTCTCTCTCTCTCTCTCATATATATATATATATATATATATATATATACTCACCTAAAGGATTATTAGGAACACCTGTTCAATTTCTCCTGAATGCAACTATCTAATCATCCATTCACATGGCAGTTGCTTCAATGCATTTAGGGGTGTGGTCCTGGTCAAGACAATCTCCTGAACTCCAAACTGAATGTCAGAATGGGAAAGAAAGGTGATTTAAGCTATTTTGAGCGTGGCATGGTTGAAAAGGGAAAAATATCCAGTATGCGGCAGTCCTGTGGGCGAAAATGCCTTGTTGATGCTAGAGGTCAGAGGAGAATGGGCCGACTGATTCAAGCTGGTAGAAGAGCAACTTTGACTAAAATAACCACTCGTTACAACCGAGGTATGCAGCAAAGCATTTGTGAAGCCACAATATGCACAACCTTGATGGGCTACATCAGCAGAAGACCCCACCGGCTACCACTCATCTCCACTACAAATAGGAGAAAGAGGCTACAATTTGCAAGAGCTCACCAAAACTGGACAGTTGAAGACTGGAAAATGTTGCCTGGTCTGATGAGTCTCAATTTCTGTTGAGACATTCAGATGATAGAGTCAGAATTTGCCGTAAACAGAATGAGAACATGGATTCCACTGTGCAGGCTGGTGGTGTAATGTTTTCTTGGCACACTTCAGGCCCCTTAGTGTCAATTGGGCAGTGTTTAAATGCAACGGCCTACCTGAGCATTGTTTCTGACCATGTCCATCCCTTTATGGCCACCATGTACCCATCATCTGATGTCTACTTCCTGCAGGATAATGCACCATGTCACAAAACTTGAATCATTTCAAATTGGTTTCTTGAACTTCGACAATGAGTTCACTGTACTAAAATGGCTCCCACAGTCACCAGATCTCAACCCAATGGAGCATCTTTGGGATGTGGTGGAAGTTGCAAGATGCTATCCTATCAATATGGGCCAAGATTTCTAAAGAATGCTTTCAGCACCTTGTTGAATCAATGCCACGTAGAATTAAGGCAGTTCTGAAGGTGAAAGGGGGTCAAACACAGTATTAGTATGGTGTTCCTAATAATCCTTTAGGTGAGAGTATGTATGTATGTGTGTATGTATACATAGTTGTATTAAGTATCTTTATTATTACTTTTTATTTGAATCCATAATCATTTGGTAATCATTGTATTTTGTGAATCATAGTGTTCTTGAAGATACAGTATGTTCGTGAGAGAGACATTAGGACAAGCTAGACTGAATTAACGGGGGTGAGAGAGTGTGTGCTGGTGCTAGACATGGAATGTGTATGCAGTGTATGAAGTTTCCACCAAAGCCAGACTGATCTCATGAAGTAGCGTGTGTATGACACGCCAATTCGTATTTCTATTTTTGCTGCGCTATCAACACGCATAATCGCTTTTCAGCGTGTTTATGAACATTTATGCATTTAGCATTTATGAGTCTTCCCCTACCATCCTAGAAAAGAAAAAGATAGCTCCCCAGATGTAGATCTAGATTTTGCTTCGTTTCGCTTGGACATTTGACGGCGTGTACAGACGCGAATCATTCGGATAGCTCAAAATGCATAGAGATAACACGCCACTTGACTCGAAAGTGGCGTGTATGTTTGTCCCAAAGCACAGTAATGGGATATACATTCCATGTTAAATAGAAACCGTATGTTGCCCTGGTAATGGAGTATTTGGTTAGTGGCATATAAAACCCCACCTCTTTGTCCAGAGGAAAAGAGAAGCTGGAATGAAGACATTTGTTTGGTCCATTCTCTCTCGCCTATGTCTTGATATAATGATATGAGAAAAAATTAAGAGATCTCTTGGCAAAATAACTGGTTTCCGGTCCTGTGAATTATACAACAACAGGGGAAAAGTTTAATTTCTAAATTTTGAGGGCTAATGGCTTTAAGAGAGAAGAATATACCATTGATTTAACAACCTCCATAGCTTACAGTAGGTCTGTCTTTAAAGGTTTATACGTTAAAAAATAAATCCCCTGTAGAGAAACTGAAATTAATTTCTGGAACTTCTGGAACCCAAATGATGCTCTCCATATAACGATAGGTTGAACAGTTTTTTTGACCAATGAGATTTTCAAGGCCACAAATATAGAAATTAGGTGACTAGACAAATGTCTTGTGACTGGATAGAACAAAATGTTAAATTTACATTGAAGAGCTATTCCAGGTGATCTTAGCATGAAAGTGAGAATGGATGCCAGCCTGAACCCCATCCACAAATTTTTTTTTGTTTCGGGAAGTTTGGTCTGGACTCGATCCTTTGAGGAGTTATTATGATTGGTTCAGAAATTGCCGGGCCAATCAAATTGCCAGGACAGGCTTTATACGATGCTGGACAGATGATCTGCAGTTACGTAATCATCACATTATCAAAGAGCGCTTGGGTTGAACTGGTTTCACTCAAAGATGACTGCAGCACTGCAGGAGGATTGAGATGTATAGATTCCGCTATCGCGTCACATACAATATATCGACAGCACATTAATTTTAAAAGACAAACAGAGAACTGCTGAACTGTCAGATCCCGAAATGTAATACTTTGGACAATCAGCTTTCTCTGTACAAGGCACTAAAGCCTGGAGTTGTTTACCCACTGAACTGAAAGGAGAGTCAAACTGGGTCCTTTTCAAATACAAACTTAAAGACTCTTTAATCAGAGGTCAGAAATGTGACCACTGTCTGACTGTCCGCTGCATTTATATTGTGTTATACTGTATTATTATGAATTATTAATTATTACTGTATTATTAAAAAAATATTTTTTTTTAACTATGTATTGTTTAATTTTATGTAAAGGCCCACTAAGGACTAATCTTGAGAATTAGCCTTGGCTAAAATGTTGTAGGATGGAACATGAGCCTATGTAACATACTTGTCCCTATTCAAATGAACTTAAAATAAAATAAACTAACTTAAACCCTCTCTTTTTAACTGTTCTATTATTTAGGATAACTTTGAAGATAATCCTGGGAGAAAGTGGCTAGATCATTTCCTGTTTGAAACAGAAAATACAGAAAATGGAAATACTGAAGATGATCTTGAAGACATCTCCCAGAATTCTGCCTCTGGTGGCAAGTTTGTGGACTCTTTCCGGCATTTTCACCCAAAGCGTTCCAATGCATTCACTTGCTGGTCTACACTTACGGGTGCCAGGCAGACCAACTACGGCACACGCATCGACTACATCTTCGCTGACCGCTCTCTGGTGGAGACAGGCTTTATTGGCGTGGACATTATGCCAGAGGTGGAGGGATCCGATCATTGTCCTGTATGGGCGCAGCTCAGCTGTACCCTCCAGTTTAGTCCCAGGTGCCCGCCCCTGTGCACACGGCACATGCCAGAGTTCATCGGCAAACAGCAGACACTTTCACGCTTCTTAGTGAAAGTTCCTGAGAAACAGAGCGTTTCTAAAGGGAGTCTACCTGGATCACAGGATGCTGGGGAAATTCGGGAAAACTTGAATCCTGTGGTACAGGGAAACAGTGTTGCAAAGAAGAAACCTACAGAAAGAGAAACGGACACAAATGGACACAAAGTTAAAAGAAGCAAGCAGTCGAAAACCGAAAGTAATGCTAAAGGAAGTCTTTTAGCTTTCTTTAAGCCTAAACAAACACTGGTGATACCTTCAAGGGGGAACTTGGGCTTAAAACAGACAGAATCCTCTCAGGATGGGCCTGGTATTGAGAGCAACACTAGGAGCTGCCCCAGTAATGCACAAAAGGAGACAAATCTCTCCAAGGTAATGGAGATGGAGAATGAAAATCAGGATGAAGTAGAAGGAGAATCTACATCCATAGACAAGTCAAAGGACAGTAAGAAAGGTCCATGCACTGGTTTTTGGAAAACTGTTTTGCATGGGCCTCCTCAGCCACCACTTTGTAAATCACACAATGAGCCCTGTGTTTTAAGGACTGTGAAAAAAGCAGGACCTAATCTCAGGCCGGCAGTTTTTCGTATGTGCACGTCCTCAAGGCCATGCCTCCAATCCTCAGGCCCGGTGCAATTTTTTTACGTGGGTAGAGAAAGGAAAATAGATTAAAGTCAAGGAATCTTTATGCATACTGTATTTCATGTTTTGAGTGTACATGTATGTGTATTGTGTTTGTTTTATATGTACCATTTTTATTGTTCAACTAACAATAGAGACAGAAATAAATAATGCTCTTTTTCAGCTTGGGTGCTGTTGTCAGTGTATTTTTAGATACTGCAGAAATTCAGTAAAAATCGTGGAATATCTCAGATTCTCTACTCTCTTCATCACTACCTGATTAGGAAATTGAGTGAGTTATAAGAAATTAAACGGACCTTTGTCATAAAGTGAGGCAACTAGGCAGGAACTACCGCTGTAGAATGAAAGCCTCTAAATATAAATGCATTGTTGTTCTGTTAAATATTTGTACATGAAGTAATTAATTAAAAAATATAACTCATTCAATTTAATATGTAACCTTTGATGTGATCAGATCACTGTGTTATACAATATCTTGCATTTATCATTTTTTGTATTCACATTTTTTCGTCCCATTTGCTCTTCGCTTTTGTGCTTTTTTTGCATTTAATTTCATGTTTTCTTTCATTTATTTTGCTTTCTTTCCGGTCCCTTTTCATGTATTTATTAATTTATTAATGTCCTAACACATTATACTTTATTTCTTTCTTTATTTATTCATTTGTCATTCATTTATTTTTCCTTTCTTGATCCGTTTCTTTCGTTGTTCATTCAATAATTAATTCGTTCTTGCTTGTTCTGTTTCTTCGTTGTTATTTTTTCTTCGCCCTTTTCACAGGCTTCAGTCAGGTGTCTTTTATTTTGATGAGCGCATTTCCGGTTTTTTCACATCCTGTGAAGAGAGCTGTTCAAGTTTGTGGATTAAATCTAACGGTACGTGGAGAAAAACATCGACAATAATTATTTCTTGAAGTGTGATGTCTACAGATAGTCGTGATGGAGGGGTAAGTTTATGAGCTCTGCGTCTACACATTAACAATCGTACGTGTTGTTCTCGCTTGTTGCAAGCTCGTCTAAAATGGCGAGTGTTTTAGTGGTGTCGCGCGCTAGTATCTTACCTCTGGAAACAAGCAAAACTGATCAAATTGTAAAAAGCCATATATATATATATATATGTAAGCAATAAGGTACGAGAGGCTGTGCTGTATCGTGCAATAAGTAACAGCTGAAGGGCGTTGTTAGGCACGACGCGAAGCGGAGTGCCTGCAACCCCTTCAGCTGTTACTTATTGCACGATACAGCACTTGCCTCAAGTATCTTATTGCTTTTATAAAACGGTTGCCACACAATATTAAAGTAAAAAACAATATACGTGCAACTTTCTTGAAGTAAAATCACTAAAAGCTTACCTTCCGCTGGAAAAAATAGTCCATGAGCGTGAACAGCAACAACGTTCCAATGTGTAAAATGCATGAAAGCTCAAATAAAAACAACACAGAACCGCAGTGTTGCGCAGCGATCAATAGAACCGTTGGGTGAAGCGGTCGTAGCCGTGTTTTATCGTGAATAAAGCACAGCTCTTGACCAATCAGAATCAAGGATTCGAACTAACCGTTTATATATATATATATATATATATATATATATATATATATATATATATATATATATATATATATATATATATATATATATATATATATATATATATAGAAACTTGAGACCTATTTTAACGACGGTTCCCTTGAATCTGGTTTGCCAGATTTGCTGAATAAATATTCAGGTGATGCTCAATGTCTACAATTTCACAGTTGGCTACTACTTGATAAATGAAGTTTTGTGTTACTTTATCTTTAATGTTTTTGTTATTAGTATTGTTTTTTAATTGAATGCATTAATTATTGTGTCATGGAATGCTACAAGTAAACAACAGTTAACCATAAACATAGGTTATCATTATTAATTAGTTTGGGGTCAGTAAGATTTTTTCAAATGTTTTTGAAAGGTTGGATTTATAGTAGAAACAGTAATATTGTGAAACATTTCAATATAAATATAACTTGTATTTAGTGTATTTTATAAAGTAATTATTCTAGTGGTGGCAAAACTTTTTTTTCAGCTTCATTACTCCAGTCTTCACTGTCACATGATCCTTTACAAATCATTCTGATATGCTGCTTATGAAAATATTTACTTTTATTATTTTTTAATGGTAAATACATTTATAATGCCATACAAGATTCTTGTCACTTTTGAACAATTTAATGTGCTAAATAAAAGTCTGAAAAAATCATATTGATTTACTGAACAGTGGTGTTTGAGTGAGTCGTGAGTGTGTATATGTATGTATGTATGTATGTATGTGTGTGTATGTGTATATATATATATATATATATATATATATATATATATATATATATATATATATATAGTTTGAGTTTGATCTTATTTCTCTGTCCTTCATGGTTCTGATTTTTACAGTATTTTTACAGTTAATACAATATACATTGTTTATATTTTTCTTTATCTTTTAGTGGAACTGGAGTCTACTACCAAGCAATGCCTGCAGTGGGACCAGATGGGAAAAACGTCATGAAGTTGATCCCAGTCCAGAAAGTGAATGGCCAGTTTTATCAGACGCCATTTAATACGGAAAGAGACAATGTGGATCTACACCTGAAAGCTTTTTCAAAACCTGTTCATCCTCCTGCTGCGTCTTCATCTCAAACACAGAATGGACTTCCCTCACTTCAACCCATAGCAGATGGGCGGGTTGTTCTAAAAACCCTGCCAGAGTTTAGAACTTTGACTAACTCCGTCAAAACTCAACCCAGTGTTATTAATAACGTCACCATTCACAATCAAAAGCAAAGGCATGTTCCTCTTGCAACACACTCGCTTTCCCATTATACAGTCCAGTTACCACCTCAACCCAATGGACAGACCATGACAGCGGTTCAAACGCTGCCTGTTACCGTTAAGTCACCCGTTCTCCCAAACGGTCATTTCCTGCAGATCCCACCGAATGCGAAAGTTAGGACTCTGCCAGCAACTGCACTCCCGCAGTCTATTAAATGCCGGATAATGAACTCTGTGAATTACACTCCTAACCTTGGGAAGGGTCCACCCACCGTTGTTCTTGTGTCCCCTGTGAACTCTGTGAAGCTAAATTCTGACCAGCAAATGCTTTTGCTTACTAAGCCGAGTGTAATAAACCCTCCTGAAAACTTGCAAACACCAGTTTCTGTTGCTAAAACTAATGAAGCAGCGAACACTCCCATTAAATGGGTTGTCCATGAGGGAACAGGCGCAACCGCCCCTTGCCTTGTACCTTTATCGACGCCCAACATGACCTCTGACATCTTAAAAGCAGTCAAGCACTCAATTGGTATGACAATTGAAATGACGGAAAGTAAAGCCACACCTCCTCAGGCCAGCCAAGAGAAGATCACTCCGGGCAAGGACAACGCATTGGTCATGTGCAACGGGAAAGTCTATTTTGTGGCTAAGAAAAATTCTGAGATCGCCAAGGATGTGATGATCAGCGAAGGTGTAAAAAAGTTGGTCGTCAGCGTTTCTCCTACCCTGTCTGCCAGCGAAGGTGGAAAAAGGTGGTTGTCAGCACTTCTCCTGCCCTGCCCGCCAGCTCCGCTCTGGGGTCCAACTCTTCTAAGCGAGCCCCTCCAAAAAGTGTTAGTGAAATCATTGATCTCTGTGATGATGATGAGGAGACGTCCACGTGCCTGGAGGCGCCCGGGTAATTTGCCCACACCGAGTCAAACAGAGGTGGATGAGAGCGATGAAGACTCTAATGTAATATTTGTGTCATATATTCCACCAAAGTCAGGTGAAAAAGTGGCAAAATCTGTCTCTCTGAATGAAGGGGGAAAACGGCACATGCAGAAATGGAAAAAGATGATGTTTTGGATGATGACAAAATAAATGTGGATGATGATGAGCAGGTCAAGGAAAATGAAATGGCTGAAAGTAATTTAAGTTGTGTTTCTAAAAAAGTGGATATGGAAGCAGATAAAGACTTGAGTAGAAGTCCACCGGAGACAAGGTGTCAAGCTGATGTAGCTGTCGCTGAAACGGTCAACTTGTTGGAACAGCGCCAACATTACAGTGTTCAAGCCACTGATAACACTGAAAAGGTACTATACCAAAATTGCGTTGTGTGATAGTAATGTAATATCTTTCAAAAGCCTGATATGTATTTGATGTGTTCTTCTCTCTTCTGTTTTAGGTCATTGGAAATCAAGCCCCTGATCAGAGTCGTGAACCCAAGAGTGACTGTCAGCTGAGAAAAGAATTCGGCATCACCTCTGATGTACAAATTCGCTTGCAGAGAGCGAAGCCGGCTGTGAAACCAGATCAACAAACACAGAGACTTATCATAAACAAACGCACATTAGACGGCCTTCGTAAAGTCCTCCAGGATTCAAAGCTGCAGTCAAAAATACAGCAGATGATCCAGGTGAGTTGCATATTTGTGCATCCAGACTGTTGTATTGTACAGTGCATGTAGTTTTAATGTGTATTTAAGAAGATATTATTTTAAAGGTGCCTTGTGTAATGTCCGCCAAAAATCAATTCATACTCCACATTCCATACCAGATGGGGGCAGTATACCTCCAGAAAGTGAGTTGGTCTACTCTAGAGTAACAAATGAGAAACGGCATAGTGTCTATGCTCCGCCCCCTACCTTCACAACCACCCTAGACCAATAGCCGAAGCCGAGCCAACTCCTAATAGAGGACATTTTGACTCCAGAGGAATGTTGGTTGATGTCAAGTGATTTTTAAATATGACATCTTCAAGATACTCCCCTTCACCTTTACCAGTGAATATGTTCATATTCGTTTTGTTCATATTACGTTTTTATTGTTAGTTTGAATTATATTAATTTGACAGACAGCTTATGTTGACCAAGCTGGCGCCATTCAGAGCTGCCAACTCTCACGAGTTCACCGTGAGACGCACGCAATTGACTGGTTTCAGTTTCACACGCTCTCACTAGCAATGTAGGTCTCGCTGTCTCAGACCGAAATAGTGGTCGGCATTTAGCAAAAAAATTCTACAATATCCACGACGATATCTGCATGGATTGAAGTGTGCGTCCAAGTGAAGACAGTGTGCCAAATCTTCACTTTTGGCCTCCCATGGCCAAAACTGGTATTATGACACCTGTTCGGGCCGGGGCTAGTAATTTAGCATGCTAAATCAGGTTAATATCTCTGCAGCACTATAACTTGTAATTTTTTTTAATGACATCATTATACTTATTTCTTCTCATTCTTTTCATGCGTTTTTGGATATTTTGTACCTCAATTCTTACACTTGGCACCTTTAAAATATTTCCAAATCTGTATTATTGTTTACTTTAACTATTAAAAAAAATTAAAAAACATTTGCTAATTGAAATAAGTCTGAAATAAATAGAATATAAATATACTAAATGAAAAACAAACTTACAAAATTACATTTAGAAATTTTGCCTTTGCAACCAACTGAAATGAAAAAAGTTTAAAGGGATGGTTCACTTTGAAATTAATTTTTGATATGTTTTAGCTTACCTCAAGGGCATCTGTGATGTAGGTGTCTTTGTTTCCACAGCATTTTCAATTTTTATATTTTTATGTCAAACTGTTTTTGTCTGTCAATCATATAATGTAAGTCTATGGGGATCTCCTAAAAGAGCATTCACAGATGAAGTCAAAATTAAACATGATTTAATGACTCGTGAATGTAAGTACACATTGATGGCCTAAGAACACGAAACGAGCGGTGTGTGTGAGAAAACGAACAGTATTTATATTGTTTTTAACTTCTAAGTGAACTATCCCTTTAAATTGAAGTATTAAAATGACTAAAAATAAAAATGAAAGCTAAATAGAAATATTTAAAGACAAAAATCATATAATGACAAAAACATCAAATTAAATTTCTCAAATGTAAACTAAAAGCTTAAAATAGAAGAATAGTAGCTAATTAAAATATGAATAATATTCTACGCTGAAGGTTTTTTTTTTTTTATTATTCTACGCTGAAGGTTTTTCCCAAGGAGCACATGTGCTCCTAAATGAAAAAATGTAGGAGCACACAAATAAATTTTGGAGCGCAGTGAAAAAAAATTGAGTTTAACAAACTATTTATTATATATTTACACTACATGTGTGTTCCTTCTCTTTGTGTTCAACTATGGTGTGAAACTGTCGATTTGATGCAGAAGTATAAATCACACTTTATAATCACTTTTTATAAAACAGAACAAAGGGGAATGTGTTGCTCTCAGGAGGAGGCTAGGAGCACATTGGCACACATGCACTGCAGAGGCTCTTTCCACAACATGGAGGAGAAACTAGTTTAAATTAGTGTATTAGTATCTGCTGATTTAGTCGACTATTATTGTATCTAGTTGACTAAAAAAATTCAGATGACTAAAATATAATGGGTTTAATTCAATTGTAATGCATTAATTTAGAATTTCTCTAAATTTTCCAAACCCATAATTATACTCCTGGAGAAAACATCTATTATCCAGTTAATATGAATGATTTTAAAGTTTGAACATGCTATAGAGGGAATGCATTGATGTCACTTTCCCGCTGGAACAACCCCCTCAGCCTGACTGAGTGAAAACGAACAATTTTATCAATTTAAACTAAATGTTGGACTCAATATTCCTTACAACTTACTAAAGATCCAGTGATCCATGGATATTGACATGCAGCCAGGAATCGTGTTGCCTGACATTTATGTTTGCCTGATTTCGACGCCGGGGAAATAAAAACCAATATACTATAGATGGTAAACATAATAGCAAATTTGCCTGTGAACGCTTTATATAAATACAATATAGGTAGGTCTAAATCCGGGTGATTACTTATATCAGTGTTATATATAGCCTATCATCATATCGTCCAGCCATAAAACTTTAAAGTTTTTTTTTTTTGGTCAGTGTTTATTAAGAAACATCCAATAATGCAGAATATGCAATGATACATATTTAATTGATGAGTTGTTAATATATATAACAATACAAAATATGTGGGTATGGTTTAACAGCTAAATCACAAGCATATTGACACAAAATGATAACTGCAGATCCACCTTTTGCTGACTGGAGTCCAGTTGTTTCTGTGAATTGCAGCGATCCATTTGCTCCTCTTTCTATAGCAGTCTGTAAAAATATACCTCCGATTTTTTGTCAAATCTAGTTGTACAGTCTAAAAGTAGCATCATTTGCATACATCATTCTTTGTTTCAAGCAGCAGACATATTTATTTGTATGAATTAAATATAATGTATACTTACTTATTATTAAAGCTATTAACGAGCAGTGAATGTTATTCTATTTTTCATTTGTTGCTTGATGACAGACTGCATTCGGTTTATATGCAGGTATATCCACGTTCACTTTTAAGACATCAGATCATGTCCAGTGGCATGCGGATCCAATTGCACTGATGCACAATCCAATACACTCATTGGCACAATCCAATACACTCAAAACTGTTTTAGACATAACCAACATAGTTTACCTGAATACATTTCAACATAATGTTGTGTATTTGCCATTCAGACATGAAAGAGAGCTCAGTTCAGTCCTCGCACACTGTGTGTTTATGTGCATGGCTGCACGTGTCGGGTGTGTGCGTGCACAGAAAAGCGAATACAGCTCTTTTTTTGCTTCGTCACTCATATTCAGATCTATATATCTGCTCTACTAATTCTCCCAGATGTTTACACTTTTTAACGTTTTATGAGATGCAGCACATGTCAACCCGCTGGGTAGATCAGCACGTTACAGTACAAATGTGCGCATCTACCATAAACGCAGGACACAAGTTCTGACTGGATCGCTTCCCAATTTGTGGGTATGTAACATTTGTCTAGTTTTTTATTCATTGACGAAAATTGCAATACATTTTCGTCATAGTTTTTGTCAATCAAAATTAGTTTTAGTTTTCTATTATGGTAGGTTGTAGTTACTTGCACATTGTGCTCATAAATATTTTTTCCCATTTTTCCTGTATCCATTTTTAGGGGCATATGCAAGCAAAATGGTTGCACTGTAGAGCCCTGTATTATAGTATATAGATAATATAAATACATTTGATATATATTTATTAGTAATATGTCATACATTAGGGACAATTTTACTTTATACTTTAATTTTTTTTTTATTATTTCCTGCCCAGCTCTCTTTTCTCCAGTTTGTCCTTGGGCTGGTGGGGGAGTTGGGGGAGAGTAACTTGCCTGACTGAAAACTTGTTTCAGAGGAGATAAGACTCCAAATAGCAACCACACTGATTAGTTTAATGTGTTTTCGTTCATTTTCTGTATCTGTAGGTTCCCTGCATAAAAACGGAGGATGGTGAACATCTCAAGGTCAAAAGAAAAAAGCAGGAGCAGGATGGGAGTTACAATATTCTCTCTCTAAAACCCCCTAGCATTTCACCTTCCTTTAAATGCTCAGTTGTTCCCATGGAAAACGGTTTGGGCTCACAGAACTGTCAAGAACAGGTTTGTTCACCAACAGAATCTGCAGCTGATAAGGTTCATATGCAATCTGAAATACCAGCAGATTATACTGGTAACACATGCTGTATTTCTTCACCTGAGCAGAACTCAACACAGACTGCTAGTCATCCCTTCTCACCTACCTCTGTAAGGAAGACTCCACCACGCTCTAAAAAAGGGAAGGTGTGTACGGCCTGTCCCTGTGGGACCGTTTTAGGGCTTACAGAAGCCACTTCGTCACTCCATACACCGGAGAAACCCAATCCATGTTCTGTTGTCGAATCACACAAAGGGACAAGAAAAAGCCCATCTGAGAGCCGCCAACCTCAGAGACTACAACTAAAAGATCAATATCCTGTTAAGAAAGCAATGAAGAAACTGTTATCAAGTCCATGTAAAGACATGGCTCCATTAGTAAGCTCTACTAGTGAATCCTCAAATAGCATTATCTCACCTAATAGTTTAAGTGCATCCTCTTCATCCAGTTTACAGGACTGCAACAACCAGATTGTACTGCGCTTAAGCGGAACAAAATGTACTAACATGTCGAGCAGCCACACGGATGCTGAAACATCTCAGCAAGACACCAGCCAGGTGCAGACAGCATCCAACGACCCCATCATGCCATTCTCTAAGAAACACCCAGCTCCCGAAATAGACAGCTTTCCAACCCAAGCGCTCTACTCAGTGGAAACACTGGATGCTGAGGAGATAAAGCGACAGGAGAGGATCAAACGTTTGAAGGATCTCCTGAGGGAGAAAGAGGCTGCGCTGGAGCGGATGCAACAAAGTATGAATGTTTAGTTGTGTCTGTTTAATTAACTGTACCCTGCATGAGAGACTGAATATGACTGGGAATACCACATTAAATGTAAAAAAATATGCAGCATCTTTGTTTTTCCCCCGTGTTTACTGGATCTCTGTTTCCTGCTTATTTTTATTAATTGTTTGAGTACCTAAGTGTTATTTATAGTTTTTTGCAATACTTAAGCAACTTTATATACCATCATCTTTTTTACATCTTTGTATGATTCATGTGCCTTCATTAATACTTGTTTTTCTGTAGTTAAATTCTTCTAAATTGTAATAGCCTAATTTTGGTGATTTAAAAATAAAATGCACTTTTGGAGAACCTTTTGCTGGATAGATGAAAAAGTGAAACCTGACATTAAAAGGATCGTTCACTTTGGGCATCCAAGATGTAGGTATCTTTGTTTCCACAGTATTTTTAATTTTGACATTTTTTGGTCAAACCGTTGTTGTCTGTCAGTCATGGAATGGAAGTCTATCATGGGGATCTCCTAAAAGAGAAATCAAAATTAAACATTGATGTAATGACTCGTAAATATAAGACACGAAATGACCGTTTGTGTGAGAAAACAAACAGTATTATATAGTTTTTACCTATTGTTAACAGCCGTCGGACTGATCTGAATCATAAGTCGAACTGAACCGTCTCCAACATTACGCCTGGAAGTGACTCTCGCGCGTCCCAAGTCACGCAATGTTTACACGGAGATTTCGGGAGTTTTAACTTTCACTAAACATAATTAGATATACGGTAAATCGCACTGGAAGAACGAATTTCGATATATGTAAATATTTTTAGTTAAAGGTAAAACTCCCAAATTTCCGTGTGAACATTGCGTGATGTGGAGACGCGAGAGATCACTTCCGGCGTGATGTTGGAGCCTGTTCAGTTTGTTTCAGTTGGACTTCTGTTCTGATTCAGATCATTTCGACGGCTGTTAACAACAGGTAAAAACTATATAAATACTGTTCGTTTTCTCACACAAACCGCTTTTTGTTTCTTAGGCCATAAGTGTGTACTTACATTTACGAGTCATTAAATCGTGTTTAATTGGGACTTCTCTGTGCATGCACTTTTAGGAGATCTCCCATGACTTATGACAGACAACAAGTCGGTTTGACCAAAAAATGTCAAAATTGAAAATGCTGTGGAAACAAAGACACCTACATCTTGGATGCCTTTGGCCATCTTGGAGGTAAGCTAAAACATATCAAAAATGTATTTCAAAGTGAACCATCCCTTTAGTGAAATCTTTGTATGGTTTTCTAAAATAACTTTTAATTGGGTATCAGCTGCTGTATTAGTTTTAGACCCACACAGCAATGCTTTGCTGAAATGTTGTTTGTTTTTGCCTTGTTAAGCTACAATTTGAGGCTTTTTACCTTTTATTTTTAGCTCTTGATTAGGACTGCAAACATTGTTATGGACCCATTGCGACTATGTTGTTACTTATAAAGGTACATTAGATTAAAATCAATCACAGAAGCCTAGAGATTAACGTGAATACCAAATAATTATTCGAATCTTTCAACACAGTGATTTCATTTCTTCAGAGATGACTGGTTTCCTAGGTTGAAATTACATTTGATTGCATGTTAAAAGTGGATCATTATGTTGTCAAAAGACAAATGAATCTTCAGTTTACCGCAAGTACCTATATTTTAAAAATACCTTTAAGGCAATACATTTTTAACATTCAACAAGGCATTTATTATTTTTTTGATAATGATGTGATCTCTTTAAATAGGCGTTTTCCTGAAATTTAAACTCGCGACTGACACCATGTGGCCCAAAAACAGAACTGCTCTTGCTTTCAGTTCGCAGCGCGCGCTCGTACGTGCACACGTCATCCGCTACATGGAGGTCAACATTATGTTTACAGGGGTAAGAACAGTCAAATACATATATTGTTTGAGATAAGTGTTCTGCTTGCGACTCGAGTGTAGGCTACTTGCTGACTAGCGGTGGTGGCAGAGTGATCTGAAACGTTTAACATGAACGCGCTTGACGTCACATCCGCAGACAGCGCGGGAAAAGTCTGACCCGACAGAAAATAGGAAAAATAGGATACAGGCTTAATAGGTGCACTCACTGTGAGCGGACAAGATGTCAGTATGCTCATCAGGAGATGTTTGAGTCATAAATGGTAAAATAAAAAGGCTATTGTTATGTTTATTTTGGGGTTACTCAACTATAGGTTTTAATGACCCCTGTGATCATTGCTGTCAGGGTACCCTAGAAATGCATGTTTAAACAAGACCACATTTCATTTTTGGTAGCCGGTCTAAATGAGCAAGCACTATTACGGCATTCTTGGCATGGACCATTAGAAAATACATGAAAAGAACCTATCAGTAATCACACTGGTAACTTCAATAACAAAGTAAAATCTCATAAGCTTAGAGTCATTCAACTCATGTGATACTTGGAAGGAAAAATTATTGATTAATACCTTGATTATCAGCCATTAGATATACATTGTGGCAGTATATTCCAGAATCCACCCCTCCTTCAGTATCTACAACTTTGAGTTGATTTAATATCCTCTGCTTCTGTATTTCCCTAAAAGTCTCTTTGTTCCTGCGGCTCTACAACATTTGTGAAAACTGACAAAAATAATGTTAACTGGGTTATTGTTGCAGAGAGTTTACAGCCTTGCCCTCTTGTCTGGCAATACTTAGGGCACCTTTCTTGTGCACTGAAACACAGCAATGTGCAGCAAACACCATCTCTGCCCCAACCTTCTTCAGTGCAACAGCCAAAAAGTATTTAAAATATTTATTGTATACAATATTTACATGTATTTAAAAAAAAGCACAAACACTTTCAGAAAAATAAAATTAATACAAGTAACAAAACAATAGACGTCTGAAATTAATGTATGGGTTCATTCAAGTTAAATTCAAGTCTTTTTAAGACCTTTTTAGACCATTAATATAAAAAATTAATACCTTTTTCACATCCTTGTGTTAGTTTATTTTTCAAATGTGGAATGGGTAAAAGATAAGTCAAGCAGGTAAAAATAAAAACATTTCAGTAGGCCACAAGAGAGTTTGTTGAACAATGTTAAGTTGTGTTTTAACCAGAGATGTATAGTAACGAAGTAGAACTACTTAAGTACTAAAATGCTGTATCTGTACTCTACTAGAGTATTGTTTTTTTCTCATACTTCTACTTTTACTTCAGTAGATATTTTCGATGAATTTAATACTTTTACTTCGAAATATTTTTTTTATGTTCTGCTAGTTACTCGTTACAAGTATAAAAATTTTACAATTCATTAGTTGCAAGTTCACTTTCATGCTGCCTAAATCACACGCCAGTTTTATAGGGTAATGGTATTGATTGACACCAAGGGTGTAACTTTAGTTTGAGAAGTGGGGGGACACACAATGGGGAAAATGTTTTCGATTTGATTTAAAAATAGCTCACTGAAAGTTCTAATAAGCAGTTATAGTGGTTGCGGCATAGTCGGCGACAGGTGACTTAATTAATTTGAGTTAAAAATCACAACAAAACAAATTTTAAAGTGGGGGGCCACAAACAGGATTTTGAAAAGTGGGGGGGTCCCCCCCTGTCCCCATAGGAAATTACGCCCATGATTGACACACACATTGACAACTAATGCAGGGGTTGTCCTGCAATGACATTTTTTTGGCAGCCGCCAAAGCAAATTTGTATCCCGCCAAAGTGCCTTATTTGATTGGTAGTTCAAACTTTTGACTGCTTTCTTTAATAATAACATGACACAATACTTGTACTTTTACTTTTAGTACTTAAGTAATGAATTTTAAAATAAACTACTTGCAATACTTAAGTACAAAAAATGTTGAATACTTTAGTACTTCTACTTAAGTGTGGTGCTTAAAGAGCACTTCAACTTCTACTCAAGTCACTTTTTTGATAGAGCACTTGTACTTTTACTCAAGTCTGGGTTTCTAGTACTTTATACATCTCAGGTTTTAACATTAGCTACACACGCAGGACATAAGTTCTCAGTGGCGGTTCTACTTTGAATTACACCCAGGGTGAGACTCCTCGAGCGTGCAAAAGACTCGTTACGTGAACCAATCAGGAGATCCCCTTGACATCGCTTCTGTGCACGGCACCTTCTCAGCAAGCAGGGCGTTGATAACGTCGAACGTGATGATTACTTGCAAATCAATCTGTCCATCATCGTTTAAAGCCCGCCCTGGCAATTTGATTGGCGCGAACATTGTTTGCCTGATCATAATTACTCAATGGATCGAGTCCAGACTGAACTTCCCATCCAAAAAATGTTGTGGGCGGACTTCGGGCTGGCATCCAGGCTAGATTGCAGGAGGAATAAGATACAGTTTTATGTCTCATCTTCTGCTTTGTTGTTTTCCTCCCTGTAAAATAATTATACACAACATAGGCTTTTAGTACACCGCCACCTTCACAACTAGGAAAATAATACAGGGGAAGTTGGTCTTACAGTGTGCCTGTTGTCATTGATACAGCAGGGTTTGTTTCTTCAATGGGAGGCTGTTAAACAAAGAATCAAATTGCAATCTAGTTATGACTGTGCGAAGACTGTTCTTATCGTAACTAAAAACAGACAAAATCTTTTACAAAACTGAACAAAGCCTATTTGGACTAATAAAAATTACAATTACACTAGTTTGTCACATTAGGAAACAAGCAATATGTGATGTTGTGGCATAAGGGCTGAAAAGGCTATTAATGGTTAAAAACCTTACCCTAGTTCTTTTGTCACCTGGAAAACATTACAAAAGAAATTACATATGGAGCTTTTAAAAAAAAGCACTCGATGCACTTTAAATAAATAATTGTTTCTATTATAGCCCTAGACTAAGAATTATGAACTAAACAGTATGATGCAATATGCATCACAAAGTCAGTAAAGAGACTGTGGGTGGTCCATAGACATGACACCTGATGTTGAGACTAGGCAGTGATTTATTGCAACAAAAGCTGGAATCCACACAACGGCAAAGCCCATTGATTTTCATTAAAAATAATTGAAATATCTTTTGTGTTTTATAGACGAAAGCCAGTCATACAGGCTTGGAAAGACTGCTATGTTTCTCACACGGTATTTTTCAAATTAGATTTATTAAATTGACTCTACAGGGTCAGACTGATACAATTTAAGTGGATCAATAAGCATGAAATAGTTTTTTACTTTAGCATAAAATTGCTTAAAGAGAACTTGGACACCAATTTAGTAAAAATAACTTGTTTCCACTCACCATTATTGACTGTTAGATCTGAGCATGGCCTTCCATATAGTATCGCTAGAACAACTGCACATATGACAGGAGGACAGAAAGCTACAAGACAGTATCTTTTCCTCTTCTGTATACATTTGACATCTTTTACAGGACTGCCATCTTCACTTTGAATCTCATTTCTGGCTCCACAGCTTAGGAAAAATGACAACAATAATAATCAATAATAGTAATTAGTAATAATCCGTAACAGAAATTCAAACAAGACATACTAACACTTCACTTACTCTGTCCACTTGGTGCAGTTCAGCCCGGAAGAAGAATAAAACCCAAAGGAACAGTTTTTACATTCTGTATCTTTTGTCTTTGTCCCTGTAAGCATACACAGAGAGTAAATATTTTCATAAATTAACCTTAAAATGTAGGGTGATTTAGACTAAATTATGTGGGGGAAATTACAAGCATTGAGAAACAATACCTGGTGTTTTTATTTCTTGCCCTGGTTTGCAAATACTGTGTTTTATAGCATGACTGCACTGTGAATTGGAGTAATCAATGCAGTAATATCCATCACGTACTTCACAGATGGTGTCTCTTATTTTAGTGCATTTACTCTGAATGTCAAGACCTTGACCTAAAAAGGCATAATTTGCAACACTTTCATATAAGGGCAAAAATGCAAAAAAGACTCCTTTCAAAGGTAAAAGAAATAAAAAATATAAACATACTTTCGGCACAGTGACTGCATGCAAAGCATTTTTTAAGACCGCTGGGTTCACTCATGAATGTTTCTGGAATGCAGGAAGTACAGGTGGTACTCCTATCACCAATGCAGTCAGACACTACCATTGACCCTACAAACAGCAAATAACAACATATAAAAATAAGATGACTAAGAATTAATTCAAGGATCTCCTGAAAAAAAAAAAACAACAACAACAAAAAAAACACGCACACTTGTATGTATCCTTCTTACAACCCCAGTGAGTTACTATCCCAAAGTGCCTGTCATTATCACACGGTCTACATGAGATGACACTTTTGCTCACAATATATACATGCAAGAGAGTGTAGAGTGAAGAATGTAAAAGATTAGTTGTTATGTACTTGGTTTTATTTTGCATTTGAGTGCATCCATGTAATTTAGTATGCATGTGGAATTTAATAATTGATTTGGCAGTATTTTGTATAATGTAGGATCACAAAACAAAAAGGAAACCTTACTATAGTGTCTCTCACTGTGTGTTTGTACTTTGCATTTATAACAGTTCTCATTTTTAGAAGTAATGGTGTTCACTTGCCTATACTACACATTGGAGAACATTCTCCTCCAGCAGATTTATATTCATTTGGACCACAAGGATTTCCAAGTGCAAGAAAAATACAAAAACCTGCGAAGACAAAATAAGTTGAACACCGTTGAATCATTTTTTCTAAACCGTTTTTGAAAGAATATTCAGAGAAAACACTTGTTAAACTTGCTGTATACCAGTAACGGGTTGAAACCAAAATCGCCACAACACTTTTATTCTTAAAAAATAAAATAAAAACCGATAACTTCACTGTATTGTTGCCAAATTCACATCACTGCTGTCCTGTTGTTTATACTACAACACTTAGTTAAGATAAATGTCTTTTTGCATAATTTTTTATGATATTTTATTGTTAAAACTATTCAATAATTTCACTGTACACTACACTGTTGTCATTTTAAGTTCACACTTCATTGCTGTCCTGATGGTTATACTACACTTATTTTGGGAGAGAAAAAAAAAAATTTGCCCAATGTTTGTGATTTTTATTTATGAAAAATATTCAATAACAATAACTGCAATACAATTCAAAATTCTACTACTATTTATGAGATATAATTCGTCTTGTGTAGGCTATATCTAACGGGCAATATTTGGTCTCACAAAAGACAAAAAGAGACAAGGCTGTGACAATTTATTTTTATTGCCTATGTAGGAATATTTTTAAATAAACAAATAATTTTATATATACATTATCTTCACTGTATGTAGGCTACTTATGATAATTATACTATTCATTACTATTTAACTTGCTGTACTTTTTATATTGACTAAAGTATTAACTGTTACTTCTCACTTAATCTTATATTTATGTATTGCACTGTTGTTGTACCATATCATGTATTTCCATAACTGATCCATCAGATATCTTTGTTATTGCTCAAGTCAATCACAGAAAATGCTTTTAATTTCATTTAATTTTCATTTTATGTGAAAATATATTATATCTCCGCATTGGGGTCTTCACAATTCTTATCCAAGATTTGATTCAGTTGACGTATCGCAGCACAGCAACGTTCCAAAGCGGCCAATAGGGCGTCTATGTATAGAGAGCCTAAGTCCCTCCCCTTCCGGTCGACCACCATGGGACCTTATTTCGGAAAAATATTGTATGGTAGTCAATGGCGAGAGACAACAAATATTTTGATCTCGTTTAAATTGATTCCTGAAAATGTTTGTCAATTTAAAAGATACATTTTAAAGTCAAGACAGTCGCAGTTTCATGTACAACTGTTGAGATCTGTTCACTCTCAGTGAATGAAGCTAACTTTACCTGAGGCTATGTCATTGTTTATATAGGCTTCCGTTATAATCGTAACGTTACCTTCATGAGTGTTTTGTTCCAGACTGCACACACACAGCAGCTGATCTCGCTTGTTGTTTTGCTTCCTGGGAGTTGTAGTTCATTGAGCGACTTTTACATAAAACTAAATGTTACTCTTCTGTTTTTGGACGAATTGCGACTTTCTTGACTTTCATAATTATCTTTTAAATTGACAAACATCATATGTGTAATTCAGGGCACAGTTCAGACGGAATAAAAAGATAAGTTGTCTTTTGCCATTGACTACCAAAATAAGGTAGACTACCGAAATAGAGAGCCTAGTCCCGCCCCTCCGCTTCCGGTTCATGGGACCTTATTTCGGAAAAATAATGCATGGTAGTCTACTGCGAGAGATAACTTATCTTTTTATTCCGTCTGAACTGTGTCCTGAATTACACATATGATTTTTGTAAATTTAAACGATAACTATTAAAGCCAAGAAAGTCGCAGTTCGTCATAAAACAGAAGAGTAACTTTTAGTTTTATGTGAAAAACGCTCAATGAACTACATATCCCGAGAGGCGAAACAACGAGTAAGACCAGCTGCTGTGTGTGTGTGTGCAGTCTGGAACAACACACTCATGAAGGTAACGTTACGATTATAACGGAAGACTATAGAAACAATGACAGCCTCAGTAAAGTAAGCTTCATTCATTGAGAGAAAATGTGCGCCTTTGGGGTTTGTAGTCTTTGTAATTACGTATTTTCACAGTCTTATATCTCAACAGTTTGACATCAAACTGCGACTTTCTTGACTATAAAATGTATTTTTTTAAATTGACAAACATCATATGTGTAATTCAGGGATCAATTTAAACGAAATCAAAATATTTGTTATCTCTCGCCATTGACTACCATACAGGGCCTGAAATTAACACCCGACCACCTGCCAAATGCGGGTGAATTTTGCTATTGGCGGGTAACACTGTCAATCTACCTGCCACATTGGCAGGTAGCCAATGAGAATTGAGTGATTCATTAGGATTTTTACATTTCAACGAAGTCCGCTATTGCGTTGGACTTTTGCGTTGGCTAAAATGTGGCGGCACATTACTGGGATAAAGAGGCCATCTGAAACAAACAACCAACAAAAAGATGAGGATCATAAGAAAAGTAGAGAAGACATTTTAATACAAAGTGAACAATCGGCGGCAATGACAAGGTTCGTGAGCGGCTGATTTATGACAGCGACTGTTGTTTCGTAATGTTCATTCGATCAGAAAGAAGATGAGGCCCTTTTCTGACTTCGTTTGGATGTGCGAGTATTAAACTGTTGGTGAGATGGGATGAGATAATGTAACGCTGATGTAGGCTACAGTACAATGACAGTTGCACAGATGTGTGTGCGTGTGCAACTGTGCATGTTGGGAGTTGGGAACCGGTGAGAAAATGTCCGGTACCCGGTAATTTTACCAGTAATAACAATATTAATTTAGCTCATAGTTAACGGTTCCTGAACGCTGTAACTAAAAGCTGTCAGGATCTGTCTACGTGACTAAATCAGCCATCAACATAGCCGCGTGTGATTTGTTTACAAGCTGCGGTAGGTCTATCTGTTGAGTATATACTATATTATAGCCTATATTATATATATATATATATATATATATATATATATATATATATATATATATATATATATATATATAGGCTATTCTGTATTATATATGTATTCTTACAAGTTAAAGAACTGTATTGTGAAATTCACTGGGTTTTTTTCTCCACGTTTGTTAGGCAAAAAAATGGCTGGTAAAAAGTCTCTGTGGCAGGTGAATTTTTAAATCCACCTGCCACAGTGGCCGGTGGCCGAAAAAGTTAACTTCAGGCCCTGCTACCATACAATATTTTTCCGAAATAGGGGTCCCATGGTGGTCGAGACCGGAAGGGAGGGACTTAGGCTCTCTATAAGGTCCCATGAGCCGGAAGCGGAGGGCGGGACTTAGGCTCTCTATTTATTATGGCCTGCACACTCTAAAAAATAGCTCATCATTGAACGTTCTAATAATGAGCACCTATCACTGGTGCAACACAGACGGCGATGAAAACACAGCAACAACTGGTAACATTTAATTAATTTTAGTTAAAAATCATTTAAAAAACGAGGGGGAGGGGCATATCCCCGTCCCCATAGGAAATTAGTCCCATGAGTGAGTATAACCATCAAGAAAGCATGTGTTATATGTGAACTGATTTTGGTGACTGCAGTGTGTAAAGTTAAAGATATTATTTTTAATACTAAAGCTTTTCGGGTTTTGCACTTTACAGACGGTCCCTTTGGATCTGTCTCCTGTGCATAGAGATCAATAGCCTCTATGCACGAACCCTGATGACGTGTGTCTGAAAGAATCTCAGTCAGCGTCTCTACTCCCGGAAGCGCGTTCTGCAGGCCAAGTGTATAGAGGCAAAACTTTAATAAATTCCATTTTCTCAGAAACGGAGACAACGATTATAGAAACGCTGATTCGCTAGTCGAATTTCGTACGAAATGAGAGAATACTAACCCTCAAAGTTGTTGATGAAGCTCGAAATATATAATTTAAATAACTTCTCTTTTTCACTCTTGTGTGACAGCTAACTGCCTCACAGTGTTGTTAACACCGCAAGACGTTTTTATAAACAGCAAGTGTAATTTGACACTATCTTCACCTCACGCAAAATCGGCTTCTGACCATAGTCTGACGCAGCACCGGATGTAAGGTGGCGTGCTCGGAGACAATCGTGCATAGAGGCTATTATTTTGCTTACAGCAAAGAAAAGCTCTTTTTTGAAAAAAAAAATAGTTTGTAGCTGCTTGTCTACGTTACTACGATTGAAAAGATGGGTTATTTGTGTAGTAACGACATTTAACTCTCGAGTAAATTGATCCGCCAAATTTACCGGAAAAGTGTCAGATTCATGAGGCCCTCGCCATGGGTCCTTTGTTATTGTTTTTAAACATTTCGATTATGATCAGTTGATTGTCTGACAACCGTGTTTTAGTCATCGTCCTTACCAGATATGCAAAAGAGACTAGTGACTTTCATGTTGTTCACTGTTACTGCCTATGTGTTGACTGCATCCACCATTTTATCTTTTCCTTATGACAAGACGACATCTTCTCGCTGCTGCATGCCTGGCAGACCGAAAGTAGCGCGAGTCTTCAATATCCGACTGAAACTCCAGTAGTGTAGTCTTTACATCAAAAGACGCAACTATCGTATGCAATAAAAAAATCGCCAAAAGACATTAAAAGCGGAAATACCATAGACAGTATAAGGGAAATACCCATAGACTGTAAAACAAAAGCTCTTCTTCTTTTTCTTCTTTGTCGTTTTACGGCGGTTGGCAACATTAATGGTGCATTATGCGCCACCTACTATACTGGAGTAGGTGTACCGAGAGATAAAATAAATACCTAAATAAACCATCAAACTTAAATTTACTTTTTTTAATTTTTCCTCTTTTAAAAAGTTAAGCAACCTAAATCCTTTCTGCCAATCTCACACCATTTACTGATTTCCCCAGCAATTCCCTTAGTGAATTCCCATGCCCCCCTAACCTTCTTATACCCTCTTTCATCTTTCCCTCTCATATTTCTGACACTCAAAAATCACACGCTAAAATTCACTCACCCGATACGTGCTTACCTACAATATGTAAATACTTATTTAACCCACAATGTCCTATTCTCAATCTCGTCAAGATAATTTCTTCGCTTCCTTCCAGTGACCCTCTCTGTCTCAACCTTTTGTTGAATGTTATATAAATGTCTTCCTTTCTCCTTCGCAACCCAGTGCACCTGCCACTTTTTCTTGATTTTTGACCAGATTTGTGCTTTCGCTTCTGCTTTAGCCTACTTATTGTAATTACTATATCAACCTCTTCTTGTTTAAAGTCGATCGGCCACTGTCACGTGGAATTTCATACTTTGCAGTCACGTGACTACCATGGATACCTAGCGGGCAACAAACACTGACAAATGGCGACAACAAACAGTGGCCAGCCAGGGGAATTGTATCCTTAATTTTTAATACTACAATCAATTAACTATTTAGACCATAGGTCATCGAATGTTAAAAATTAGATATCAAGAAAAGATTAACATACTCAGAACGTGTGATCCATACACAGCACCTGCTGATGTTTTCATTATTTTAAGCTGGCAATGTCTCTACCAGACTTGAGTTTGGAGATATTTACATAAGTTACATCGGTCACCTTACACCGCACAAAAAATGAAAGCCTACAAAAGTACAGATAGCTTTTCAAGAGTGGATGGGTCAACAACGCTGTAAAAACTCTGGAACCAACTACCATTAGACATTCGTCTTGCAATGTCTACCACAACCTTTAAAACGAAGTTAAAAATATATTTTTATTCCCAGGCATTTTACATTTTATTTACAATTTTTATATATATGTGTGTATATGTATATGTGTGTATGTATATATGTATGTACTGTACTGTATGTGTTGTCTATTTTTTTTAATCTTTGACTTTGTTCAGCGCTTTGGGCAGCTTTGCTGTGAGAAATGTGCTATATAAATACATTTTACTTACTTCCTTACTAAAAACAGTAATATCTTCATAATCAACTCAATTCTGTTTGCTTATTTTTGCTGCAATGTTACACAAAGTGACATTTGTTCCATTGTGTGATGAAGTCTTCATCTGAATGTGTACACCCTGTCTGCTGGCGAATGACAGCTGGATAAGTAGTACAAAATAAAAACTTATGCCAACTGTATCATATATGGCTAGCAGGATGTCAAACATTGTAGCCTACCTATCCACTGACTCCACATAGCATCAGACAACAGAGCAGTGAAATGCGTATGTTAGCAGTCTGTTAACGTGTCAAGCACATTTGTGTTAAGATAACATGATTGACATAGTGCATCCAATCGCACAACTATCTGCCATGTCGTTTACACCTCAAAACACAAACTTGTGTATATGAGGAAATGCATTCACGTAACTTCCTGCCAGAACAACCCCCTCAGCCTCACCGAGTGGCAAAAGATCTGCTGCGTGACTGGATTTAATAGGGGAAACTGCGAAAATCCGACTTAAACGAACAATTCTATCAATTTAAATTAAATGTTGGACTCAATATAGTGTTCCTTACAACTTACTAAAGATCATGATAGGTTGCCATAGGTTTCATTGGTCGAACGAATGACGTTCTTGCCCGTGTGACGTCACGTGCAAAGTATGAATATTCTAAACCAATAATATTCGTTGACAGCGAGTTTGTAATCACACCGTTTTGAGTAACTGAGTAGTGTCAATCATTAAAAAAACAAGAGCGCATCTATTGATCTTTACGATTATATTTGTAAACAGAATTCAACTAAAATTACAGTCAGCTGAGAGTGTCCGTGTTGTTTTGTGATGAATATTGATTTGCACGGTCACTTTTGCTTCCGATTCCATCTCATAATCCGTTGAATGTTGTAAGAGAGATAGTCTTAAGGAGAGAAAAGAGTAATTGGTGATCAGCATAGTTTGTTGTCCTTTTTCATCTCTTCCTTCTCAAATGACTCATACCAGAACAAACCACCCACTTTAGATTTGTTACATTATTTATGTTGAATATACGCTATAAAAAATAATAACAAATATAAAATGAATATGACATTGCTTAATTTTGACTTACTGGTTCACAGGCACCTTTCTAGTACTGGTCTCTCTTCCGCCATAGTGGGATTACTCTCTGGTATTGGTACTGAGTAACCATTTGGAAAAAAAAGTACATTTACAATTGTAGAACAATTTCAAGTGGTATTATATAGAGGCTATATACATGCACATACATATACACACTCACACACACATTTAATATACTCCAAAATGTTAATTAGCAACATTTAAGCAAATATTTAAAAAGCCACAGTGAACCATGGAGAAAGAGGTGTCATTCTGTGAGTCTTTTTAGCTGCTGGTATTGTTGAGCTACTTCACTGTCAAAAAATAATAATTGAATGCTTCGGAGGGCAGGAGAGTATTGCAGGATGACTTGCTTCCCACAAATTAAAAGTTGTTATCAAAAGATGAATATTCAGACAACGTTCCAGCCCAAATTGCAAAGACAAGCAATAAGTTGTTTGAGAACAAGTCCATCAGGCTCATGTTTTGACCTGGTTTAAGTTTAGATTTCTACACTAAAGTGAATATTTGAACTATCTACTAATGAACTGTTCACAGACATCAACACTGAGTGGTACAACACTGACTCCTCTTCCTGTAAAAAGCTGTCTGCAAGCTAGAGAAGGCTTGTTCATGCTAAGTTGCTTTATCTACAGTTTTTGTGAAATTCTTGCAAATTTCCTGAATTTGATTTGTGATTAAAATGTTTAAGACCATTAAAAAAAACACTAATGCTGCGTCCTAATTCGCCTACTTATACTACGCCCTAAAAGTATGTACTCTTTTTGTGAAGAAAAAGTAGGCCTATATACTTTTGAGTGTGCAGCAAAAAGAGTAGGCAAGCTTTGGGACATACTATCACGTCATCTTTAATGGGACGGCTCTGTCGCGTGCTGCGTGCATCCTGTCACCGTAAACTGCCTGTCAATCATCTTGTCACAGTTAAAATCCTCCATTCTATCTAATTTGATTTCCTTCCGTTTTCAGAGCACGTTCATTCTGCCAGTCGTGGGTCTTTCATGCAGATACTCTCCTCGTGTTTGCAATTTGAATATAATGATGCATTTAAAAAGTAATGGTGTCTTTACAAAAGTTCACAATGCTGCTGCATATGCAGTATAATGTGGACAACATTGAATAAATTCATTTTCGTCCGGTTAGATACTGATAATTAATAATCACTCAAACCACTCAAATCTAAACCTCTCTACACAGCCGGGACTCGCGGCCCCTCCTTGTCTAATTTTTTTTTAACACTTTTACTCGTGTTTGTAGTTCTAACCAATCCTCGTCCACCGCGCAATGGTTTGTGGGCAATATCAGCCGTTAGAGTGTGCACCGAATCTACACTTCGGATTCTGACCGGAAAATAGTAGACCATCCGGGTATCTTTGAAACATTCATTTCAACATACTGACGGTTTGGGATGTACTAATTCTACTTTTTTGAATACTATTTCGAGGACGCATAGTATGCGAATTGAGACGCAGCATAAATAGTCTGCATTTTTTACTCGATCCTTTCCCCCAGAAGTGTATATATAATTACTATCTTACCTCTTTTCTGTTTTAATTTGCAATACATTATAATCCCAACAGCAGTCACCAAAACACCAATAATGATTACAGGAATGACTCCAACGATGATACTAACTGGGACTGACTTCCCACATTGCACGTCAGATGACATTGTTCCTGGTTTTATTTCTTTAAGGCCTTCACTCTCACATCTGTAAATGTGAGCAATGTTAGAATATCTGGTCACCCAGTAATAAATTTTTTAACAATTGTGAATCTCTTTTAAGTACTCACATTGAATGTGGTTGACAGGTAGTCGAAGAGCCGTTAGAGTAAGTGCCTTCCATGCAGTTGACACACACAGTATCAGTAAATGCTGTTCCTGTAAGCATAATAAAATAATGACTGACTTAATGAGAGTCTAGCATTACAAACTATGACTGGTGTCATTCTTGTATCCAATTAACGTATAATTTTTGGAAAGTCGTCATGAAATCAAAACTCCAAAACAGAGGACTCATATTTATTATAAATGTTATCACTGTCTTCGATAAAGTTTTGTCTATCCATTTATGGTGTTTTTATTTATTTTTTTTAATTAATTTTTTTTAAAATTTATTTACTTCAAAAAGTACCACATATTCTATGTAAATTATGCTTATTTTTTTTTAACTACATTCAAATATCATTCCAATAAGTTCTTAGAGCTAAAACCTAAATATGAAGTGACTTTGCTGTCACCTGGGGCCTATACCATGAAGCCAGTTTAAGTGGCTAGCCAGCTATGTTTCAGTTTAGTTTGTGCCAACCCTGGGTTTTAGGTACCATGAAAGTGGTTTGTCTTTTAGCAGTGTTCATCGCCATAGTAACTTACACTCCACAGCTAACCTGGTCCGGGGCAGGTTATGTTCCAGGTTAGAGATTGCAAACCGAACTTGGACCAATCAGCTGTGAGCAAAGTGACATGTCTGACGCGATAAAGTCACTCCACCTGTTTCTACTCCAAATTAAAGGTCACTATATAGCAGATGATTTTAAAAGACAAAATCGTGGCTTTTAGTAAATAAATTTGTATGATTTAGAAATTATTTCTGTAATTATTATACCTTAAAACAATCTCACATGTACAATTTCAGTTCATCAATTATTATTACACATATTTTAAATGAATAAGTATATAAAGGTAATATAAATACGCTTTAGAATCAATACATGAAGCTATAAAATGACTACATGTGAGTTTAAATACTCAATTCTCTCTATACCTTTATCAACTGTATAAACTAACTTCACAACTTTTACTTGCACTGATATACAGTAATGTGACTTTCTTTTAGTTGTCCTATTTCATAGACAGCTATTTTATTCTTGCTGTGTAAATTTGTTTAAATTCTTAATATTTTAATACTTTTATTTAATAAGTGAATTGCGCTACTTCTCTCGCGAGAAATTAATTTCAATGAGTTTTGAATGAGTTTCACTCTTTCTCAGCATGTGATTGGCTGTTCGCTACTGATGTCACTCCTAAACTCTAAGATCAAAGCCTGAGTTGACAGAGAAAGTTGATGATCAGCATCATGGTACCAACAAAGCCTGGTTGGATTGGTTTGGTTTTGTCAACTCAAAACTAATCCTGCAACCCTGAGTTTGTTCAACTACCATCATGGTACAGGCCCCTGGTCTTATTTTGGCTTATTTTAGAATGCTCTAAATTACAGTTTTTCCCATTCATTTCTATGGGTGCCCATTTTTGACCCAAATACAATTAAGGAAATACGATTAAGATTAAGGAGTTGTTGTTTTTTTCACCCACATAACATTGTAGAATTGAGTCAAAAAAAAATTGTGTGTGTTCAGGAGGCAAACTTAGGAAAAGTAGCCAAGTCTTGTACCGCTGAGATCAAGGGAAGTATTTAAAAAACAAAAAACTAAAAAACTATTTTGCCCACATTTGTCCAGAATACAGTTTTAGGGTTAAAGCTCCAACCAGTCTGCTATGAGCGAGGGATTGAAAGGAGGTGCGCAAGAATAAAACCTTGGCCTCTATAGAGTGCCAAAGTTATGACGTCACTTTGTAGGACAACTCGGAAGTTAGCGGCGCATGGGTTCAAAAAGCTATGCATTTTCCACAGACTTTTGGAAAATCGCAAAAAATAAGATCTGTGTTCAGTTGTGACTCCTACATTGTCTTATCAAGATAATCTTTACAAGTTAATCCAAAATGTATACATTTTGAAGCCTATATAAAGTTTAAAAAAAACAAGCAGGTTATAACTAGTGTGCTTTGTCATAGATCAAAACGTAAAAATATTTAGAGGCTTTGTTCACCACAGATCTTATTTGGCACTCTCTTCAATATTTAGTTTCCTTGGAGAAAAGTTACAACAGTCGGTTGCAACTTCCGGGTTTATGGAGACTTTAAAGCTATAGCTGTCATTCCACTCTATTGCCATTGTTCCTCTATGTAAAAAAACAACAACAAAAAAAAACAACACCTGCTTGTTTGATATATTGTCCAGGGTGACATTCAGAGTGTTGCACAGCATATGTACAGCTGCCTTTATTTTGCTCAATGCAGTAGAATCCCTCCAGTGCCTCACAGACAGTATCTGCAGAGCGTGTGCAGCTTCTCTTTATTCTTACTCCTAGTCCTGTGGAAACCATAAAACAGTTTCTAAAATTAATAAAATATGCTATGCTTTCAAGTCTTTATTTTGGATTACATACTCACCTGCATCACAGACAGAGCAGGAAAAGCATGTATCTGACCGATTGGGTTCATCAATGTAAGTCAATGCAGAACATGGAATACAAGTTGTACTTGCATCTTCAGTGCAATGCCAAAAAACATGGTTTCCTAAAAAAAATTTAAAAATAGACAAAAACAGATACTTCATGCAAGAATAAATTATTAGACATAGTTTCACTGGGTCACACTGAACTACTGCTAAAAAAGTATACTGTACCTGGTGCACACATAGAGCAGCATTCTCCATTTATCTCATATTCGGCCAGAGCACATGTGCTGAGACACAATTTGAAATTCAAAGTAGCAGCAATAGAAATAACAATCCCAAAATTGATCATGTTTATATAAGGTGCGAGAGAGGTTGATTTGTAAGCAGAGGCAAACACTTCATCTCCATACTTCCTATATTATGGTTTCTTCAACACATTAGATAAAGTACTTCATTGTTACTGTATATATGGATCCAAGCAAGACACTTTGCTTCTGTCAGGACTGAGTGATGCCGTCAAGCTCTTTAGGTTTCAACTAGAAAAGTCCAGAAAGTAGTAGAAGCAAACCACAGTGAAATAATCTGTATGCTGGTTGAGGTTCAGTTCATCAACAGGAATGGTTGAGGTAATTAATAACACTTTAGATTCCTCATCAGTTGTTTATATTTTCAGGTTCGTTGATCATTTGGATTCCTGGAGACCAAGGTTAATTTTTTTTTAATATCAGTTCACACATTTGCGTGTCTCCAACTGGTTGAGCAGGCAGTTAATTTAAAGCTGAAATGACAAAATGACAAGTGTTGCTTTAAAGACAAAAGTGTAGATGTTTACATTTGGTTCATAGACATTTTCCTACATAACTGGGGCCTCATTTATAACCGTTGCGTCAGCACAAAACAGAAAAAAAAACACTTGTAGTGGATCCTTCTTACAACCCCAGTGAGTTACTATCCCAAAGTGCCTGTCATTATCACACGGTCTACATGTGATGACACTTTTGCTCACATATACATGCAAGTTCTCTATTGTTGTGCAGATAGAGGTAAACTGTAGGTGGAGATGACAGTATACCATCTGAACAACTGCAAAGGTTATGAGACCGTACCACCAAATAGCAGTAGGTCTCCACAGAGAGTGTAGTTGAGTGAAGAATGTAAAAGATTAGTTGTTGTGTACTTGGTTTTATTTTGCATTTGAGTGCATCCATGTAATTTAGTATGCATGTGGAATTTAATAATTGATTTGGCAGTATTTTGTATAATGTAGGATCACAAAACAAAAAGGAAACCTTACTATAGTGTCTCTCACTGTGTGTTTGTACTTTGCATTACTAACAGTTCTCATTTTTAGAAGTAATGGTGTTCACTTGCCTATACTACACATTGGAGAACATTCTCCTCCAGCAGATTTATATTCATTTGGACCACAAGGATTTCCAAGTGCAAGAAAAATACAAAAACCTGCGAAGACAAAATAAGTTGAACACCGTTGAATCATTTTTTCTAAACCGTTTTTGAAAGAATATTCAGAGAAAACACTTGTTAAACTTGCTGTATACCAGTAACGGGTTGAAACCAAAATCGCCACAACACTTTTATTCTTAAAAAATAAAATAAAAAACGATAACTTCACTGTATTGTTGCCAAATTCACATCACTGCTGTCCTGTTGTTTATACTACAACACTTAGTTAAGATAAATGTCTTTTTGCATAATTTTTATGATATTTTATTGTTAAAACTATTCAATAACTTCACTGTACACTACACTGTTGTCATTTTAAGTTCACACTTCATTGCTGTCCTGATGGTTATACTACACTTATTTTGGGAGGAAAAAAATATTTTTGCCCAATGTTTGTGATTTTTATTTATGAAAAATATTCAATAACAATAACTGCAATACAATTCAAAATTCTACTACTATTTATGAGATATAATTCGTCTTGTGTAGGCTATATCTAACGGGCAATATTTGGTCTCACAAAAGACAAAAAGAGACAAGGCTGTGACAATTTATTTTTATTGCCTATGTAGGAATATTTTTAAAATAAACAAATAATTTTAGTATCTTATAAATTATATATTTTATATTTTATATAATTTACCATATCATGTATTTCCATAACGGATCCATCAGATATCTTTGTTATTGCTCAAGTCAATCACAGAAAATGCTTTTAATTTCATTTAATTTTCATTTTATGTGAAAATAAATTATATCTCCGCATTAGGGTCTTCACAATTCTTATCCAAGATTTGATTCAGTTGACGTATCGCAGCACAGCATCGTTCCAAAGCGACCAATAGGGCGTCTATGTATAGAGAACCTAACTCCAAAGGCGCACATTTTCTCTCAATGAATGAAGCTTACTTTACTGAGGCTATGTCATTGTTTATATAGGCTTCCGTTATAATCGTAACGTTACCTTCATGAGTGTTTTGTTCCAGACTGCACACACACAGCAGCTGATCTCGCTCGTTGTTTCGCTTCCTGGGAGTTGTAGTTCATTGAGCGATTTTACATAAAACTAAATGTTACTCTTCTGTTTTATGACGAATTGCGAACTTCTTGACTTTCATAATTATCTTTTAAATTGACAAACATCATATGTGTAATTCAGGGCACAGTTCAGACAGAATAAAAAGATAAGTTGTTCTCTCGCCATTGACTACGATACATAATTTTTCCGAAATAAGGTCCCATGAGCCGGAAGCGAGGGGCGGGACTTAGGCTCTCTATTTATTATGGCTTGCACACTCTAAAAAATAGCTCATCATTGAACGTTCTAATAATGAGCACCTATCGCTGGTGCAACACAGACGGCGATGAAAACACAGCAACAACTGGTAACATTTAATTAATTTTAGTTAAAAATCATAAAAAAACGAGGGGGAGGGGCATATCCCCCTGTCCCCATAGGAAATTAGTCCCATGAGTGAGTATAACCATCAAGAAAGCATGTTATATATATATGTATATATATATATATATATTATTATTATTATTATTATTATGCAGTGAACAATACAGCAAAACAATACAAAACCAGGGGAATAAAGAAAAAGAAAATAATAATAAAAAGAACATAAATAAATAATAAAATAAATAAATAAAAGTACACTCAAAAACAAGCAAGACCTTTACATTACTCAGTTAGTTTGAAGCGAGAACATAAACGGACAGTTTTAATAGCCTTTCTGTTGGTACTATTCCGAATAGTACAAAGGTAACTTTCCAATTCTCAGAAAACACTTTAAAACAGGGTTTTTCTATGTAGACTGATTTTGGTGACTGCAGTGTGTAAAGTTAAAGATATTATTTTGAATACAAAAGCTTTTCGGGTTTTGTACTTTACAGATGGTCCCTTTGGATCTGTCTCCTGCGCATAGAGATCAATTATTTTGCTTACAGCGAAGAAAAGCTCGTTTCTGAAAAATCGGTAACACTTTATTTCCACGCACCGCAAACAACTGTGTAAGTACATTGAAATTATGGTGTACGTTTCTGTAATTATAGTGTACTTCCGTGTAGGTATAAGGGAACAATATGTTAAGTTTGGGGTAATAAAGGGGTAACAAGCACCACTTTAATTTACAGCCCGCAGGGTAACACTTATCCAGTAACTATGCAGAACAAGGGGTAACAAACGTTACTTACTATGTAGCAATACGAAACAACACTATTTGCACTGTAATAATTACAGAGAAAGTACTATTTTCAACAAAAAAAAAACTTTTAATTACACAGTATATTTGCACTGACATTTAAATGTCATTGCAATTCAATGGAATAAGGCAAGTACGAATTACCACATGGTAAGTCTAAATTAAAATTATAGTAAAAACTAATTATTTTGACTTAACATTAAGTAATCTAGTAAGAAAAGCCAATACATTTAATTGTTATCATTGTATATATAGATATATATGTCAAATGTATTTGTCAAATTTGTCAATGATGTCAAAATTACCCTGTAACATTACGCAAGAACATATTTTGTTTGAAATGTGATATGTTTTATAAACAACAGACGTACAATTTTTGCCTGGAAAATATTAACAGAATAGGTACCTGTTATTTTTTTAACTAATTAAAATAATTTGCTTGTATATCTGCTTGTTACCCCTTTATTACCCCAAACTTAACATATTGTTCCCTTATACCTACACGAAAGTACACTGAAATTACAGAAACGTACACAGTAATTTCAGTGTACTTACAAAGTTATTTGCAGGTTGTATACATGATTGTTACCCCTTTATTACCCCAAACTTAACATGTTGTTCCCTTATACCTTCACGGAAGTACACTATAATTACAGAAACGGACACCGTAATTTCAGTGTACTTACACAGTTCTTTGCGGGTCGTAGAATAAGTGTTACCAAAAATTCGTTTGTAGCTGCTTGTCTACGTTACTACGATTGAAAAGATGGGTTATTTGTGTAGTTACGACATTTAACTCTCGAGTAATTGATCCGCCAAATTTACGGAAAAGTGTCAGATTCACGAGCCATGTGTCCTTTGTTATTGTTTTTAAAAATTCGATTATGATCAGTTGATTGTCTGACAACCGTGTTTTAGTCATCGTCCTTACCAGATATGCAAAAGTGGCGTTCATGTTGTTCACTCTTTCTTTGCCTGTGTTGACTCATAGACAGAAAAGTTGACTGCATCCACCATTTTATCTTTTCCTATGACAAGACGACATTTCGCTGCATGCCCGCCTGGCAGACCGAAAGTAGCGCGTCTCTTCAATGGCCTGGCCAAATGGCAACACTCGGACTATAAACGCTTTCAGCAGTGACAACATAAACAAACGGTACTGCGCATGTGCATAAAACTGGCCCAAACTTAACTTCCGGCAAACTAGCGCAGACAATCCATAACAAGTAAATAACCATAGTAGCTGGTATTTCTTGCCAGTCAAAGAAAATAAATGTTACCTGGCCAAACTGAAATGTGACACTACCAGACCCGTGTTAAAAAACTGTGGCGAGCGCGGCGACGGGGCTTTATTAGGTGAACATATCTCTCCTTATTAGCTTCTTACATGCTTGCTAACCTTTTTTAAGGCGGGTCTCCACGTGACAGCATGTTGGATGGATCTGTGCAGCGTTGTTATGATACAGTCTGCTCCGCTGTCAATGTGTTTGTGAGAGAGAGAGAGAGAGAGAGAGAGAGAGAGAGAGAGGGAGAGGGAGCGTGAGCGAGAGGGAGCGTGCGAATATGCGGTCAACTCTGCAGTCAAATACAACTTTTCCCTTCTTAAATTGTAAAAAACACGGAAATCAATATGTGGCGGTCAGCGCTGATAATGTGGTGGGCTGCCACTAATAAATGCATGGGAAACACTGTACCGGATACTCGGATAAACCTAGCTATTTTAATACCGCCGTCTCCCTCTTTGTTAGGAAACCTTAACGTTTTTTTTTTTTTTTTTTTTTAATTGCGTTTGCTCCCAAGGTCAGGTTGCATCCCACAGCTCAACAACCTGTTCATCACCTTAACTTTCACTGCATTTGCAGTCAATGCCGTATTATCCAATAAACAGTATAAACTAACTGAACGGAAGTTAACTTTGGGCCAGCTCATCACCATGGCAACGCGTCTGATGAAAGCGTCTATAGAGTGCCGAAGTGATGACGTCACTTTGTAGGACAACTCGGAAGCTAGCGGCGCATGGGTTCGCTGAGTCGAAAAGCAATGCATTTTCCCATAGACTTTTGGAAAATCGTAAAAAACAAGATCTGTGTTTAACAAAGGGTTGTGACCTTTACACGTTTTGTCTAGCAAGATAATCTTTACAAGTTAATCCAAAATGTATACATTTTTAAGCCTATATAAAGATTTTAAAAAACACAATCAGACACAATAAAGTTTAAAAAACCACAAGCAGGTTATAACTGTGTGTTCTATGTCATAGATCAAAACGTGAAAATATTTAGAGGCTCTGTTCACCACAGACCTTATTTCAGGCGATTTAGCAAAAACCCATTCAAAAATCCCATAGGCTTTAGAGCGAGGGAACCGTAATGCTAAAATGCTAGCTCACTTCCAGCGTTTCGGCCTACAGCTACGTCGAATAACTTCGGCACTCTATAGAGGGAATGAGTTCAAGGTCGAGTCACATTTATTTATATAGCGCTTTGCACGATACGGTGTATCAATAGCAGCTTCACAGTGATAACATGACAGAAGTACAACACAGATAAGTAATATTGTTAAAATGGTAAAAACCCGATGAAGCAAGCCAAAAGCAAGGCAAAGCAAGGCGACAGTGGCAAGGAACCAAAACTCCATCAGATTGGATGGAGAAAAAACCTTGGGAGAACCCAGGCTCAGTCGGGGCCAGTTCTCCTCTGGCTTACATTCATATTGTTTATATATAAATATTAAATATAAATATTGTTCATATATAATATGGAGCCATAACATATCGCCAGCGTTGAGTCGTCTCTTCACAGGCGTTGGGGCATCTGAGATCCCCGTGAGAGGCTGGATACAAACTGGACCTGACGAGCGCCATTTTTCTCGGGACAAACGTCCCAAGATAACAGCAGAAAGGCAGATGGGAGATAATTAGCATAGCTGATGTTCAGAATGATTTCCATTATACAGGAGTCGATGTTAGAAAATCACTATCTCACAAACTCTCCGCAAGCCAACCATACGTGCCGAACGTGTCGAACCGTTTGTCTAAAAGGCTGTCGAGACCCCACTGGTGCGTTAAGCAGTTTCAGCGGCAAACGGTTCTGTATGGCATAACAGAGGACTAAAAGGTAAGCATTATGTGAATGCTTGACTGAAGAGATGCGTTTTTAGTCTAGTTTTAAACTGTGTCAGCGAGTCAGAGCCTCGAACCGTATCGGGAAGGCTATTCCAGAGTTTTGGAGCTAAATGCGAGAACGCCCTCCCTCCTTTAGTGGACTTAGATATCCTAGGAATGACCAGAAGCCTTGAATTTAGTGATCTTAAAGAGACGCGGTGGATTGTAGGGCGAAAGAAGGTCCGTTAAGTACATTGGAGCTAAACCATTTAGGGCTTTATAGGTTAGTAGTAGTATTTTGTAGTTGATGCGGAACTTAATAGGTAACCAGTGTAGAGATGATAAAATCGGTGTTATATGATCGTATTTTCTTGACCTAGTAAGAACTCTAGCGGCTGCATTTTGGACTAACTGTAGCTTGTTTATTGAGGATGCAGGACAACCTGCTAATAAAGCATTACAGTAATCTAGTCTCGAGGTCATAAATGCATGAACTAACTTTTCTGCATCAGAAACAGATAGCATGTTACGTAGCTTAGCAATGTTTCTAAGGTGGAAAAAGGCTGTTCTTGTAACATATGAAATATGATTTTCAAAAGACAAGTTGCGGTCTAGTATAACACCCAGGTCTTTTACTGTAGAGGATAAAGTAACAGGACATCCATCTATATTAAAGTTGTATTGTAAGAGGTTTTGTGAGTAGTTTTTTGGACCAATAAGTAGAACCTTCGTTTTATCTGAATTTAATAGCAGGAAATTACGCGTCATCCAGCATTTTATATCTTTGATACACTCTGTCAATTTAGATGAGTTAGTGTTTTCGTCTGGTCGTGATGAAATATATAATTGAGTATCATCAGCATAACAGTGGAAGTTAATTCCATGTTTTCTTAATAATATTACCAAGTGGCAGCATATATATTGAGAATAGCAGAGGGCCTAAAACCGATCCTTGCGGTACTCCATAGCTCTACTGGCGTTATCTTTGATTTTTCCCCATTTAAACAAACAAAATGAGAACGGTCCAATAAGTACGATCTAAACCAGCTTAATGCCTGTCCCTGAACACCAGTGTAGTTTTGTAGTCGATCCAAGAGTATTTTATGATCTATAGTGTCGAACGCAGCGCTAAGATCAAGTAGGACTAGTATTGAAATACAGCCTTGGTCAGAAGCTAAAAGTAAATCATTTGTAATTTTAACTAGCGCAGTTTCTGTACTATGATGCGGTCTGAATCCTGACTGGAATTCACGTGACTTTCCGTCAAACACCCCCTCTCAGCCTGACCGAGTGGCGAAAGATCCTGCTGCGTGACTGGATTTAATAGGGGAAACTGAAAATCCGACTAAAACGAACAATTCTATCAATTTAAATTTTATCAATTTAAATGTTGGACTCAAATAGTGTTCCTTACAATATTATTGACATTATTGACATGCAGCCAGGAATCGTGTTGCCTGACATTTATGTTTGCCTGATTTCGACACCGGGGAAATAAAAGCAATATGGACATAAACATAAAGCAAATTTGCCTGTGAACGTTGTATATAAATACAATATAGGTTTAAATCCGGGTGATTACTTATATCAGTGTTATATATAGCCTATATATCATCATATTGGTCCAGCCTTAAAACTTTATAGTTTTTTTCTTAGTCAGTGTTTAGTGTTTATTAAAAAACATCCAATAATGCAGAATATGGAATGATACATATTTAATTGATGAGTTGTTAATATATATAACAATACAACATATATGGGTATGGTTTTACAGCTAAATTCAGCATATTGACACAAAATGATAACAGCAAATCCACAGCTTTGCTGTGAGAAATGTGCTATATAAATACATTTTACTTTCTTACTAAGATATTTTTTTTACATTTTACTAAGATATTCCTTTAAAAACAGGAATATCTTCATAATCAACTCAATTCCGTTTGCTTATTTTTGCTGCAATGTTACACAAAGTGACATTTGTTCCATTGTGTGATGAAGTCTTCATCTGAATGTGTACACCCTGTCTGCTGGCAGAATGACAGCTGGATAAGTAGTACAAAATAAAAACTTATGCCAACTGTATCATATATGGCTAGCAGGATGTCAAACATTGTAGCCTACCTATCCACTGACTCCACATAGCATCAGACAACAGAGCAGTGAAATGCATATGTTAGCAGTCTGTTAACGTGTAAGCACATCTGTGTTAAGATAACATGATTGACATAGTGCATCCAACCGCACAACTATCTGCCATGTCGTTTACACCTCAAAACACAAACTTTTGTATATTAAAACTGGCGACGTCCTGGCACGATCGTTGCCATAGGTTTGATTGGTCAAATGAATGACGTTCTTGCCCGTGTGACGTCACGTGCAAAGTATGAATATTCTAAACCAATAATATTCGTTAACAGCGATTTGTAATCACACCGTTTTGCGTAACTGAGTAGTGTGTCAATCATTAAAAAAACAGAGCGCATCTATTGATCTTTACGATTATATTTGTAAACAGAATTCAACTAAAATTACAGTCAGCTAGAGAGTGTCCGTGTTGTTTTGTGATGAATATTGATTTGCACGGTCACTTTTGCTTCCGATTCCGTCTCATAATCCGTTGAATGTTGTAAGAGAATAGTCTTAAGGAGAGAAAAGAGTAATTGGTGATCAGCATAGTTTGTTGTCCTTTTTCATCTCTTCCTTCTCAAATGACTCATACCAGAACAAACCACCCACTTTAGATTTGTTGCATTATTTATGTTGAATATAGGCTATAAAAAATAATAACAAATATAAAATGAATATGACATTGCTTAATTTTGACTTACTGGTTCACAGGCACCTTCTAGTACTGGTCTCTCTTCCGCCATAGTGGGATTACTCTCTGGTATTGGTACTGAGTAACCATTTGGAAAAAAAAAGTACATTTACAATTGTAGAACAATTTCAAGTGGTATTATATAGAGGCTATATACATGCACATACATATACACACTCACACACACATTTAATATACTCCAAAATGTTAATTAGCAACATTTAAGCAAATATTTAAAAAGCCACAGTGAACCATGGAGAAAGAGGTGTCATTCTGTGAGTCTTTTTAGCTGCTGGTATTGTTGAGCTACTTCACTGTCAAAAAATAATTGAATGCTTCAGAGTGCAGGAGAGTATTGCAGGATGACTTGCTTTTTACAAATTAAAAGTTGTTATCTAAAGAGGAATGTTCAGACAACATTCCAGCCCAGTTGTTTGAGAACAAGTCCATCAGGCTCATGTTTTGACCTGGTTAAAGTTTAGATTTTAACACTATAGTGAATATTTGAACTATCTACTAATGAACTGTTCACAGACATCAACACTGAGTGGTACAACACTGACTCCTCTTCCTGTAAAAGCTTCCAAGCTAGAGAAGGCTTGTTCATGCTAAGTTGCTTTGTCAAATTCAAATTCAAATGTTTAAGACCATTAAAAAAAACACACTAAATATTTTGCCTTTTTTAACTTGATCTTTTAGGAGTGTATATGTGATTACTGTCTTACCTCTTTTCTGTTTTAATTTGCAATACATTATGATCCCAGCAGTCACCAAAACACTAATAATGATTACAGCAATGACTCCAACGATGATACTAACTGGAAATGACTTTTCACATTCCACGTCAGATGACATTGTTCCTGGTTTTATTTCATTAAGGCCTTCACTCTCACATCTGTAAATGTGAGCAATGTTAGAATATCTGGTTATACATTTTTGACGATTGTGAATCTCTATCAACTACTCACATTGAATGTGGTTGACAGGTAGTAAAAGAGCCGTTAGAGTAAGTGCCTTCCATGCAGTTGACACACACAGTATCAGTAAATGCTGTTCCTGTAAGTATGATAAAATAATAACTGACTTAATGAGAGTCTAGCATTACAAACTACTGGTGTCATTCTTGTATCCAATTAATGTATAATTTTAAAATATTTTAAAATCTGACCCTATATATACTTTGTTGGCACACACTACTATTCAATTAATCTGTGCAAGTTAATTCTAAAAAGTTAAGACATCAGTTTTACGTCTTGGGCTGAATATCCTTATATATATACACTCCGACTTTCTGGGACTTTGTCTTATTCAGCATATCCCCAGAGTTAGATAAGTCCATATACCTTTTTCATCTCTGTGCGTGCTGTAACTCTGTCTGACGCACCCACCGCTCAGCCAAGCTCAAAGACTGGATGTCAATGGTTGCAGCAGCATACTAATCCCAAATAAGTGACAAAATAAGGCAAACATTTTCCTATTCACATGTGATTTGTATAGTCACATAGTGTACAAATAACAAGGTCATATGAGACACAGCCATCTTTTAACCATATATATATTGGGAACTATATTCTCAGAATGCGAAGCTCTGCTACTTGGGCGGAATGATAACCGCATCACCGACCGAGATGCACTGTGGTTAGGAGCAGAGAGTTTGTTCGGAGTTGGAGTAATAGAGTCAGCAATTACTAGTTTGTAAAAGCATAGTTTACAATTATGGGTGTTAGTTGTATTGTAGCTGCAACAATAAACATGGGAGACAGTTTTTTCCAACCAAAAACGCATATCGTGACTAATCAATATCACAGAACATGAATAAAGAATTGTTACAGTAATCAATATATTTTAAATGCAATTTATTACCGCTGAACCAAATGTATTCAACAGCATATAATACAGTAATGTTAGATAATTGCATTACAATAGGCTAGAATAAAAGGCAAAGTAATAGCACAAGGCAAATAGTTTTTTGTTACCCGTACTAGACAAGGTCACTGTCTCTAGAGCGCATTTGTGACAAAACAATGACATTATAGAGACTGCTAATGTCGCATCTTTGTGCGCCCAAGTTCGTTTTTTCAAATAGGCGCGGATATGTGCGCTCATAATGGAATGATAATGATAATGCGATAATGATAATGCGGCACCGCAACCATGGTGCTTCCATTATGAGCGTGCATATCCCGTGCACCTATTTGGGACACGCTCGTGTTTTTCCAAGTGCGTCCGCGCTGCATAGAGATAAAAACATATAAACTTTTCAGGGATACATGGAGACTGGGAACAACTGCAACACCGTAAAAAATAATCCTGTAAAAAAACAGTAAAATCCTGGCAGCTGTGGTTGCCAGCATCATACTGTAAAAATACGGTACAATACTGTTTTTGAAATTAACAGCTAAATACCGTATTATCAGCTGCAGTATACAACTTCAATTTAACAGCTATATGCTCTAATACAAAAACAGTAACACACCATATATTAACGATATGATGCTGGCAACCACAGCTGCCAGTAGTTTACAGGATTTTTACAGGATTTTTTTTACAGTGAATAGTAGTGACCGATTCATATAATAGTGTCACTAACGTTACATGATAGGCCCTATCTGGTTAATGGCACTGTTACAGTTGGCTAGTCATCTAAAAACATAACGGAACACTTACCGCAGCCACAGGTGATCCACTTTGTCCTGTCTGTGCTATCGATGGGATGGCCGTATGCTTCAGCACACGTTTCATGGTCCGTATGGCAAATTCCATTTTTTTAAATAGTCGTCCTTAGTGAAATGTACTGTGCAAACACGATGGTCCTTGATGATCTCTTCAGGTGTGTTTGGATCTAATATTATCCAGAGCAAGTAACTCCATTGATTCATCAGGTCAGCATTTTTGGTTGGAATTCTATGAAACATCATTACCCGGTCTCCCCTGTTTATTGATCAGGCTACAATACAAGGAACATCCATGATTGTAAACTATACTTTTAATATATAATCCTCTGAACGAACTCTCTGCTCCTAACCACGGTGCGTCTCGGTGATACGGTTATCCTTCCGCCCAAGTAGCAGAGCTTCGCCTTCTAAGAAAATAGTTCCCAATATATATATAGTTAAAAGATAGCTGTGTCTTATATGACCTTGCTATTTTTACACTCTGTGACTATACAAATCACATCATGTAAATAGGAAAATGTTTGCGTTATTTCTCACTTATTTCACTTATTTGGAATTAGTATGCTGCTGCAACCATTGACATCCAGTCTTTGTGCTAAGCTAGGCTAGCGGTGGGTGCGTTGGACAGAGTTACAGCACTCACAGAGATGAAAAAGTTTATGGACTTATCTAACTCTGGGGGATATGCTGAATAAGCCAAAGTCCCAAAAAGTCGGAGTGTTCCTTTAAAGCTCCAACCATTAGTCTGCTATGAGAGAGGGATGGAGAGGAGGTGCGCAAGAATAACCTTGGCCTCTAAGCCCTCTATTCAATATTTAGTTTCCTTGGAGATAAATCACAACAGTCGGTTGCAACTTCCGGGTTCATGGAGACTTTAAAGCTAATTGTCCTTCCACTCTATTGCCATTGTTCCTCAATATGTAAAAAAAAAAACAAACAAAAAAAAAACAACACCTGCTTGTTTGATATATTGTCCAGGGTGACATTCAGAGTGTTGCACAGCATATGTACAGCTGCCTTTATTTTGCTCAATGCAGTAGAATCCCTCCAGTGCCTCACAGACAGTATCTGCAGAGCGTGTGCAGCTTCTCTTTATTCTTACTCGTAGTCCTGTGGAAACCATAGAACATTTTCTTAAATTAATAAAATAAGCTATAACACATTTCTGTATTTCAAGTCTTTAATTTGAAGTACACACTCACCTGCATCACAGACAGAGCAGGGTAAGCATTTATCTAAGCCATTGGGCTCATCAATGTAAGTCAATGCAGAACATGGAACACAAGTTGTACTTGTATCTACAGTGCAATGCCAAAAAACATGGTTCCCTATTTTTTAAAGAGACAAAAGAGATACTTCATGCAAGAAAAAATTATTAAAATGAAAGACATATAAATTGCCTGGATCAAACTGTACCTGGCGCACACATCAGGCAGCATTCTCCATGTATCTCATATTCGGCCCTAGCACATGGGCTGAGACACAATTTGAAATTCAAAGTAGCAACAATAAAAAAAACAATCCCAAAATTGATCATGTTTATATAAGGTGCAAGAGAGGTTGATTTGAAAGCACAGGCAAACATTTCATCTCCATACTTCCTATTTTATGGTTTATTCAACATATTAGAAAAAATATGCATTGTTAGGCCTACTGTATGGATCCAAGCAAGACACTATGGTTCTGTGAGGACCAGAGTGATTATCAGTTCACACATTTGCATGTCTCCACTTGAACTGGTTGAGTCAGGCAGTTAATTTAAAGCTGAAATGACAAAATGGCAAGTGTTGCTTTAAAGACATACAAAGTGTAGATGTTTACATTTGGTTCATAGACATTTTCCTACATAACTGGGGCCTCATTTATAACCGTTGCGTAGCACACAAACAGGCCGTCCCTGAAAGAGACGTGGGCTGCGCCACTTCCGACGCATAAGTTATGATTTATAAAAAATAAGCTTGATGGAAAAATTTGCGCACCTGCACCCAAACTCTAAACAAATTTTTAGTCACTTGTAGACAGAAAATCTAAAGAAAATTTTTATATATATGTAAGGAATAATTGATGACATGCCGTTGAATTATTAGAAAAATAATGCACACCCAAAGTGGTAATGCGGTCACGACACGAAACGAGGGGCTGTTACACCTCGGGTGTGCATTATTTTTAGCAACGGCCTGAACGTCAATTATTCCACTTATACTACAGTTACCACACCTCAAAACATTGTTCATATGATGCATATCAAGACGTTTGTCAAGTTTTTGTCATTAAAAAGCTCTTGTATGTAGGACTCATTTCTTACGCATCTAATCCCATGCCTCCGTTGCTAATTCCAAAACGCCATTTTAGAGTTAGTAACAGAGGTTTGAGCCACTGATAGCAGACTAATGAATGATGGGGGAAAATATGTGTTGTGTTTGTTTTTTTGCGGCATTCACACTGAAAACATATACAGCCGCTCAGTCTTTTTGCCACTCACTGTGAGAAACTGCAGGCACGTGACCGCGACAGTGACGTCACGCGCATTCCCTCTATACACAAGGCTTAACGTGCCTATAAGCCTATCTATCTTCATGTGTCCTCTCATAAATACAGTGCATGTTCACAATAACAGTTTACATAATTTTTTTTTAAATTTAAACTGTTTTACTTCAGATTTAAACATTTCGATTAAATATGCACTCTCATTAAAGAAGTTAAAGGTGGGGTTTACTGCTTTTTTTCTTTGCATGATAGTATTTATGGGGTGCAATATAACATGTATCTGTGGTTTTTCTTTTTTTTAAGTCTTATTTTTTATAAATTTCACCTTTATTGTAAGCCGCGCTCTTCTCTGTCCCCTGACGAGCGGTTCACTTCCTGATTCTATGAAAACACTCTCTCAGAATGACGTTGTAGGCTCAGATTGGTTCGTTTGGGCCGATGTGTTGTGATTGGCTGAAGTGTCGCTCAAGTTGTACGGAAGGTTAACGCCCATTACCTTTACAGGCGATAAGAGCATGCCAAAGGTGGATAACATCAGACGGTGGATACACATAAATAATGATGTGGAGACTGCAGTATCAGTGAGGCAGAATCAGACCGAGAAAGCCGCGATGAATCGAGTCAAGCAGAACCTCACCACACACGGCTCTTAATAAACGTTTCTGAATGATAATTTGCTACATTTTTTAACCATATAACCACAATAGCATCTAACTAGCAACGATAGCAACTGACTGGCCACTAATGTTAAACACAAACAGCGTTGGCCGCAAGTTTACGTTCTTGTTTAAATCGAAAATAAAGTCATAAAGCATATATACATGAAAAATACATTTAAAACATTAGTACTTATACAAAATTCAGGTCCATAATGTTTGTACGCGTTTGTCGTTAACACAAAATAGCATAACAAGTAGCCTATAAAGCCAGCGCTGGCATTGTGTCCCAACAACTGCTGACTCTAGTTTTAAAGTTGAAACTGCTTCATGTTTCAGACGAGGAGCTGCTGAAATATGATCAGTGCCCATTTCTGCATATTCCGGAGGGAGGGTTGATGCAGATGTGTGGGTTAGTGACGTACCATAACCCAGCTGTAGTCCCAATTGAAGTCGTTTTTGTAGGCAATTATACTTCCTGATTTTTAAAAGACGATATCTCTGCTTACACTAAACTTTCAGCGCTGCAACTTTGCAGATACTGTTCATGCACCAACAGCAACATTACACACTATTTAAAATGAAAAAAGTAAAATCGCAGTAAACCCGCCCTTTAAAGACTTCAACTATATGAAATCATTAGGCTACTGAGAAGTTAGAACATTTTTTATATTCAATAGAAATATCAGTTGTGGATGCAATGCTTTTGAACACTTTTCTTCTGGCATGCTACATTTTAATGTTTTAACAACAGAGATAATTGCTTATCAGATTGTCTTTTAGGAAATAGTTTTGTGCAAATAATGCACAACAAGGATCTGTTTCAATTAAACATATAAATCAATTAAAAATACTTTGTGGCCAACTGGAATAGATTGAGAAACTTTTTGTGAAATGTATTTTACACTATTTGATTTATTTATTCAAAAACAAGGTAAGGATAAACTACTAAATACTATCCTTATTTTTTCCTAATGTCTTGTAAACATGTTATTACATGGATAAATAATTTAAGAACCATATGAAAATGATAGGCAGACGAGGATATTCATAGTAAAAGGCGTTGTAAGCTCCGTATGGTTAATTATTTTTCATGGGAGACACATGTCTCACAATCTTCCGCTGACTGGGATTTATAAAGTGAAATCTGTGCAGGTTCTGGAATACACATGGTTTTATAAGTCTGACTATTATTTGCTTTGTGTGTATACGCAATTATTGTCTTTCGGGGTGCACACTTTTAGTAAGGATTTTGCACACGGTTTTATAAATGAGACCCCTAATATGATGACCTAAACTCAGATTTATTTTACATTTATGCATTTGGCAGATGCTTTCAACCTGAATTGTACATTGGTATACACATATAAATTGCATGCATTTCATTGGTAATGAACCCATGGCAGTTTAGGCTACCATGCCTGTTTGAGATATAGTAATACGCCTTATTCACGGCAGCGCCATCTTTGATTTTTAATGAGAATGAAAGCGAAGGCTGTGAGGGATAGACTTGCATCTCTTCAATGGGCTGTACTGTTATTTAATGTGTTTTCGGATTGTTCTGCTTATGAAACACTGGAAAAATATCTTTCCAAGAAATTTCAGTTGACAATAAACTCCTGACAATGTAAGCTGTGGAAAATTGTAAGTAATTTAGAAGCTTTATTCAGCTTTTAACAGCAGATGCCATAGGAAACACGGTAAGTGTCTATCCCTCACAGCCTCACTGTCATAACTGTCATGGCGCTGCTCTGAATAAGGTCTATAGTGTTTCAAAACAAATCCACATAAAACACCATAGGCATAAGATGATTTGAAGCAGGGCTTTATTCCAAGACAAAAATAACAATAGGGGGTATTTCAGAAAGCAAGGTTAACTAAGCATCACATATACCATAAACTTTTGGTTGATAAACCCAGACTTGGGGAATGCCAGTTCCAAAAACATGACTAGATAAGTCAATTGTTCTCTGTGCTTGTTACTGGCCTTTTTTTATTTCCTGTTTCCTGTCATGTATGCAACATTTTGTAGTTTTCTTGTCTAGTCTATTACCCTGGCTGCATCCGAAATCGCATACACTACTATATGGGTGAAAAACATGTCTGTCTGAATTAACAGTAGCCTATCATAAAAGAGTAGACAAAAAGTACCCGGATGATCTACTCCTTCCAAGTGAGATTCTGAAGTGTGTATAAGATGGACTTTACTATCCCATGAGGCCACAGAGAGAATTTATGAATGACAGTGAAGCAACAGCAACTGACGTATAATGATATACGTTATAATGATATGGCATGGCAAATATAGTACGTCCAGAATACATTCATACTACACACATTCATATGAGAAGAATGTGTCTACACACATTCACAGCATTTGAGAAGTAATTACATTTTAAAAATATGTACCTACTACTAAGACAGCCCTGTGTGTAGGCATGTAGACCCCAACTTTCCTGTGTTCACGTTCAGGTCATGTTCACAGTAAAACAATCTCAACAGAGCACTGATTCAGGAGTCCTTGAAACTGACCCTATAAGGAGAAGTGCGCCATGCTTCTTTTGTCTAAGGTTATTTACATGCTTATTGTATAGTATATCGCCAATTTTATTTTTCATTATTAATTTATACAAATTTTTAATTTTTATTAATTTTTACAAGAATTACATGCTAGAATTTGATAAGTAGCCTACATTAATTTAAAAAAGGAGTGATTAAACAAACAAACAAAAACAGGATGAGTTTGCAAAGATATGCCAGCATGTTTAATTATTTTTATATATTTAACTTGTAAACACGTTGTTAGGCTACTACACACACAATCGTATGTAAACAAGCAGCTACTGCCTACTTTCGTATGGCAATACACCTAATGCAGTTTATTACATTGACGTTATTGAATATTGTTTAAAAACAGCAGTGATGCATTAGGTTATTGACTGTATTTGTTTGTATTAACTTTGCAGTTGTATGTTTCGCTATGCAGACGTTCTTGTCCATTGCGAAGAAAAAGAAAGTAAGAGTGAAGCTGCCTACTACGATTGAAAAAAAAAATCACGAGTTATGATCTAAAGTGCGAAATGTGAAAAGCTTTCACTTAAACATAGCCTAAGTTTTTTTTTAGCCTTTTGTTTTAGGCCTATGTAGCCTAAAAATATTACCATATGTATGGCCTATTTATATTTCATTACAGTCTTACTTTTATAGTCTTCTAATAAAGCATCGTGATATAGGTATAAGATATGGGCCTAGATGAGAAAAGCCGTTTGATACGCAGTCTGCTGCCAATCTGAGATTAAGTTTTGTAGAACCTGTTAGCCTGTTTATCACGATATCACACAAAATATTTTTGTAGCCTATGAAAATGACTACGAAAACTAAGTAGGCTTACCAGTCAAAAACACAAGTTCTTACCGCTAAAGTTAATTCGGAGAGGAATTCTTCTGAGGAATAATCCTTCCTAACTTCCGACATTTGTTGACAAGTAGGCTAGTCTATACTTTCGTTTTCTCCATGATCCCAAGCTAGTTGAACCGATAGCATTCCTCAGAGCGACACAATGCTTATTTACATTAGCCGCACCTGCTTATTACACATTCGCGATATTATTCATCATTATCATATATTTATTGTATTTGGTGCTTGTAAAAAATTGCGTTTGAGAAGTTTAGTAGCCTAAGCTAAATCGGAGATCAACACAAAAACTACACAAATTCCTATTGCACCCACTGTGAGTGATAACCCATAGCCTACTGTCTCTTAAAAAAAGATACAGTTTCCCTATAGTAATACATACATTTAAATAACAATTAATATAATATAGGCTACATAATTGCGCAAAAGGTTTGTAAACAAGTGCTGTTATAAAAAAAAAATGATTGAAGCAGATAGCCATATCATTCATAATAGCAAAGTCTGTCCATGTAGGTTTTTTTTTTTTTTTTTTTCCAAGGACTTAAACCACTGGACTTCAGTCACCCCTGCTTTTGGGTATTTAAAGTGTAGACATTGCTGGGTAGTTCAGATTCTTTAGTGTAAATTGTTCTTCCAAGCTCTCTGACTGCTGAAAACACAAGGCTTTACGTTCAAGCATACTGAAGTTTTAAGCATGAAGAATTTGTCTTTCATGGCTTCCCTAGGAGACAAAAATATTAGGCTATAACATAAGTCATATAATTCAATAACTCCTTTTAATGACTTCTTTTAAGCAATGAAACATCTTTTATAGCTGCCAAGAAGCCTTTTCTGATTGTGATTTGGAGATTTTTCTACTATTGGCTGCAAATGTTTTAGGGTATACAATATCCGTGAACATGAAGAAGTACACAATTTAATTTGCTTTAAGGACCACTTTGAAACCATTCACTCGTGTACCTAATATTGAGACCAAGTCTGTAAAACTGCAAGCACTTTGTCTGCTTTACACTCAGTTGTAAACAATTTTTTTGCAAAACAGTTCTCTACATTAGACACATCACTCAAACCTAACAGCCCTTCCGTTTCATTTGGGAAACACAAATGCCACACTCATTTACTGATGACACCCAATGATCATGTGTGATAACACTTACACATAACTTGTTCACTTAAAAAATAAAACACTTTGTTTTGAGAATTGAATTAAAAACATTTGACCTCTTGCATTTCTGTTTATAGTGAATTTTATCACCTAGAAATCAAAATGATTGCAATGTTTTAGAGACAAATGCGTTTTTACCAACAGATTTCTGTTTATTTTTGTAAATATATACTGAATATACATACAAGTCAAGTAATCTCTATTTGTATTTCTATTACTATGGCTTTGCAATTTTAACAAATTTAAATTCTCCTAATAAGCAGCTCCAACAAGCAAATAGTGTCATTATTCTGTTCAAGTCAGTTCAGTTCAATAACTGTAAAATATATCAGTTGTGGAAAAAATATGCGTGCGTGTATTTTTGCCCATACATTTATGTTTAAGTGCTATGACAAACTCTACACTCCACTGCACACTGAACAAGCACTACATAGCTACTCTTTACATTTTCCACATCTGTGTGTTAGCCGTGTAATCATTTAATGGTTTGTGTGTAGAGTTTCTATGCAAAAACGCATGAAATTTTGGAAGAGTTAAAATGGTTTTTAATGAAGTGCTTTTGCAAGAGATGTGGGATGTTTTGCATCATGTGTGCATGAGTTTCGAGAAATTAAGCCATAGTTTAAAAAATTGTGTGTAAGCCATTTTAAAAAAACTGTAAAAAACTTTAACACTTGTTGAATTCCCACATTCAGCATCAGATGACATTGTTCCTGGTTTTATTTCTTGAAGTCCCTCAGTCTCACATCTGTTACATTTGTAATAGAGCAAAATTAGAATTTGTAGTCTTTAATAAAACAATCTTTTCACACTTAAAAATGTATGATAATCACTTACTTTGAATGTGGCTGACAGGTAGTGAAAGAGCCATTAGAGTAAGTGCCTTCTGCACAGTTACCACAATCTGTATCAGTAAAAGCTGTTCCTGTAAGGATATTAAGACAATAACTGTTTTAATAAGAGTCTAGCATTACAAGTACTACTTGTGTCTGTCGATATGTTTAGCAAAACTAATAATAGACAATTTCTATTCTCAAATACGATACACCTCACCCACCTGCTTGTCTGATATATTGTCCAGGGTGACATTCAGAGTGTTGCACAGCATATGTACAGCTGCCTTTATTTTGCTCAATGCAGTAAAATCCCTCCAGTGCCTCACAGACAGTATCTGCAGAGCGTGTGCAGCTTCTCTTTATTCTTACTCCTAGTCCTGTGGAAACCATAACACACTTTTTAATTTTCTGTAAAAATTGCTTCTTTATATTAAGTCGGTAACACTTTACAATAAGGTTCATTTATTAAACATTAGTTCATGCATTAACTAACATGAACTAACCATTTGTTACTGTATTTGTTATTCTTTGTTAATGCTAATTAATACAAATCTAGCTGTTCATTGTTTGTTCATGTTAGTTCACAGTGCATTAACTAATGTTAACAAGATTTTAATAAAGTATTAGTAAATGTTAAAATTAACATTACCAAAGATTAACAAATGCTGAAGAAGTATTGTTCATTCTTTGTTAATGTTAACTAATGTAGTAACTAATGAACCTTATTGTAAAGTGTTACCATTAAGTCTTTATATTGTGAAACATGCTCACCTGAATCACACAGAGAGCAGGGAAAACAGGCTGTGAGTCCATTGGGTTCATCTGTGTAAGTTAATGCAGGACATGAAGAACAAGTGGTGCTGGTATGTTCAGTGCAATGCCAATGAACATGGGTTTCTACAAAGATAAAATATGAAAAACATGAACTATCCTGAGTCACTCTAAGATTTTTCAGCAGGGATTACTTTACTTTCTCAAGTTATAGATCATTTCTCAATTGCAGTTTTTAGATGCACATATTTGTAAACAGTCAAGCAAAAACGTTCCTTACAGTTTCCTGTTATTTGAAAACACAACTTTGCCTAATAAAATCAGATTTTGTCACTCATTCAGTATTTTCATAGGACAGTCGCAAACATACAGTGTATACCTGGCACACACATAGGGCAGCATTCTCCATTAACCTCATACTCAGCACGAGCACATGTGCTGAGGCATAGTTCAGAAGTTCAAAGTGACAACTGCAGCAATGGATAAGATAAATCCCACCTTAATCATATTGATATAAAGTGAAATAAAGATGTATCTATTCAGTTTTAAAGTGGAGACAAATGGAACCATGTGCTGGTTTCATAACAAAGTTATGACCAGAGCCACCACTGGCTAAATGAGTTGCCACTAAAAGTTTTCTTGTAACCAATAGATTCCTGGAGATGAATTAAGTGTCTCTGCAGGTGCCCATAGCAATATCCAACAGCTGCATTTTGGGAAAAAACTGAAATGACAAAATGACAGTACTGAGTTTTACACCAACATAAACATAAAAACGTGAATAAAGTGCTGATATAAAGGTTTTCAGAGTTAGTCTCTGTTATTTCTGGATCTTATAACATTTTCCCAAACAATTCATGCAATGCGCAATGAATGTGTATGCATAAATCAAAGATCCAAATACATAAAACATTTTTTTTTTTGTCAAATGTTTGAATCTAACTTGCCCTGACTTACATGCATTAAACATGAACCAAAGACTACGTTTAAACAGATCAAATCAGGTAAACTGTCAATGCCAAACATATTAATTTTCAGGTTTGAGCAAGCAGGTAGATCTTACTAGTAGAACAAGATTGGTGACCCTAGGCCAAGATATATGATTTCTATGGCTGTGTAAAAACTGCATGGTTTGTGGTTAAAGGGTTGGTACACCTAAAACCCCCATGCTGTACCAACCCCGTAAGACCTTTGTTCGTCTTCGGAACACAAATGAAGTTATTTTTGATTAAATTTGAGAGGTGGATCACTACCATAGGCACACTAAAAGGGACCCGAATCGAAACTTGATGGCCCAGAAAGTCAATTAAGAAAATGTTTAAATATTCCATGTGACTACAGTGGCTCAAGTATAATTTTATCAAGCGACGAGAATACTTTTAGTGCAAAAAAAACAAACAAAAATAACGAAAAATAGAAAAGTATTCTCGTCACTTGATAAACTTATACTTGAGCCACTAGTCACATGGAATATTTAGACATTTTCTTCAATGACTTTCTGGGCCGTCACGTTTCAATCCCTTAGGGTGCCTATGTAGCAGTGATCCACCTCTCAAATTTAATCAAAATATCTTCATTTATGTTCTGAAGACGAACAAAGGTCTTACAGGGTTGGTACAGCATGGGGGTGAGTAATTAATGACTTAATTTTCATTTTTGGGTGAACTATCCATTTAAGTCTCATTTCTTAGGAGAATTCATATGACATGGTCAACAAATTTTGCTGTCCATGTACATTTCTAGTAGAAAACATGACACAATGTATAGCCTAGTGCTATTTAAAACTAAAGCGATAATATCAGCTTTGTCAACTTTGATGAGCAGAGTCGATGACATAATCCATTTTAAGGATCCAACACAGATGTCTATTTAATTCCCTTATTATTTTTAACATATTCACTGGTTGGCTAGAATACTAATATTACCAGCCAGTCAGAATTCTTACTAATTTACTAAACTATAATACATTTATTTTTGTATGCTCTAAATCAAGTGTCCAAATCAAGGGTGTCGTTTGAGACCCTGTTTACACCTGTATTTAGCGTCAACTTGTGATCCGAATCAGACAAAAACGCTTCCTAATACCAGATGTAAACAGGGCCTCAGTCCTGGAGGGTCACTGTCCTGCAGACTTCACTGTTCCTTCAGATACCTTCAAATTGCCTCAACAAACCTGAATGGAAGTTTCTAAGCCAAGTAAGACCTTAACTAGCTGGTTCAAGGGTGTTAAATTGGAGTTGGAGCTTAACTTTTAGGGGATTGGACACCCTTGCTCTAAATTGTGAGGAAAAAAAAAGCTTATGTAATAGACCCAAGTGGCGGATCCTGGAATAGGCATAATAGGCAGCAGTCAAGGACAGCTTCTCTTCTTTTATAGTTCATTTGAGCCAGTTTCTCCAAGTAGGTAGAGCTGCAGACCGAAAATGTTTGTGACGTTGTGAATTTGTGGGACCGTAGAGTGGATTGTTTATGGCATACCTTTGCATAACTTACTAATTTATACTTCTGGCGACTGCATTTTGGCATTCATAAAAGTCGTGTTCATCTGTGATAATTATCTTAAATTATCTTATGATACTTGCAAAACGTGCAAGTATCATAAAGCTTTGTTAATCACAGAGATTGTTAAAAATAAGCCAACAGGCTATGGCAAAATCCTATTGGTTTTTTGTCAAGAGGGAAGCAAAGTGGTGTCATACCCGTGCTACTCTATTGGCTCTGCTTCAGACAATTTTCACTGACTTGCATTTCTAAATTAAAAAAAAAGTTAACATAACTCTAGTTTATCTAAACTTAAAAATTATAAAAATTTCTATATAAATAAATATGCCCCATGCATATGCATTGTATGCCCTAAGCTTGTGGCAAGTGCCGGACCGGAGTTTGAACCTCTGCTCATCTGGCTGTTTATTTAACGAGATATCATTTATTTTCAAGCTGATTTTAGTCACCCAGTTCTCCAGTCTCTTTTTTATTATTATTGAATGGTTATTTCAGCTACCGGTAGGCTATGTGCTTGGGCTAAATAGGCATTTATTTTTTTTATTTATTTTTGTAAACAACGTTCTACAATAAAAGTGTACCAACATATGTAATATTTAAGGATATGGGACGATTTTGGACACAGCCTTTATACTTGGTTGGCGCACTGATCCTTAAACCATAGTTTTTTTGTTGTTGTTGTTTTTTTTTTTGCGCTGATCTGGCAACCCTGCCTGCAAACCTAAAACTTATTTGTATACAATTTAAGAAATCTTCTTGAAATATTTTTGACATGCTTAATCTAATTAGGTAGGCTACTTGATACAATAAGTCTCATCGTAGGCAATTTAACATTTTAGGATCATTAAATAAAAGCCTAGCCTAAATAACTTACAGTTTATCTCTCTCACACAGTGGATCTTTTAAAAAGATATGAGGATATCTTCACTGTGCATAACGTTGTCTCTAAACAGCGGCTTCATGATGCAATTTGCACACAAAAATATTAAATATAGGCTAATGTAGGCTAACAGTGAGTCACATCATCGAGCAATCTCGATTTAAGAAATTGAAAACGCTTACCGGTGAAGGTCGTTTGCATATGAATTCTAATGGAGAAAAAAATCCTAACTCCTGAACAACTAACTGGGGCGGTGTTAGGAGTAGCTATATGTCAATTGGACCATCACAGAAGCCTCCCCCTTTCCACCCCATATGGCACTGTCTTTTGTTTTGTTTTTGGGACATAAATTAGTTTTAGTGCTAATCTAGAACAGTCTCTTTAAGTCCATACACGGGAAACTTTTCTGGTGTTCACACCAATGTTTCACTGTCTTCAATATTTCAATGTAAAAAAAGCGTATACACCTTATTCTGCTCTACAATGAGCGCTGCCATGACGACGACGACTCCGTCCGGTTGTCAACTTCCGGTTCGAGTCTGGTGTATGCTTTTTGCCATGCGTTTTAGATTGTCTCATCCCCACATCGCTAAACTAAATCGAAAAAAAAACATTAATCAAATGTGATCTGATCACGTTATTTTTTATTAAATCACAGATAAAAACAACATGAACGTGATTCTTTCTTCATAACTTCCAAAGGATAGCTGATGCATGACTGCACGATCTCCATCTGATTTAAAGTGCTATTCTCATATTACTGTTGGAGTTTCAAATATTCCTCTTGTCCAACTGTTTTAAGTGCTGTCAACACCAGATGTGCCAATTTGGATTTTAGCTGTATAGATATTCAATTCAAAGCACTTTATTTGTCCCCAGGGGGAAATTTGAAGGCACTTACAGTAGCTTACATAAGCACATTGCACAACCAAGAACCAACACTAGGGGAGAGCGGGGCACAAAGTAACACTTTTTGACTTTGTCAATTTGTGTAATCTACTTAGGGTTTAGAGTTTTTTCCCCCACATTAATTTCCCACATGTCTAGCACAATTATGTGGTTTTGTTTTATTAATACAGTGTATACTTTTTTCTTGATTTACCCTGAAAGAATGGAAGTGAAATGTGACAACATGCCCCATAGGTGGGGTAAATTGTTACATGTGAGGGGCACATTGTAACATCACCATATGACAGCTTAAAATGCTATCTGATCTGATAAAAAATATATGCAAGTCAAACCAAAATATTTTCTTAATAAAATACAATTATTAACTTTTTCATATAAAATAACGGCATTTTTTAATAATTAAAAATAAACTAATTTTTGAGTTTGACAACAAACACATTGGAAAACACAGCTATACAGCATAATTTAAAAACAAAATAATACTTAATAATTTCTGAGCATTGACTCTGTCTTTATTTAAATGTTTCTCATGTTTTCTCAATGTTGTCTCAATTGGGACAACAGATGAAAATTAGCCTGTTGAGCTAACTCTGGCTCATTTACAGTTATTTTACTGTTAATTAATGAGCACTGTCCCTGTAAAATAAACAAATAAATGAAAATAAATAAATAAATAGAATTCATAAAAGTATAGAATATAATATCATATTTCTAATAGGGGCACGTTGTAACACACTGTTACAACATGCCCCAACTGCACAACTGTGATTTAAACCCTGCTAGTGTCTTCTGCTAGTTAGCGAAGCATGAAAGAACTAAATCCAACGGTTAAACAATAGATTGGAGATTAAAATAATATCAGATTTGTCTAATTTTAAACAAACACAAAAAATAGAGACGAAAAATTACCTTAAGTAAGAAATGCACTTTTGCTATGGTTAAATAAATGTTCAGTGATATCTTACAAAGATTTAGGAATTTTGGCGCATTTTTTTCTCTATATAGTGTTGAAATGGCAACTAAACAAAGTTTCGTCATGACAGCATGTGTGGAAGTATTTGAAACAAGCGTGTTACAACTAGCCCCGCGTTACGTTGTGCCCCGCGCTCCCCTACATACCACATACCATTATAGATAAATCGAAAAAAAAAGAGAAATCATTAGCTTCTATTAAAGTTCAAGTTCATACGCTGGACAGCCCTCGGAATGAAGGTTACTTTCCTCCTCTGTGTCCGACAAAGCGGACAACGGAGTCTACTTCCCGAGGGTACCCATTCAAACTCCGAAAACAGGATATGAGTGGGGTCATTAATAATCCTGCGTGCCACCTTTACAGTCTGTTGGTCACATAAGGCTGTAAGAGTTTGGACGGGCTGGTCAATGATCTTTGAACAGACCTTAACCACACTCGACAGGCGGTTCCTGTTTTGGAGAGTGATTGAATGGAACCAGCTGATGAATGAAAAAGTTATTACATTTTCAATAGGTTCCCAAACCATACTGTAACACCATACTTTGTAGAACAGCATCATAATTTTCTTATTAACCCCATAAAAACGTAATCTACGTAAAAAACATAGTCTCTGGTGCAGCCGGGTACAAACCCATTCTGTGTGAGTTTTCCAAGTAAGTGAGCTGTCTATATAAACACCCAATTACTTGTAAGTCTGCGTTTGGGTGCTGTTTTGGTCATGTATGACCACTTTGATGGTCCCCAATACCTTTTGGATTGAATATGATCTCTGTTTTCTTTATATTTATTATTAAATCATTTTTATCACACAACTCAACGTATATATAGATGAGTGGTCTGGACTAGAGTGCTAGCATTCTTTGTAAACAAATACTTCAACAGGAAGTAGAAAACCATTTAGTCAGTTGAGCATGCAATGAATCATGGGAAATAGAACGGGCGCAGAATAAGTGGATGGGCGAGATCTATATGTCTGCTTTTGCGCTCTGCATTTTCTTTTTCTTTCAAGGCATTGACAACACAGTTGACACAGGTAAATACAAGTGTGGGAGTTCAGTCCACTTTAACCATAGACTTTGACCTTAACATTGATCTCGCTTTGGATGCCACGATGCCATTACGGTATCTCTGGTCGTAATCAGTCCTTCACTGACAAATCAATGTCCATTAACAGAATGCTTGGGTGTTATGGTCAACAATAACTCAATAAAGAGTTAAGAGTAAAAGAATACTGACATCTAAGTAAAAGAATACTGACATTTTATAATAAGTAAAAGTAACTGCTGAGGAAGTTCATGAAAAAAACACAAATATGCATGAATTGTAAGTGAGCATTCATTAGTGTTTTAAAATGATTTCACATAATGCAAAATTAATACATTTAAGTAATTAATAAAAAATAATTGTGTAAAAGTAACTTAAAAAAGTGTTATCACAGTTTTGTAATATTCCTCATGTTCATATTGTTGCAACACTGGTATTGCTACTTTTTTCTGAGGCTATTGGCACCGCATAATCAGAGCCGTCGCTGTTCAAATAGGTTCCTCAGTTTGTTTTAAGGACAGTTTGTAGCTCTGTCTGCTGGACTTCAAGCATGACAAATTCGTTAGAGAAGGTGAAGACAAGTCTGGAAACTGTAGTCACGTATTTAGGACTTGTTCTTCCAAATGGACTGTCTCAGCATTTGTCCTGCCACCAACAACTGAAAACACAGTGAAAGAAAGCATCATGTTTCAGCTTGTACAAGCACACAAAAAATGTTGAGCATTGCTTTCTCATGGCTTTAGAAGGATATTATGTCACTTAAGTTTCTGCTATATGTACAGTACATGAGCTGTGTTGTATGTCTGTGATTTATACTCTTACCTTTTATGCTGGATTTTTCATTTAAACCATTTCCTGTCTCCTTTTAACAAAAAACAAAAAAAACATACATTTTGTTATATAAAACATATAAGATATGTTTGCTTTATTTTTTTTTATTTAATGTTAAAACAAAACTTTCAGTATACCTGTATTCCTGCATTAACTGAATAAAGACAAATTATTAGTCATTTAATCAATATTGTATTTCTCACTGCATTACCATTTTTTGTAGCAAATATACAGTATATTGTATATGAATGAATTGTTAAAAATGGTCAAAATTATTAAAAAGTTACAGTATCAGTTATAATATAGGCCTATATTACGTAATTAATTTGGTTGATTTTGCATAGAAAAGTAATCAATAAAACAACAATATATAGATCTCATACTACATACATATTCTGAAAAACCTGAGTTTAAAACCTTACCTGAATGTTTAGAATATTTCTTCTTTTGAAAACAAATAATTGTTAAAACACCTCCTGTAATTATTAATAAAGGAACTATAACACCAATAGCAATGGCTGTTGAATCATTAAGGGGATTTCCACATTCACTGTCAGATGATTCAGTTCCTGGATTTGTTTCAGTAAGTCCCATGGCATCACATCTGTGAATCATATTGAGTATCAAATGTGTTAAAATTATTAGATTATGACCAAATAAAACATATTCATGAAATATGTAATACATATGAAATATTTAATAAGAGCAAAATTATTCTGAAAATTATGACCAAAAGCACACACCAACACGAGCACTCACTTAGTGTGTGGTAAACAGGACGAGAAAGATCCATTTGAATATGTGTCACCTGAGCAGTCAGCACACACAGTATCTGTGGACCCAGTACCTAAAAAGACAATGGATATATAGTTGGCACTATAAAAGGTTACTATTGTTTAAAAAGAAAAGCTCTGTTTCCTTAACTGCAACTAATGCACCACAGAGAACAATAAACAGCATTTCATGCACTGTCCATGTATATGTACATACTTTTATCATTTACCTGCTTGTTTGATATATTGTCCAGGTCTGCATTCAGAGTGTTGCACAGCGAATATACAACTGTCTTTATTTCGATCAATGCAGTAGAATCTTTCCAGTGGCCCACAAACAGTATCTGACGACCGAGTACATGCTTTATTCACTCGTACCCCTCTGTCTAAGATAGAAACGAGTCGGCAGAAACCATATTACATACGTTACTGTTAGGAACAGTTACACCTGAGCAACTAGCTAGCATCTCTTCAGATGCTAAAATCATCTGCATTAATAGATCAAACAGATTCAAATGAATAAAATCTATAACAACTTTTTCATTTTCAGTTTAACAAACATAGAGGAAACACTTACTTGCATCACACACTGTACAAGTAAGGCATTTTGTTAAGCCATTGGGTTCATCTGTGTAAGTGGATTCAGGGCATGGGACGCATGTTGTACTAGTGTCATCTGTGCAGTGCCAAACAACACAGTTTCCTAAAAAGCAGAACATAAAATTTGTCAACTTTGGCAATGTGATGCAAAATGCATTGTCATATATTATACTAACTTTCTCATTTTTATTTTTTTGCTTTTATGCAATTAATAAAATTAATGCAGAATAAAGCAGATTATCATCACTACTGAAGTTATATTTAACAAACTTATTGTAAAAAGACTTTGATAAAGAAGATAGATTAAAAAATAAAAAAAGCATAAAAATAAAAACACATTGTGTAAAATATGTAAACTATATGGTATAACTTTTTATTAGCAGTCTTACCAGGAGCACACATCGGGCAGCATTGCCCACCTGTCTCATACTCCGCATGAGCACATCGACAAAAGCAAAGATCATAGTTGAGTGGAACAATAACCGTAATGAGAAGAGTAATCCTTAAAGTGAACATGTCACATCAATCTCAGTCCAATTAGTTAATGTGAGCATTAAGGAAACATTTCCTCAGCCTTCACATTAGCTGTGTGGCATTAGTTGCATGGACTGATGGGTGCTTAACAGCTTCTTTGTTGAAAACAGGGAGACAAGATGACTAGTTCAAAAATCAGATCTTGTGCAGGTTGTATTTCCACAGGCATCTTGCAGACATATCCATTCTTTGGACAACAAACTGGAAAAATAAAGAAGAAAAGAAAAACAAACAGAAAATAATTAGCTCACTGTGAACTTTCTTGCCTTTAGGCCTACATTTGGGCATTTCTACAAATAAAGGCACTTTTGTCTTGAGAATAGAAATAAATAACTGAAAAAAAATCACACACTCATTCATTTAGGCAAGGCAAGGCAAAATTGTCTGCTGTGAATCTGCATCAAATTCCACCATTTATAATATTTTCCCTAATCATCAAACATTTTCACTGTCATATCCACTAAATATAGAAAATATAGCCTATTATTTAATAGAGTAAAAGTAAAAATTGATGACTTTGTTTTGCTCCTAAATGAAAGGGAAAGCAGCAAAACAGGAGTTTTTGTTTGTTTTGTTTTCATATACAGATATGGAATAAATACACATAATTCATATTTTAATATCATGGATATTGAATTCCAATTCTTTAGTAAATCATCAAATCAATATGTTTTTTATAAAACTGTACATAAAAAACATTTAAAAACGAACCTTAAAACAAGTGGGAGGAGCAAAAGGAGGAACTATAGCCTATTTTCGCTTTAATCAAGATTTGACGCAAATTCAGAAACAACACGTAGGCCTAAAATCGACTATAAAGGAATATAAAGTAAGGCATTTAGGCTATATAAATTGGTCACAAACAAAACCACAAAAAAAAAAAAAACCCACCGACAACAAAAGCTTTTTGTTTGTGACATGGTTTTTAGTAGACAAGGGTAGAGTTTAAAATCGCAGATCAGATGCATAGTTTCTTTTTTAATAAACATTAAAAACAATTTACCCGCTGATAGACTATATAGAGTAGCACAATTTCACGTCTGGTTCTTTTACAAAACACTGACCAGAATCAGACTCACAGACATTGGTTGGTCGTTTTCTGAAGCGATCTTTCAGTTTTGCCTTCCTCAATCCTCTTACAAACTTCGTCTAGTTGAGCAAAATTGGCAATAAATTCACAGATTCGACTTTACTGGATTAATAACCCGTGAGCTAAACGTTGTAACTCCTGGAAATCGCCTCTTCTTAATCGCAACGTAGACAATTTTTACATCCTTGTTTCTTTTCCTCGCGTCTCAGCTCCACCCCTGACGCAAGGGAAAGAAAGCGGGAAAAGGAGAAAGCGGGGAAAAGAAGAACGGAGGAGTCGAATAAAAACTTTTTATCTAACGTAGACTCACTGTATTCCGGACACTTTGCACAGTACGTCCTGTAAGATATAAACCCGCTGAAAGACTGACTGGATAGTCTGTTTCTGGCAATATGCCTTCCACACGTTTCAAAGTTTGATTGACACATTTTGGACTATTCATTTTGGAGAAATCCTGAAAAACCTGCCGGGAGACGCACCGGATTACCATGAGGACTCAAACGGGCGTCACGGTGTTTTGCCTTACTCCCGAGATAATTGCATTTTTACTAGTAACAATTCAATTAGAGAGCTCTACAATTCAATTCTTACTAGTAAGAATTACAATTAGAGAGCTCTCTAATTTAATTAAGAAGTATTCAGACACGCTTCTGTTGTGCAAAGACAAAACAGAAAACGCGACGCACCCGCCACGCATCAGAAACGCAACGCTAACGCCACGCAGCTTACAGTAATGGAGATTATTTATCAGCAATCTATTTCTATTCTTGCAGTTCCCGTATGTGCTATGTTAAATTTTAGTTAAATTCAACGTTCAGTAGTTCAATTAGAAACACTGAATATGTGGGAGAGAATTAGCTAGGCGAAATAAAACAGACTGAAAATTGCCTGTCAAATTTTATAGGCTGTACTTTTAAACATAATGAATATTTGCAGAGTGGATTATTAAGATTGTTCTGAAATTCTGATTAGGCTATTCAATTTGTAATAATGAAAATGTGCGTGAAATGTTTTGAATTGAAATATTCACCGCTTAAATATACAACCATGTTGAATTTCAGCCCATAAAAATGCAATGCATTAAAACGCAGCACGGTTCATGCATTGCATACTTTTTTTTAAGTAGTGCAATTCAACAAGCTTTTTTGTTTCAAAAACATTTGTCAATTTTCCTCCACATTTGATGTTTCCTGTGTGCATATTCATAAATCAAACTTTAGAGATGAAAAAAAAAAAAAAAACACAGTGAACTGGATTGTTTTAACATCTGGTTGCAAACTCATGCCAGTTTCAGAGATATGTCATGTGAAAAATGTTGGTTTGTTTTGGGAAAGCCTGTTAATTCCCAAGGGCTTGCTGGAAGTTTTGAGATGAGCTATAAAAAATAAAAAAAACACTAATGAAAAATTAACAAACTAGTCTTCTAAACAAAATTCAGTGGATGTAGTTTTTTTTTGTTTTTGTTTAATATAAATATTTAGGCCAATAAGTTGTTTCAAACAGTATGTTCAGTATGGGCATAGATTTGGGCACATCAGTACATGTAAATAATCATGACTGAAGATTATCATTAGTCCCTGTTACATTAACAGTAAGAGAATATAGCCTATGGAAGATATATATTTGTCTAGCAATTCAAGTTTAATCTAAAGAAAGTTTGATGGAAGACGTTTCATGGAAAAATATATATAAGTTATATAAGTAATTACTATTCAAAGACATTCAATTATTGTGACAGACAAGTGACCACTAAATAGACTAAATAAAAGTGGCTTCAGAAGTAATACATTTTATTTCCATGTCACTTTGTGAAATGGATGCCTTTTTACACTGCGTTGGGAAACAGTTTAAAGATGCAGGTTCAAATCTTGGGAGAAGTTACACTATATTGATTTTTTGTTCTCTTTACAACAACAACAATTATGACAAATAACACCACACAGACACACACTATAACCACCGGCAACACAATCAGTAAAGGTGTCCCGTTTCTGCACTCAGCATCAGACGTTTGTGTTCCTGACTTGAATGTTATTTTGCCAAGAGATTCACACCTGTTAGAGTAAGGAGTTCAAGTTAAATATATCTGCAAAAAGAGCTTGATTTAAAATCAATGTTGTAAAATGATACTTACTTTGTATGTAAATTGCAGAGTGTACCATCTGAATATGAACCAGCAGGACAGTCATAACAAACTGTATCACTAAATTCAGTTCCTAAACACGCAGAGATACACTGTAAAAAATGATCGTGATTTTAACAGTAAAAGACTGTAAAAATGCTACAGTGAAAAACTGTTAATTGGTTAACAGAAATTGTCCTTACTATATACGGTAAATAACTGTGATATAAATAATGGTACGTTTAATGTAATTTTACTGTAAAATACTGTTAAATTTACACTTTTTGGAAGTGAAAAAGAAGTCATTGTATAATTTACAGTGAAAAAATGTAAATTGATTTTCCCACAATTCCCTGCGTGACACTTCACATTTAATGTATTTTAACTGTTTCTTCATAATTTTCTTAGTTATTTTTCTAATCAGTTATGTACATTAGGGTTTAATGTTACATTTAATGTTGTTTAATTAATACTTATTGCATTTTTTTAAATTTCAACATGTTACCATGATGGTGTTTAATGTTTGTGTGAATGACACTGTGCAGCTTCTATATAATAGTATGAACTTCCCTGTGGAAGAGCTGCTTATGATGAGCTTTGATTGATCATTTGACTCTCATTACGGCTGTGATTGTTGGCAGTCAGTGTATTACAATTGAACAAAACAGATATTAATACTTCAAAAGGTCAGTAAATTAACATTATATCAGATAATGAAATACGGTTTATTGCTGTAAAATTAAATACGGTCAAAGTCTGTTAAACCTAAAATCTTGCTACCGTATTTTTAACAGGAAAACTCTGGTAACCACAGCTGCCAGGGTTTTCCTGTAAATTCAACGGATTTTTTTACAGTGTATAATGTATTTAAGTTTCAACTCCAGTAGCAATAAAGTAAGGGACCGGTCTCATGTTAGCTAGTGCCATCATTATTCAGTACAACATCTGGCACAGAAAATGAATCATCACATAACCAACTAATAATCTTCATCATAATTCAATAGATTTTGTCATTTGGTTTTGTCAGGTGCTACTATAGTCAAAAACAAACAGTGTGTCCGTCATAAGGATCTGTACTAAATCCACATTCAAAGTAAACAGATTCTCTTTTCCATGTGCGATTAAAAAGTTGTAAAGCTATGGAACAACATGCAAATGTCCATTTTTACAGTTATTTGATATAAATGCAAGCAGAGTTATTGTTCTCAGATGTAATCTTGGCCTGTCAGTTTTTGTGGATGTATAATAAAGCACCTATTTGAATGAAAACAGACTGACCGGTTTGGTTGACGTACTGTCCAGGTGAGCAGGTTGAATGTTTTATAGCCTTTGGACAGCTTAAGTGCAGGTCTATACAGTAATAACCTGGCATGGGTTCACACACTGTATTTGATATTAATGTACATGCCTGCTTTACTCTCAGACCATTACCTTTGACAAGAAAGGAAACAAATGAGTCAGAGTTGTAGTAAATCTGCAAATGACAATTCATCTGGAAATTTGAAAAAATAACTCACTAAATGAGATTAAGTAATTTTACTCACCTGGATCACAGACTGAACATGGCAGACATTTGGTCAATCCATTAGGACTGTTAGTATAGGTCATCACTTGGCACGAATCACATGTTGTGCTTGTGAAATGATCGCAATGCGTATACACTCGCTTTCCTAGAAAAAATTCCAACACATTCATAATTGATACAAGTCTTAAATGCAAATAATTATATTTTAAAAACATTTTTTAATATACAAATACAAAATGTTGGAAGAAATGCATACAATATATAGCACACTGAAATACCAGTGTCTTGCTATAATAAGATCAGTCAAATGTTAAAGATTGTTCATGAGCATGATGGAGATGTTGGGTTCATTAGTAATGTTTGAGACAGATTAAATTCTGATAAATCATATGACCCCTTTAAGTATGTGACTTCATCTTTATCTGTTGTGGTGATAAGATTAAGGCTTACCTGGATCACACATTGGACAACACTCTCCATTAATTTCATATTCTGCATTATTACAAGCTGCCATGGAAAGCATGATTTTCATGATGAATGTTAGTAATATTGAGAGATTATAGTATATGCACATTTCGGGGGCTAATAAAATCATCATCGCTGGAACAGAGGTGATCATTTTGTCTCATGGAGCTGAAAAAGAGATTTGTGTTAGATGCCTTTCAGAATTTTTTTTTTTTGAAATTGTGCCAGACCCTCACATCTCATCAGTGTTCAATTAAACATGTCTTCAATATGCCAATAGTGCCTTTGTCTCAATACACCCACTTGTCGTCTCTTTTAAATCCATTTTACTTAAATTATGAATGAACATGAATGAACTAGCGCATTATGTGACTCTGGATCACAAAATCATTCACAAGTCGCACGGGTATTTGTGGCAATGGCTAATAATACATGGGTCAAAATTAGCAATTTTTCCTTTATACCAAAAAATCATTAGGATTAAGAACATGCTCCATGAAGATGTTGTGTAAATTAGCAATGGTAAATATATTTTAAAAATAATTTTTTGAGCATATGCCTATAGTGTATAGCGAGGGCTTGGAGCCAGAGGGGCGTAAGTGGCATTTTGGGCGAATACGAGTTCTTATATCAAAATAAAGGTCTCGAGTGAGCTCTATCCAATGGTGTCAAAAATACCTATCTGAGATGAACTGTATTGAATAAAGCAACAAAAAGGCGCATCTGACATATTTGACTTTTTTTTTATTTCAATTTTTTTTTAGAACATTGTCATTGTGTTAATATATGCCATACATTTTTTACCTAAATACTCATTCATGTAGGTATGCCTGTAGTTGCAATGTTTGTGGTTTAAGGTTATTAATACAAGTGATTGAAATGTGGTAAAAATTTTGTTTTGTCTCTCCTGTAAAGTTTGTTAAAAGCCACTTACGCCCCTCTGGCTCCAAGCCCTAGATGTATCGCTGCCAAATATTATCCTACTTTTGTAACAAACCATACATCAATAGACAGATTATTTCTTAACTTTTTGATGATGTATAAATCTCAATTTAAAAAAAAAAAAACCCTTGTGACTGATTTTGTGGTCCAGGTTCACATATAACATTTCAACTCAGAAAGACAGAGGGAATGACAATTGAATTTACAAAATGCCCAACTCTCAAATTGTTACATGTACAAACAGAGCTTTTTTGGTTCAGTCCCTGACCTAGTTTTCCCCATTCTGTCTAATTAGCAATGCTATTCACCTATGCCCAGTTTATCACTTACCTCATAGTTCATTTGGTTCAGTGGTGTCCTGTTAGTTACTGCCATTGTGTTCATTTACCGTAGCTTGTCTCCTTGTCTTGCATGTGGCTGAGTTATTGATGACAAATTCTTAAGTGAGAGGAATAGAAATGAATCTGTCATTTTAATGCCAGATGAATCATACACTCTCAGAAAAAAAGGTACAAAACCTGTCACTGGGACGGTACCTTTTCAAAAGGTACACTTTTGTTCCATAAAGGTCGCATATTGGTACCTTCATGGTACATATTTGTACCATGAAGGTACCAATATGCACCCTTTAGGTACAAAAGTGTACCTTTTGAAAAGGTACCGCCCCAGTGACAGGTTTTGTACCTTTTTCTGAGAGTGTAAAGGTAAAACTCTCACATTTAGACCAAACAGAAAAAGTGTGGAAAAAAGTGTTAAAGGGGCCAAAAGGCTTAACCCACCTCGATAACCTTTTCACTCGTGAAACAAATAATGCAAGGGGGTAAACACATGGCATGTGACAATGACTTCATTTAAAACTTTGTAAACAAGCAACAGGGTCATATGATTTTGAGCTGCATGTTCTTTTGATGTGCTTCAATTGAAAGTAACTTCACAAATGCTCATGCTAAACGATATAATTATAATTGTAGTTGTAATTGAAAATTACATGATAATTATCAATCTCGTATTTAAATGGTTACAGAAATCAGTACTGTCTTCTGGTTTGTATTTCCACAGCATGAAGGAAAGATTGTGCAGATTTATGAATGAACTTGTCGTTTTTAAGTTTAAACACAAAATTCTAAAGATGGCTGTTCTGCATGTTTCTCAGGGTTGGATAGGATCAGTGAAAATGCATGTGAACTGATTTCTGTAACCATTTTAATATGTAGATTGATAATTATCATGTAATTTTCAATTATAACTAGGCCTATCATCAAATAGAAATATCAATCTGTTTAAGGAACATTCACAAAACAACTTCAGTGACTAAAGATTAGTTTGAATGTAATGTAAAAGCTGTTTTGAAAATATTTAGAACTCTTCAGCTCTCTCTCATTCACACTCATCTTCACTTTGTAAACGTGTATATGAAACAGTTAAAGAATACAAATATGGGGTTAAATAAAACAGGAACATTGAAGTACGATGATAAATCTTGAAATGTGAAAAAAATGAGCAAAATATACCAGATATATTGTTAAAAAACAATTATACTTAACAAGATTCACAATTAAGCTCAAAATACTTCCCAGTAATGAAAAGATTTAAAACAAATCCACTTTGTTCCAAAAAAAAAAAATTCCAGTATCACAAGGAAAACAGGGCTGCTTTCATGCATTGATTGTTGTATCATGTGACATCATCTACAGACAAACACCATGATTGTTTATAGCTACATTTAAAGTGCTTATCCTGAAAATAATAGTCTTTTTGTCTCCATTACAAATAATAATATCAGGATAACAAAAATGCAATAAATGAAATGTAAAAATTAACATCAATGTATGAACAATAAAGGTGTGTAAATTAAGTGTCACATAAAAAAACAACTAAAAAACACACTCTGGAGATCTATTTTCAATACTGAAAATAGCTATTTAATTATTCATTTTAATTGCAAAACAGTGTAGCTGTTTGTTTCATTTCATTGTTTCATTCCCTCACAGAACCGAAACCACAACGTTCTCTTCTATTTTTTTTAAACACAGTTTTGATCAGGAAGTTCTTTAAATACTTTAAATACTGTTCTTTATCAGGATTGAAGATGTGTGTGTGTACCAATACATTTCTATTCTGTAGCTAAAAATCAGCAATGTCTCAAAATAATAATTGGGATTCAGCGTGCCACCAGATTTTATTTTATGACCTAATGTCATTTTTATACATAAAAAGTTTGCTCTTCTGCAAAATAGATGTGGATGCTGAGGTAAAATTGATTTAAAATGAACAGCGTTCACCAGGTTAAAAAAAACGATTAGAACAGTATTATCACCTAAACTTAAAACAAATATGGCTTTATATTGAGCCTGAAAGAGGTTAATTTACAACTTTAGGGCTTGACTGTGCATTGTTGTTTGTGGCTTCTGGTGGTAGCTATTATGGACGTAACACTTTAAAAAGTAAAATAATGAGAGGCAAGAAGATTTTTTTAACTTAACTTACTGGCGAAACTGGCGAAGACTCTTCAGCAAACCCTGGTCGTCTAAGTTAGCCTTATACTCACTGTGGTTTTAATGCAGAACATGTAAAGTAGCCACTCATGGGACCTTACCTAAAGCTAATCCATTTTGTGAGTCATAATCCGTTTCTCGTGAAAAATGTAGCAGATGAAGTAAGCTAATTTATTCATCTGATTTGGGGATAGAAACACGATGTGTAAAATAACGTTATTCCGCTCGCGCAGCACCACCAGTTTCGAAACCCCAGCGCCAGAACCAGAAGTGAGGGAGGGGCGGAAATATTATTAGCCTATAGCATTATAATTTTTGCAAGAATGTAGGCTAAGGACAAAATGGGCCTGAGAGGGAGCTCCTCATTTGATACATTGTACGTTATATTTGTTCAAGATTGTTGTGATAAAACGGACCTATAGGTTTGAATCGATCATTTGTTGTAGCCTATACATTTTTATTGTTTCGTTTAAAACAATTCCGATTTTTCTCTCTTTTTTAGATTTTGACATTATTATTTTACACGAAGAAAAATGCATGCTGCACATGTTCTTGTGAAATAAAGTATATTTTATAAAAAAATGCCCATACGTTTTTTTTATTATAATTTTTGTATTAAACAATCAAAATCATCTTACAAATACATATCTTCAATATTCAAAACAATTTAAGATTTTTGTAAACACAATAAATAAATAAACAAATAAAAAGAGCATAAATATCACAGAGATCTAATCAGTTATCGAATTGTGTGTAATTTTAAAATCATCCAATTCCTGTCTTTTTTTTCTATCTTTCAAAGCTTAATTATACAGAGTTAACTCCTTCATAAAAAAAGGTCTTACGCTGATCTATTTAATGATCAGTGAGGTCTTACCTTCATAAATCTACACGTAAAAACTGCTTGGCTAAAATAATTAAACTGTTATACATTAAAATGCCCATAAGTTTCAAGTAGGCCTATTATTTTTTTCACCATCATGATCAGGAAGTAACTCATAATACAATAAAACGGAAAACTATGTACAATTATATTACACAAAATCAATGTTTTAAGTTCTAATTGTTGCCTACTGTAATGTAGCATTATAACAAAGCCTCGTTTAGAGTAGGACATTTTATGTTCAATAAAAGCCGTTTAATGTTCAATAAAAGCCGTTTAATGTGTAAAATACCCTTCAAATTACGTTTCAAATTTGGTTTGCGACAAGTGTTTAAGGCCATTCCGAACCCCTAACTACCTGACCTTTGAATGTGCATGACTGCTGCGTTCACGTGCTATGGTAATTATGGTAAATACCAAAAACCGACGTGGAAAATGCACATGAACACCCCCTCATGTGGTATTTTCCACTGGGCAACTCGTAGAATATTTTGATGGACAAGTTGCCGAGATGAGAATAACCTTTGATCTTTTCAAAATGGCGGAGAGCACCGTGAGAGTCGTGAATGGTAAAAATATTTACTATTTATGATCTAGAAATTATTATACAGCAAATTATTTACCTTTTGAGTTTTGATAAATCATTTTCTTGCTGTTGCAGATGACTTAAGCAATCTAAAATAGTTTTAGCTAAATAACAGGTCTGGATCTCCATCTTTTTACCACATTACGACAACAAAAGCACTTGAACGCAACACACTGGTAAATACCAGTTCACAAGTGGAAAATATCCTATTTTCCATAGCACGTGAACGCAGCAGTAATGTGGGCTGGTTACAGTGCCAGGGATGTTTTTTCTTAACCGGTCTGCCCTGCAATATTATAGCCTGAATAACATGTTACCCACCCCCACCCCTGATGTTTGGGGTTCAGCCCGGATGTTTTTAAAACCTAGAAACACCTCTGCGGCTTCCTACACATTTTCCATTTCAAAATTCTACATGTTTCCACTCGTGTCTTTTTTTTTTTTTTTTACCATATTTATCATAACTGGTTCATAGAGTATTATTTTCAGCATTATATTTGGTATATAGTACAGTTATCTGAAAATATTATTTTCTCAGGTTTTCTTTATTAGTTTCCTTGGAAGTGATAACATGGCCATTGCGCTTCCTCTGACACATTAGTTTTATACTATAATCATGGTTTGATGTTGAATGATCCCGAAACAGCAAAGTTCAGTTTGATTAAGGTGATCGTTTGTTCCTTTATCTGTTGCTGGCTTGAATGGCACATGCACATTCTATTAGTGAAGTTCACAAGAGACCGGCTTATGGTAAAAGACAGAGAGCTTTGCGAAATTCAAATGTGCCCCTTGAATTTATTCAATACGCCTTATTCACTGGCAGCGGCATCTTTGGGCTGTACTGTTATTTAATGTGTTTTCGGATTGTTCTGCTCATGAAACACTAAAAGAATATCTTTCCAAGAAATTTCAGTTGACAAAAAACTCCCGACAATGTAAATTGTGGAAAATTGTAAGTAATCTAGGAGCTTTATTCAGCTTTTTACAGCGGATGCCATTGCAAACACGGTACTATCCCTCACAGCCTCACTTTCATACCCGTCATGGCGCTGCTCTGAATATGGTCTATTGTGTTTTACAATCACTAAAAGGATCACTGAACTTTTGTCATAAAACACTCTGCTTGTATGATCAATTTATTTTAATCAAAATCTAACAAAAACAAACATCTAATTTGTATACATTTATTCCTCTCACTTAACAAAATAAAGATGGTGCGCTGCGCAGTTTCAAAACTGTTTAAGTCTAATACTTCTCTGTAGGTTTAAAAACTGGAGAGTAGCCACAAATGTCAGCAACAATTTCAACACAATGACAAATCGAGAGCAGAAAGTGATAAAAATGAAGCTAATAAACATTATTTCTACTTACTCAAAAAGAAGTAAAGCCAGAGCTCAACACATTTCCTTTTTACGAGAAATACATATACTTAAAACCACTTCCTGTAGAAACCGAAACTAACAGAATCATTCTTCAACTCCACTTGCAGTCAAGTTTTCTGTGCCTTTTCTTCAACATAGAGTTGCATCTGTTTACAGGAAAGGAGAAAACACTATTTAAAATAATGTTCAAAGACTGTTACTAGTATATACTTTTGTTACTTTCTTTTTTTTTAAAGAACATGGTGTTCTGTGTCAATGGAATAGCTTTGTGGCTTTAATTTAATTCTATCAGCACAACAATGATCCAAGAGTACGGTATTTTGTGCCAGCAATGAAATCTGGACTGGTAGGAAAGTCTCACCTTGAGAATATCGGAAGTCATTGTTTTTAGAGGAATGAGTTTAGCCTCTTCCATGTGAACTTCCTGCTCATCTGCTACAATCCATGGAAAATCCTGTAAATCCGATAACACAAGAATGTGCAGGGAAGACAGTTTTAGCAGAAAAACTAGCAGCATCCTACATCAATTAAAAAAAAAAAATCTCTATTTAAAAATTTGACCGCAGTTGGGAGCAAAAGAGTTTTTATAGAGATAAGACTTGCACATCATGACCCTGAATGTAAAATGTGCTTATCATCAGAGACAATTGACCAACGCCCTCAAACATGATGAGCCAATCACAGTGCGCAGCAAACCCAATACACTCAGACATTCTCTGCTTCCACTTCCATTGAAATGCATTGGAGTTAGTCAGTTTTCATTTATTTTTTCTTGTTATTTTAAGTTTAAAATGGTCAAACGGTGTGCATGGGGTACATGCAACTCTGACACTAGGTTCCTAAGAGACTGGGCGACGTGTGTATTTCTTTTACCCTTTCCCAAACCACATCTCAACCAAGATTAGTGTCTGCTCTGGATAAAGTTATGGGGTAGATCACAACACTGACTAAACACGGATAAATTAAACAACGTTAGATAACAACGTTATCTTTAAAATCTCTAACGTAATGTTAGTCTAACGTTAAACGTACATTAGAAAACATTAACGTTAGCTTATAGCTGCGTTGTACATCATGTCAATTAGCTTCATTAACGTATCTGTAAATAACCGAGATAGCAAATGTTAACAATGTTGTGCTGAATGATTCATGTAAATACTGTAGTACTAAACGGTGATGGCGACGATATGCGGGTCATCATGTTTACACTGTGACCTGTACATCTCTGCCTGAAGCTGAAGCTTTTCATTGATCTTCTCAACAATACAATTATTAATATAACCCTCCAATGCATAGTTAATGCCCTTTAGGTGACTTCAAGATGATAATATATAATCTTTCTGTCTCCAAAAATCACCAATTGCCTCCTGTGAAATGTCTCCTACTGTGACCAGCTGCCATAGCGCCCATGCCGTGTTTGTCCGAGTGAGTGGAGGGGCGTGGTTTTAGCCATAGGTCAATTCTTATAGAGCATCACAGTCCCGCCCACAGCCGGTGCCGGAAGTAAAAATTCAATACAATTTCTCCATTGACATTTGAGATATAAGTCATAAAAACATAACCATAAGTGGTAGACTTAAAACCAGCTACGGCTGTACTAAGCGACTGCATATGCTCCTATATACACCAAAAGTTCATGGGGCAATAACCTTGTTTTAAGATAAATGCCTTAAATTTGCAATGTATTGGCTAAGTACTTCATTACCCACAATCCTAAACAATCCCAGAATCCCACAGTGATGCATCTGATTGGTGGAAGTCGTGTCATGTGTCTGAAACCCAGCGAAGGTACGTGAAGACTGAAGATCGTGTAATGACGTAGGGCTAAGTTCATTGGTCGCACCTCTGAGACGCCCCGCGCTATTGGATGTCCAGTTGCTCATAGAAGCCAATGAGCGAGCCAAATGTTCAATGTTTTAGCATGTGCATAAGCTTCAGTAAATCTAGGAAAAGGAGTTTCCCTGCTCGTTCACTATATAAAATTCACTGGAGGAAAAAGTTCACGTGGCCGTCGTCAGATTTGGAAGTCACTCAAAAGGCTCTTTCACGGTGGCTTTCAGTTCGAACTTTAGTGAGGCGCGGTGGCTTATGGGAGGAGTAGTTCCTTTGCTCGGAAATGAAAATATGTACACAGGCTTGTACCTTTGACTTTTTTTGGATTTTCTCTTCGTTTTTTCACTCGAAATGATATGTTGTATGCTAATGAGTTCAGCCGTTGCTGTTTATCCCCAGACATGCTCTAATACTCTTTAAAAATGGATTTTACAAAATGTCAATGGGAAAAATTAATGGGAAATTTACTTCCGGCACCAGCGCTCTCTCGGGCTGTGGGCGGGACTGTGATGCTCTATAGCTATCTCAATACTATCATTGGACCAAACAGAACCTGTCTGAGACAAGGCCTAAGAATTAACATTAGGTTTGCATGAAAGCTTGTTACCACCATGGAATATAATGGTAATCATGGTAATTTTTTTAATCTTTTATCTAAAAGGTGACTTTTTATCTCACAATTCTGACTTTTTTTTATTCCATGATGCAAACAAGCTGGCATACATTTGCATGTAATTTTTTTGTTTTTGGCTTTTTGGCAAGATTCATTTAGATATCCAGTCAACAGAGTGAGCAAAAGAAAGAAAAGAGGGGGTTGACCTTGATGACCTGAACTTTTTCCATGTTTCTTGTGGCAGCTTCCCTGGTGTGTACCAGCACTGTGAATGTACATCCTGCATTGAAAATAAGCACAGTAATGTAAATCTATTAAAACTTGATTCATAGTGTAAGGTCATTATTCATGTAGCTTGGTTTGTGGTGAAGGCAGAGCACCTACCTGGAGGATTGGTGTCTAGAACAGCGTCACACACACTGATTTTTAGAATTACAGCTCTCAGAAGCTGCTCCACATGGGACAGCAGAGTCTCTGAGCTGACACGGAAAAATCATACGCGTATGAAAGACATGCACAACGTTTGCTTCAAAACCACTGAACCAACTGTCACTCACCTGATGGACAGCAGTGGAGGCTGTGAGATCTCAAACACAAATCTCTCCACTGGATGATGCTCTTTATCCATAATCACCACCACAACCTTCTCAGCCTCATTCTGCACAAACAACACCAAACATGTCTTATCCACTCACTTGTGTTTTGTAAAGATGGGGCAGTTTTATATTAAACCGCTTAAGCTGTTCTTATTTCAAATTTAAACATTAATCAAAAATGAAATGAAAACTCACCTTCTCTATCAATGGCTTGACACAATGGAGCGTGTCTTGGATGTACTGATTTAAATCAGGATGGCATGACATCTGTCAAATTAAATATAACTGGTAATCATTTCTTCCTTTTAGCACTACTTGTGCTATGTTATAAGATGTCCAAAAAGAGTACATTACAGAGCTATCATTATTAATCTTAAAAACCTTAACTTACCTGCACAGGAACGTTATATTTCTTCCTTTTCTGAAAGATGCCAGACGGATACACTTCTCTGACATAGAGGATGAGGTGAATGGCCACTTCCAAAAACTCACACAGAATGTCAGCAACAACTGAAAATGACCAATATTATCAGAATACTCTCAATGGTAGCTGTAGTAAATTTACAAATTAACTGCAATTTACCTTGACCAAAATTAAGGTCCTGCCTTGTCAGAGTGGCCATAGTAAAATCGCTAAAATAGATGCAACAACCTTTAATTAACTGATGATAGTCTCACTGTCAACGATTATGCATGTTGGCTTCAGAATAGGTGCATTCAGTAATAAATGCGAGTCCTCTGCGAATGATCCTACTACATTACATTCAGTGCTATAATTTGAAAAAAATGTCAGTAATCCGTAAGTAAATATTAAATAAACAAACATTTAATAAAACAAGGCAACATCTCCTAAATGTTTTGATTCTTGAAAGATCACGATGTTTACAATTTTCTTCTGCAATCTGCAGTAGAACAGTAGCGCTATATGTTTTATGTGATTCTGCTGCCACCTACTGGAGTGGATGAATGTGACATAGCACTTGCAGAATTGAACTGCGAGTGATTTTGAGAATCTTGTTTATTATACTCAATTTTTTGTGAATGATAGGAATGTATTGCATTCACTTGAAGAAATACAAATCTGCTCTGTTTTTCTGAATTAATGAGTTCATTATCTCAGAATTACGAGATAATTTTTCTTGGGAAAAAGTTTTTTTTGCTTGTGTTTTTTTTCTGAATTAATGAATTAATGAATAACTATCTCAACAACTCATTAATTCAGAAAAACAGAGCAAAAACTTTTCTTGTAATTCTATGATTATTAACTTATTAATTCAGAAAAACATAGTTTTTTCTTCAAGTGAATGCAATATGCTTCCGTAGAATATAGCCTACTAGTGTGATTATTAAATATTATATCTCGAATGCAGTAAGTAAGTTGGCTGTAAAGCCATAGTCAGAGATCACATTAATGATTAAATGCATGGTTAAAGAATAATTCTCTAAATACATAGCTGTTTTCACCCCCTAAAGTGAGTAAACTGGCAGTTGAATAATGAAAAGTATTAACATCAAAGAAAGACAACTATGATAACTCACTGTGTATTAAATTCTGCAGGGATTTCATAAGATTTAACTTGTTTATATATAGATAAGTTGATGCTTTTAATGAAATATTTATTTATTTATTTAATATATGGCACACTAGTTCTTCACAATAATAAGCCTACTTCACTCAGGTAACCAGACAAGTTTATTTTTTTATTAACCAAGGCAGCAGTTTAGGAATTTAATTTATGACGGGGCTGTGAGCAAAGGTTACCCAAACGTCCTCATGTACCCACAGGATTTACGCACATAAGACGGTGTGAGTGACGGGATTTGATGACTTCCCAGTTGATGTCCTGAGAACGTGTGAGTATTCAACTTATGCTTCTGATCGGCAGACACTAACAGATATTGCAAATAAAGCAGAATCATTTTATCAATATTTTGATTGTAACATTAATGTGATGCAGAACAAACTTGAGGATCTTGGGAGAAACAACCACAACTCTTCAAGAGGGACACACTGAATGTAAAAATAGCAGCTGTATTCTTCATGTAATGGACCTCAGTCACTAACATGACGTGATTCATATTATTCATTAACTTTTATGTAGGCTATCATTGTTAACTGAACTGCTGAATGATTCACTTTCCAAGACACTATCAAACCCATTACTAAGTAAACACTTAAAATGATTTTATGTCTAAAAGTAGCAGGGTAGGTATTAACAGGTTTGCTATAGCTTCTCCTTTTAATTTACTTTTACTTTTTAGCTGACCTTTAGGAGCGGAAACCTGGAAGGAAATGGAGTCCAATGAGGCCAGTGTTCAGTACAACCGCTGGAGTGAAGACAACATGAACATGCGAGTACCGCAGTCGCAGTCCAGACTGACTGGGTGAGCATCCACTATATATGATTATATTTGTCAGAGAACTGAAAATTAAACAATGTTAAAGCAAAGCTTCATAAGTTGTTATTTGAGTCAATCAGATAACTCATATCAATCACATCTGTGCCCATATAGACTCTATAACAGGCTGTGCACTGGACGACTGGGTATTGTGCTGAAAGTGGCAGTATCGCTGACCGTGATGGTAGTTCTATACATAGTTGGATACATCACAGGATACTACGTTCACAAATGCTGATGAGGACACTTCATGTATCTCGAAGGAACTATAGAAGAAAAAAAATTGGCTCTTAGAGGAAACATGAATTATGGGGGAAACATTGTATAAGAGTTAACCAACATTTATCAGTATATTTTGGAATGTGTCTTCTGCATTACATTAATTTTTAACTCAATACATTAACCAATTAAATATAACAAATAAACAAAAAACAAATAAATACAAATTCTTCAGTAAAAATAAGTGATTTCACCATCTCATATTCACAAGAACTTATAGGAGTCGCAACAGATATATTCAGCTATTATGGCAATATAAAACATTCTAAAATTATTTTGTAAAATTAGTTTACAATGAGGTTCAATTTGTTAACATAATTTAATGCATAGTGTTTATTAATCTACAGTAATATAATTCCTATTCAAAAATTAGAAGCCAGTAAGTAATTTTTTAAGAAATGATTTATAGCAAGTATGCATTGAATTGATTTCTGTTCAGTTGAAATTTTATTCATAAAAGAATCATGAAAATTTTTTTCCACAAAAAAATCTAGCAGCACATCTGTTTTCAACATTGATAATAGCAATAAGAAATGTTTAATGAGCACAAAATCAGCATATTAGAATGATTTCATCTGAAAATCATCTGAAAATTCAGCTTTGCCATGACTAAATAAAATTTAAACTATATATTAAAAAAGAAATCAGTTATTTTAAATTGTAATAATATTTCAAAATATGACAATTATACTGTATTTTTGATCAAATAAATGCATCCTTGTGAAAAATAACTTTTTTTCTTACTGACCCTAAACTTTTTTTTAAGCAATACTACTTTTCATGTTGAAGTTACAGTTTTAATAATGATCATGACACCTAACGCATTAACTGTTGTTAACTAACTAAACATTATTTTACACTGTTAACAATTAACATTACATAGACATCAGTCATGGTCATACATGATTTTAATAGTATCCACATCCTGCTCTTCTAGTTTTTGATCAATAATCTCATCTTGTAATTGAGAAAACAAGCTTGCGTTTACTTTGACGATCCACGCTGTGATCCTTTGGTTAGTGTAATACTCGTCCTCCTGATTGTCTATCATTTCATTCACGTCCTTCTCGTTTTCCATCTCAATAGCCGAATCTGAGAGCGTCTGCGCTGGTCTACCCTTAGATACACTCACTTTCATCCCTTCTGTCATCGCTTCTCTCTCATTGGCGTTGACTTTACTGGGCTCTACACCCAGAAATCCATCCTGTAGCAGCCTTGCTGATGGATCAGAAATCTTCAGGCTGTTCGGTCTCAGTTCTTGGTTTTGAACCAGCACGCTCTCATTAAAGACAGCCAGCCCGTTGCAGATCAGCTGACATCCCTGCTTTTGTCTGCTGAACAATGCCTTGTCCATCTTTATGCTAGTGGACAAGATATTGGCTTTCTTCTCCTGACATTCTACCTCCCAGCTTGGCACACAGTTTTTTGTGCAATACATGGAGATGGTAGACATTCTTGGGCTGTATATTGGAGGCAGGGAGCTACTCTTTGCCATCGTTCTCCTGCCATTGTCCTTCGGCATTAAAATCTTCAGAGTTTTGCAGGTTTGATCTTTACCATTGCCAGCCAATTTCTCCTCTAATGATAAATGGTAGGATCCCTTCGTTCCAATCAACTCCAGACAAATAGGCACAGATGGGCTGGAGGTCTTTAATGTCTCAAGCTTATGGAAATTCTCATGGATGCCATTATGAGTTTTGTTGGATCCACTCTTCCATCTTGTCCTGTGGTCCTGATTGCCATTCATCTGGTCACTCTGGGTCATTTTCATTACTTTTTTAGAAGGCCGTGGCAAAATAGTTTGCTGTCAATGTCATGTGGCACGACGGACTGTCCCGTGAGAGAGAGTCCTGCTTGCATCTCTTATAGACAGCTCAGACTTACTCTCCTCCTCTTTACATTTCCTGAGTCCGCCAGTCATCTGATCTGTAACCAAACCCGAAGCATTCATGTGCTTCATGGGCAAACAAACAAACACAGGATGAAAGTGTTTACTAAAAATGTTTGAATACGAGCATTTTTAAAAATGGTTAATTCTAACCTTACTAACTAATTAGTTTGATGCAGATGTTTTCCTTTCGGACTAAAATTCCTTACGGAAAGTCAATTTGCATAAACATGATATATAAATTCAGGAAGATTTATTTCACTGTATAATTATATTACTCTCCCAATGGAGAAATTCAGTGTAACAAGGGAAGTTGGAAAAAAATTGGACATTTATTTTATAGGGCTGTCAAACGATTAATCGCAAATAATCGTATCCAAAATAAAAGTTTGTGTTTACATATTATATGTGGGTGCACTGTGTATAATTTTGTATATATATATAAATATACACACATGCATGTATATTTAAGAAAAAAATATTATTTATATATATAATATTTAGATTTATATATAATATACATTATATATAAATCTATATTTAGTAGATACATGAAAATATTTCTTAAATATATACAAGCATGTGTGTGTATTTATATATCAAATAATTATACACAGTGCACCCACATATTTTATGTAAACACAAACTTTTATTTTGCATGCGATTAATTGTTTGACAGCCCTATTATTTTATTGACAATGGCTAAGTAATTAATATTAAATCATATTAGAAGTATAAATCTGTGTTCCATCAAAAGACAAAAAAATTGTTGCTTGATGTTTTATGTTGCTATGGGTATACACATGTATATTTGATTTCATGTAAAGTTCAATGAAATCTTAAATGTATGGAAGCCTGTTTCCACCTCATAGGAGAAAATGTAAATATAGGATAAAGTGTAAAAAAGAAATAAGGTCACATTGTGAGATATAAAGTCAGAATCGCTTTTATTTTTTTCAGTGCTGAGGTGGAAACAAAAATACAAAAAGATATCTTAGGGAGTGTAAATAAAAACCACCACATACAATATTTAAATTAATGTTTTAATTTAATTAGAGATAATTATTCGATTTTATGGGTTCAAGCATTACAAAATTACAAAGAAAAAACATCAACCGTTGAATTTAGTTATCGGATGACTGATAAATTGCTGAGGTCCAACATCAGGTCAGTTTTTGATGGGTAGACCACTTTAAGGTTTCCTCTCTGACATCAAAGACCTTCACTTGTAAAACAGTCAGCTCAGGAGTGGCCGGGTTCTCCGCGGACGATCTGAAATCACATCCGTCTCTTCGTCCCGAACCCACATCGTCCTTTATGTCAAAGCTTAATTTATTAAGCTCTGCCATTTTCTGAAAAAGAAACAAGAATAGTCAGAGGAAATTCAGGACTATTACTGCTGTTTATCATTGTAAACTTTCAATCCGATCTCACGAGTATTTGTACAAATTTTACAAGGTGGCTAATTCGTAACAATTTGTATCGACCTCACTCAAATTTTTGCTAAATCTTACATTTTTTTTCCGAATTGGCCAATTCGGTATGAACTCATACGAATTATCTACCCCTGACCCCGCCCTAAACCTACCCATCACGTGGGTTTGGACGAATCGATCAGAATTTGTACAAATGAGGTCTTATGAATTAGTACGAATTAGCCACTTTTTATTCACTTATACAAATTCGTACGAATTGGTCGTGAGATAGCGTAGAAACTTTCATAGCTTCCAAAAATGCTACAATGAATGCTTAAGGAAAATGCTTTTTAGTGTGCAAATGAGGTTGTATGAATTAGTACGAATTAGCCACTTTTTAATCACTTATACAAATTCGTACGAATTGGCTCGTGAATAGCGTAGAAACTTTCATAGCTTCCAAAAATGCTACAATGAATGCTTAAGGAAAATGCTTTTTAGTGTGCAAATGAGGTTGTATGAATTAGTACGAATTAGCCACTTTTTAATCACTTATACAAATTCGTATCAAATTGGTCGTGAGATAGCGTAGAAACTTTCATAGCTTCCAAAAATGCTACAATGAATGCTTAAGGAAAATGCTTTTTTAGTGTGCAAGTGCAGAGTATATAGTAATAACATAATTGTTGATGAAAGTCAACTGAATGCAATGACAAATCTCAATAACTGATTTAATGTCACTAAAAGTGTTGATTCAAAGAGTCTTATGTAGTCTTATATTAAAATATTCAGTAGTTATTTGAGCTGTTCGTAAAGCGAATGTACGAAAGTGGGACAGGTCATTTGTATCATGGAGGAAATCTCACAGCTGCAATCTAAACCAAATCCTTGGTTTTATCTTCCATGTCACGTTTCACGGATTTCCATTAAGTCAGGTACATTTTGTTTAATTACAAAAAATGGAAAATTTTAAAAACAAAACTATAATTTAGGAACATTATTTAAACTAATGGGACAACTTGAATAATGAAATCAGCAGCATTCAGGGGCTCTGGAATTGCATTTTGTGATGGTGCAATGCCTCCGAGACACTGTACACCAAGTGTGTGCGTCTAAGCAGAAAGATGAGCTCATTTCTTCCACAAGGGTATCAGCATTCAAAAGCTGTGCATTCAAATAGCATAACAGCACTAATCCAATCCTGCACTCTTACAAGGCAGACTCAAATCAGAGCATTCAAATAGTTCATATAAAAATATATATATTATTTACAGCAGAGCAATACTAGTATAAATCAATATGAAAATGAGACAAAATATTGGACTGACTGGACTAATATTGAAAAAGGATTAATTTAGTTGTGCATATTTGTGATAAAATTTATTTTATGTTCCAATGTGAATAAAATAAACACAAAATGGTAAATTAAATATATTTTAAAAATATAAAATAACACTCTAGTGGCTTCTTACTATTATCAGTGCATCCATGACATCTTTACAGATCTGCAGACTGGTGGAGCTCGTCACTTCTAAAAACAGCTCTTGTGTGCTTTTCTTTATCTGCAGAGACAGAAGTTTATTAAAAATGCTGTTGAGCAAAAAACTATTTTAATACATAATAATCAAACAGAAATTTTGACGAAGTTACTCTTCTCTTTTAAATACACTTACATTGGCAAGAATGTATGAATTTATCAGTGCTTAAAAAATATATTTTATTTTTGTCATGACATACTTTTAAAGTCCTTCTTGAGAAGAAATAGTGATTGTCAAACAAAACCCATAAAAAGTCAAGTCTGATTGGGCCATCCACCGCATATTTTACATAAATTACCTTAGTCCTCTCACTGTTTGTGATTGGTGGAAATGAGACCACATGATCCTCTGCATCAACCAAGCAGGGGTAGAGATCTTTTCCATCAAGGAGTTGAAGGTATCTAGGGGTGAAAAATTAAAAGTTGAAGATACGTCCATGAAATGCTGAATAATAAATAACGCTGAATAATGAGCTCATTATTTGCACTTAGTGTTCTGTGCAGCCAATGCAATTACATGGATGAAATTACACCAATTAGCCACAACAACATAATAGGTGTCTGACAAACGAGGGATATTTTTCAGATCACTTAGGGGCTGTTCATACCTGGCCACGTCATGCGTTTTCTGTGATCTAAAAAGACTGTTACAATGTCGCAGGCACTAAACACACAATCATCTTCATTAAAAGTGAAGAAACGAAATGATCTTACCAGTTCTGTTAACGCTCTCTCTTATTGCTATCTTTGATTTTGAAATGAGCTGACGATCAATAAAATGCAGCAATATCTGTTACTTTCAGAGACGTGCACTCCATTAAATCTGCAGCGGAATTTGAACATTGGATGTATATCCGTTTTGCAAAAACAAATTTATGCGACCAGGTGTAAATGGAATCGTTTTGATAAATCAGATAGCTATACGATCTGAAAAAACGCAGGTGTAAACAGCCCCTCAGAAAGGGATCAGATAGCAAACAATGCATTTAGGGAGCATAACATAGTCCCTATTTTCTGCAATTGGAAATAATGTCATTATAATCATTATAATATTAAATAATCGGGAATGTAATGCATGTCTTCTCACTTGTGGAGTCCAGAAACGTTCTGTCGCTTTTTCTGTTTTCTCTGTTCATCTGCTTCCTGTTGAAGATGCTTCAGCAGGTCAGATGCCTTTATCTCCTTACGACCCAGAGGAACAATCTACACATATTCCAAAATAAATCAATTCATATATGACAATATCATCAAAGTACTGTGCTGCAGGTATGTTTACATGTGGTGGTAATGAAAATCTGTCATAATAATTTCATTATGTAGAAAGAATTTTATAAAACCCCAAAAGAGATTCAAGGACGTGCTATATTATGAATACAGTCAGCTGAAGGAGTCTGTCATTATTTATATTTCTGTCAATATATACAGTATCTCTTAGCTTATTACTTAAACCTGTTCTAGTGTATAAACGAAACCATCAATTACGAGAATGAAGCCACGTAACACATCCTATTGTCCTACAGCCTGTGACCTCTTAAGAGGTGCCGAATTCACTGTCAACACAAAAGAAACAACAGCGAGAAAAAGGACTGTTCATTTATTATTAAAAACTGAGGATTATGGGACTTCTCTGTGCCATTAGTCAGCTGGTGGCTTTGAAACCAGATTCCCGCCATTCATAAAAACTGTATCGACAACGGTTATCAAATATTCATTGTTCCTTCGTTGTTTGACTGTTATGCAACTAGTGGAGATGCTCTGATTGATGAGTTACGCAACAAACTAGAAAGATCATGATTGTTTAATTGTGTTGAATTAATGATTTATTCTTATATGAGGTATAAATCAAAAAAAGATTTCACACAGAGTGATAAAATGCCTTAGGTACCTTCAGTGTATCTGGTGACCTGGCATCATACATCAGAGGAGCCTTTAGTAAGCTCAGGTCATGGGTTGCAATGGTTGCCGTTGTCCTTTTGGCACAAATCTCATCATGAAGTTTGGTCTGCAGACAGGATGGTAATACATTCATATTTATAGAAGCTTATATAAAATGAATCAGAAACAAACAGACAGAGAGAATATAATACGTTTGATGGCTGAGATATTTGTTTGAACTTGTCACCTGAGCAACTAAAAATCGCTTGAGTGAATTTCCTTGTCTGAGGTTCATGCCTTTCACAATACAGCACACTATGTATGGTCGGACATCCTTAACGGCAGCGGAAACTTTCACCGTAACAGCTGTGGGCACTTCCGGATACGTGAAGAACTCTCACAACCATCTGATTAAGCTCATCCACTTCCTCTGCCTCTTTCTTTGCCTTTCTGCTTTGCAGCGCTTTTCTTCTTGGAGACGTTACGGCCAGCGTCGGCCTTCTCGCCCACCTCTCCATCCTGCTGCTTGCCTTTGCCTTTCCCCCTCCCTCCTGCCCTCAGGTAGTCTAGGACTGACTTGGTTTGGCAACCATTCACCATCTTCTCAAGCCTCTTGTCCTTCAGCTTGTTCCCTTTAAAATTGGTCTCTTTCAGCTTGGTGCAGTCGGCCAACTCGAACGGAAGCTCTTGGAGCTTGTTGCTAGAGAGATCCAAAACCTTAGATAGGAGAAAGTGGGATACACTATAAAATGAAGACATTCAACCCTTGCATTTTTATTAATATTAATGCATATTAATATACAGTAATGCCCAAATATTCCAGAGACCACTAGTGAAATGTTTGCCATCTTTGATTACTTTCTAATTTATTAATTTAGATAATTTAAATAAGTTACAAATTATAATTCCTATTTTATAAAAAATACCACAAATCATATTTCTAACAAAACATATAATACATCACCTAAAATCTAAAACCCCACAAAACTGATTACTTATTTGAAAAACAAATTATTCAAAATTAATTGATTCATTTTAATTTTATATTTTTATTTAAAAGGTCCAAAAGTCTGAGACCAAAAGTGGATGTCTGTTTACATTATCCATTATTAGCATAATATCAGAGAAAGAATTATTTATAATATTTTAAGTACATTATACACCACCTACAATCTTGATTATTGATATTTACTGAACACTAATTGGTTAAAAAATACACCCATTTAACATTATTTTCTAGTTTAATAATAAATAAATAATTGCTCCAACCTGGAGCAATTATGCCCTACAAACAAATTGTAGGCCCGTTATCAACATTTAACATTATTTAAAAAAATAACCCATTATGGGTTTTATCAGCATAAAAACTGCTAAAAAATATATAAAAATGTTTTCATAAATAATTATAAAACTGTTAATTCCAATATCCTTGATTCTGATTGGTCAATAGCTGTACTTTATTCATGATAAAACACGACTATGACCGCTTCACCCAACGATTCTATTTGTCACTGCGCAACACTGCAGTTCCTGTAGTTTTTATTTGAGCTTTCATGCATATTACACTTTTTTTCTAGCGGAAGGACGGCTTATAGTGATTTTACTTCATGAAAGTTGCACTAATACCCCTTTTTTTTCAACTTTAATATTGTTTTTTTTATTAATATCTCGCTTCGCGTCGTGCCAAACAACGCCAATCAGCCGTGACAGCCGAGACAGCACAGCCTCTCGTACCTTGTGGCTTAGGCCTACATACATATTCATAATAAAAATAGGAAGTTGTGTTTACAAGTTGTGTTCACAACTGTTTAGAACTTGTATTTATTAAACCATTTACATATTCAACTGAAAGTCAGTCCCATTTTCAAGTGGATTTCTCCAATCAATGAAACACACCTTCAGTGCAGCCAGCTTATGAACGTCCCTGCTCAGCTCCTCTATGGCGTTTTCTGATGCAATAATACTGCTGAGGAGCTCCAGGTTGGAGCACCATAAGTCTTCTGGGAGCCGAGAGAGAGCATTTTTGGACACATTGATGCTGGCGAGCTTCACACACTTGCTCAGACCATCCGGCAGAGCAGTGATGCTATTGCAGCTGACATTTAAAGTGTTGAGCTCGCTCAGTGCACAGATCTCATCGGGCAGAGCCTGCAGCTGGTTGACAGACAAATCCAAGACTTTGATCGCCTTCAGATCACCGATGCTTTTTGGGACTGAAGTAAGCTTGTTCCTGCAGAGAATCAGACTCTGTAGATGAGACAGATGCCTGATGTTCTCGTGGATCTCATGTAAACTGGGACATTGACTGATCTCCAGGTAGTTCAGGAGCATGAGGGAGTAAAGTCGCGGGTGAAGTCCGCAGCTGTCCTGGATCTTTTTGTCAACCGCTGAACCTTGAAGCACCAGCTCTCTTCTGTTCTCCTTCTCTGCTTTTTCTATTTCTGGCCAAATAGCCAAAGAGCTGTTTTCTTCAGCCATGCTGTTCAGAGTAACCCGGAACGTGAATGTAACCCGGAAGCGCTTATCTACGTGTCAGTTTTTCATAAAATTTCTTTTAAGGTTAAATCAACGTTATAAGTATTGGAATTTTTTTTAAAGGAAATGCTCATATTACATATTTTTACAGGCTGTTTTAAGATAATACACCATTCTAGACTCATTCTAAAAGAACTACAAGTAACAGCATCCCGTTCTGCACCATGACGACAGCCTGGAATTTTGATTCATCCTAGTGACTCGAATCTTTTGAATCTGTTCATATAAAAGATTTGTTCACTGACTTTTCATGTTACGTCAAACACCAGTAGGGGGCGAAGTGTTTTTTTTTTTGTCTCTGTATGTGTTCGTGTTGGGTTGGCCTTTTGTGTTACTTGTTTTTACAGTCTATGATGTTAACACAATTAATACTCAATGGGATATACGTACTGCAAAAAGGGTAGACCTTCTAGTTAACAAAAGTACGTGTACATTGAACTGAACGATTCGTTCACCTAAAAGATTCATTCAGAATAACCAGATTAATTCAAGAACGAAAAAACACTCGCGCATGCGCACACGTCTCAGTTGTCAAACGGTGGTTATGGAGATGAACGTAGGCAACTGCTATATTTGGGTAAACCGCTTTAATATGTCTTCTGTCAAATAGTTAATATTAAGAGTGCCCTATGAATGAATTAGTCTAAGCTTAGCTATATGTTTAACGCGTGGTTTGTGATAAAGATCCTTGTTACTGTTTTGGAAGTGTTCTACCCGTAATGTTAACGTTACTGTTCGATTAACGTTAGCTAGATTGCACGCTAACGCTAACGTTAAATACTTTACATAACAATTAGTTAACTTATGATTATGGTCCTTCATAACATGCAGCAAAGTCTAAAAACAAATGCAATATTTGAGTATAGACCACTTATTTTACATAGTTACAACAGGTATTTACCAGTGTGGGAACGTTAACTCGATGGACTAGCTACAAATGCGTTAACGTAGATATATATTTCATTGTTTGTCTAATTAATAGTTCATTTGATAAATGTTATCTTTGTGTAATTGTTTTCTCAGCCAAAAGATAGTTTGATTCTAGAGTAATTAGTTAATCTAAGATCCCTGGTCAAAAATCCAGCATAAAAAAACCAGCAGAAAATTCCATGTTGTGCCAGGCTGGATTATGCTAGTTAGAGCTGGTGTAGTGCTGGTCTAGTTGGTCCATTGGCACTACCGCTGCGCTGGTGGATGAAAAATGGGAAGCTGGAAGCAATCCTGTCCTCCCATTTTCAGCAGGGCATACGTCAAAATGACTCATTCCTCCAATGTAAAGGAATTTTGCCAAATTAATGTTACTGTTTGTTTATATCCTTAGAGTGCTGGGTGTTATTTCAATGTGTCAGGAGTGCTTTGTGATATTAAACATGTTGTGTTCATATCCCCATTAGTATCTCAGGAACGGGATGCCTCATAAGATAGGCTTCACTGTGATCAGCTGGTCTGGTCATGAAGGAAACTACAGTGCCAAAAAGCTGATGGTCCACGCGCCCACCATCACTGGCTGGAGATCCACAAGGTTAATGAATTTTGTATTAGATGTGTAGGGAATAGGGATATATTTTATATTTGCATCTATTTTAGTTTAGGTTAGAATCAAAGACAAACTATCCAAGCATGCTAGATTAGAACTATCAAGGTTATTTAATAGCTGATAATAATCGCTTTATTAGCTGTTTATAGTTGCTATTACCAAAGATTACAGTTCTGAAATGCTCTTTAAAAAATATGTAATTGTAATTATTGTGTGTAGGTTCTGTCCATACCCTCAGGAAATCATTCTGGAGTTGGTAGAAAGATGTCGCATAAGGAAACTCCAGCTACTGGCCCATCAGTACCTGGTCCCGTCCAAGATTGAGTTCCACATTGGAGATAGACTACCAGAGTCCAGCTTGCATCAGCAGGATAAAATTCTCCATAGATTGGGGTAAGGAAAGATTTAAACATTTTCCGGTCTCTGTTCTGGTCACTATAAAAGGATAATGTGCTCAATAAGACTGTATTGAATGTGTTGTGTTGTTCAGGTATGTGTCTCTGTCTGACAATCGAGAAGACTGGTTTCAAAGCCAGAGAGCTGAAGTCAGTTCATGTTGATGCTGTTGGATCTTACCTGAAGCTCACCTTTCACAGAAACCATGTTAATCAATACAACAGCTACAATCAGGTACATGTAGAATACATGGAACATTAGATTTGTTTATTGTAATTATGTCATTGTAATGTCATATGTTTCCCTAAATTCTAGGTTGCATTGGTGGCTTTAAATATTTTGGGTGACCCTGTGGATGGAAATGACATTGGAACAGCAGTAAGTAACTGTGTTTGTTTATGGAATTGTTCTCTTCACATCCCCCAGGTGGCGATGGATTACTGTTAATCGTTTATTTGATGTCTCAGGGGAATGTTCCCACTTTACCAGCTTCCCACTGTTTTTAGAGACGTTTCCTCATTTGGCTGCACAACGAAACAAATTTAGCATTGGCTTTATTTATTTATTTATTTATTTAATTTTTTTCTGTTTTCTAAACTGCGGCTTCAATTCATCAGAGACAAATGTTGTGAATGAATCCTTAATGTTTGGCTAAGCATTTGGATCAGTGTAGCTCATCATTTCAGAACTGAATCAAGAATGCTTTTGTAATTCTAGTTTAGCTCCTGAATTTGATTTAGACTTTAATTTGAGGAAGTAGAATTTAAATAGTACAAAATGTTAATTTACACACAGAGTATTTCCAGAAACATTAATAATGTCAAATATTCAATGTTAAATGTCATCTATAGAAATTTGTATTCAATTTTTATATTATATTTTAACCCTCTGGGGTATTAGGCGTTTTTTAAGTCCTTAAGATGTTTTGACATGCCCTGACATTTGTGCTTTTTCCAGTTGCTTATAAACATATTAATGGCACAGGTATGTATTTTTGAGATAATATTGTTTATGCATGGTTATTGAAAAAACTAAAAATGAAAATTTCTGAACTAAGGCCACAAAACACATATTAAGGGATATTGTCGAGAAGCTACGTAGCTTTTTTTATCAGTCACTGGATCCACGTCTGCGCTCTCGGGATCTCCCACTTTACAAATTAAGCACTGGGCGTTGGCATGGCTTGCCAATGATAGCAAAAATATATTATGTTTTGTTCACGGTATTAATTATGTTGACAGTACAAATTCATACATTCTTCTGCTGAACACAAAATAAGATATTTTGAAGAATGTCAGTAACATACAGTTTCTGGTCTCCATTGACTTCCATAGTAATTTTTTTCTCCATACTATGGAAAGTCAATGAGGTCCTTCAACTGTTCGGTTAACCCATATTCTTCTTTTTAGAAGAATTTACATTTTTTGGTTGAATTATTCCTTTAACTAAATAATGATTTGTGTTGTGTGGTGAAAAGGGTGTTATTGTTTTGGACTATTGTAAATTGTAAACCATTTGTTGTCATTCTGGTTTGGATTCGGTTAATACAATTTCGATTAACTGAAAGAGCTTCATTACCTCATACCTACCACTAAATGGATCTGCATTCATCTTAATTAATACTTGTATACATCAGTTTTTTTAGGGACTTGAGGGTTAAATATTAATTTCACATTTAAATAGTCTTACATCAATAGTACACAACAAGCATTTCTGTATGTGTGTTGTACTTCTTGAGCAGGTTTAAAGGTTTGTGCTCCGTGTTCTTGGAATGCTGAATCTTGTGTAATATGAGTCTGAGCTCCATAAGCAGAGCTTCAAATCAGATCACTTATCAATATATCTACATCACTGTGATTCTCAGCCCTCCCCCATCTCCTATTCACTCACTCCTGCCCCCCCTTCTTTCTTCTCTCATGCTCTCTTTCTCCTCTTACTCTCACCTTGCCCCCCCCCTTTCCTCTACGACTTCCTCTCTCTTCCGTCCTCTCCCGCCTTGCTAACAATCTCTGCATTGTTAACTCTCTAATCCCTCTCTCTCTCCGTCCGGGCTGGAGTCTTATTGTGTTATCCAGGACTCCTGATGATAATATGTTTTGGTTCACAGGCAGAAATCAAGATTTTTAACCTTTGTTGGAAAGATAATAATGGTTCAAAGACATTGCATGGATCACAGGATGTGATGATGTTATTAATATTATTCAGAATTTACTGTATAAGTAAAATATACACATAAACAAACTATCATTTAAATAAAAAGAAGTCTCTTATGCTCACCAGATTTGTTTGATCAATAACAGTTCTATTGTGAAATGTTATTAAACCTAAAATTACTTTTTTTTTTCAAGTTTAATATATTATAAAGTGTATTTTTTTTAATCATGTGATGGCAAAGCTGTATTTCTGAGAAGCCATTTCACCAGTGTTCAGAAATAATTTGTAATATGCTGATTTATGCTCAGGGAACATTTCTTACTATAAATGTTAAATCAGTTGTGAACTGCTAATATTTAGCTGGAAACCATTCTACCTTTTTTAATGAATGAAAAGTTCAAAAGAACAGCATTTATTTGAAATAGAAATTGTTTGTAACAATGTAAAAGTTTCTAGTGTGACTTCTGATCAATATGCTGAATTAAGTATTAATTTCTGTAAAATAAGTTTAGATGACCCCAAACTTTTGAAAGATAGGGTATTTGTTTTTAATAATTCTTTTTTTTCTGTTTCTTGTTTTTGTTGCAGCTAAGCAGAGATCAGCTGATTTATCAATATCTAAACAACAGCCAACACAGCTCAGCCCTGGATGGCACATATACCGGGTAAAAACTGAAATTTCAAGTTATATTGCATTACATTAAATTTGTGCATGCAGTCCTCTGTATTTGTCTTGGGTTTTACTCTTGTTATCTTGCAGGCTCTCTGAGTTATAAATGTGAATCTATCTCACCCCTTGAATGACTTGGCGTTTGACATGTATCAGGACCCTGAGGTGGCACACATCATTCGGCTGCTGGACCAGAAAAAACAGGACATGGTTCGGGAGGAAAGATTTGATCTGGCCAAAAAGCTTAAACAAGCTATCGCAGACTTCGAAAGGTTATTTGAAATGCCTTCTTTGTCTGACATGTCTTGCACGGTGTATTTTAATAATGATATGTTACACACTGGAGATGTAAAGCTGGAGTTGAGAGAGTTGAAATACATTTCAGGAGAGCAGGGTATTGCACTGCATTAACATTTTGCCACATGTTAATTGTAGCCTGACAGTAATTACTGGACAAATTAAAAGGCTTTTCTCCTTTTAGTGTTTAACTCAAAAGTGTATTTTTAGTGTATTTAGTGATTTATTTATTTTTTTATCTCTTTTTCTGTTTAGGTGGTGAACGTTGGGGCCGGTATGATGTTGTAGAAACACAGTGCCATAGAACGAGAGGAATATGACATAGCCAAGCAGAAAAAGGGACAAATGGATGCTTACAGGCTTACAGTCTACAAGCATCTGGAGCTCCACAGTCTGCTGGACATTCAGTCAAGTAAACATCCATCCATTCTTCCATCCAATCACATATACAATACTGTTCAAAAGTTTGGGGTCAGTAAGTTTTTAAGTAAGAAATTGAATTCTTTAATTCAGCAAGGATGTACTAAATTTGATCAAAGTGTAAGTAAAGACATTTACCATTTTTACAAATTTTTTTTAGCACTTTTTTAAACATTTTCTAATTCATCAAAGAATCATTAAAAACCCGTTAAAAATGTATCATGGTTTCAACAAAAAATATTATTCAGCATCTTTTTTTCAACTTTAATAATAATAAGAAATATTTGAGCATATTTCAATATTTCATGAGGATCAGATTAAGCATTTTAAAACGATTTCTGAAGAATCATGTGACAGTGAAGACTGTACTGCTGAAAATTCAGCTTTACATTATGAAATACTTTCAAACTGTTATTTTTAAATTGTATTAATATTTCCCAATATTACTGTTTTACTATATTTTTGATTATATAAACATATTCGGTGAGCATAAAAAACTACTTTCAAAAAGAAATGTATAACTCTAAAGTTTTGAATGGAAGTGTATATCCGTTTATCCATCCATTACACTTCTAAGAATTCAATTAACTGACTAGTGACTCCATCCATACTCCTGTGTGTCTCTCTTAATTTCTTTTTCTGCATCTGAATACTAAGAATACAACTAACTCTTGTGTTGAGAGGTCCCCAGCTCCAGTGAGATTAGTTCTCTGATATGGCAGTTTCCCAGCTCAGTAGCAATTGTGCTGGTTCTCCTGATATCAGGTGCTTGCTTGTCACCGTCTGAGGCCAGGAGACATACTTATACAGCAGACAATGAATGACTTAGAAAGTCATAGAGCATTTTGTTTGTGTGGGACTTCCGTTCTGTATTCTGAGATATACTCATTGGTTCTTTGTGATGGCTTGTTTTTTCATGTCTGAAAGAGGCATTTTATTTATTTCAGACATATTTATCTTTTTTTTTCTTTTCATAAGTTGCTTGAATATTGACCAAAATGTAAATAATTAAAATGTGATTTTTGTTGTTTTTTCAGATCCATAGAATTTCTGAACTTTCCAACTCCTGAATTTTCCTCTCCACGTGCTGGGACGCAGAAACACACGCCTCATCCAGCCGACTCACCCACGAAGCGGAGACAGGGACAACATGTGAAGGAGACAAACGAGCAGGACACTTCAAAAGCAGTCAGCCCCAAACATTCAGTCCCCCGATACCCTCACTCCTCCTCACGCTTCCAAAATTGATGTAAGTCTCTGACAGTACACTGATAAAACAGCCATAAGAGAAAATGAAAGTCTCATCTGCTTGCTCTGAATGCATTACTTATATGTCCACTTTCTGTTTTTTCTTTCATTCATTAATATATCTTTCCTCAAATACTAGTTTTATGGGTACTTTCTGCTATAATGCTCAGTCAGATTTTTCTGCATTAATGAAATGCTGCATCTCTTTCTTTCTACTAGTATTGCTCCTTTTCACCAGTGCCATTGTCCAGCTCAATCTTCCTTGACACAAGGCTCTTTGTAGGTTTATTATCTGAGCGTGTATGTGGCTTAACATGCTTGTCAGGGATTTGCGTTTGCTAGAGAGTTTTACGTTTCAACATTTAATTAAAGGGGTAAAAGGTGAAGTGTGTAATTTCTGTGCTACTAGCGTAGAACTGTCCCTAAACCTGCCAGAATTCTGAAAATATCTGGTGTGTTTACAGAAAGCTGGAAGAAATATTTTAACCAAAAAATGACACTCATAAAACTATAATTTGTCTTTGGATACTAATTCTTTTGTTTTTGCAAGGATGCATTAAATTGAGAGAGTGACCAAACAGACATTTATAATGTTACAAAAGATTTCGTATTGTTCATCAAAGAATTCTGAAATAAATTATCAAGGTTTCCACAAACATCTTAAGCTGCACAACTGTTCTGAACATTGATAAATAAGAAATGTTCATTGAGCACCTAATAAGGATCATGTGACAGCTTTGCAATCTTAGTAAATTTAATTCCTTTTTAAATTTTATTACAACATAATGCAGATATTTTAAATGAAAATAATAGTTAATATTACTGTTTTTTTACTGTATTTGTGATCAAATTATTGCAGCCTTGGTGAACATAAGACACTTCTTTCAGAAACATTATAAAGGGTTTGTGTTTATTTGTAAAGTCAGCTGACTAAGAGTCGGTTCACACAGAACATTAAAACTTTTTTTTTCTGTTAAAACGTGAAGTCAGTGGAACGAGGTCTCAGAGACGCGTTTTTAAAAAAGCTGAGCTTCTTTTAACTTGAGAACCACATTTTTAAAACGCATCAAAATACGCAATTGTTAGACACATCTAGCTGGTGTTTACATTGAAAAACAATAGAAAAGTAGCGCAATTGAATGGGAAAATTTCTTTTGTTTGTTGAATAGCCTTTTGTTAGTTCACCTTTATCACTACATGACCTCAAGCTGGACTGAAGCTGACTTTTGCTTAAATTTTTTTTCCTGGAGGTCATTATGTGAATTAGCTTTGAAATAACTTGTAAGATGAGAACACAGTTTGTGATGGGAAATAATGCGATTTACATTTACAGATTGATCGTGTACAGGGTGCATCTTTTTTTCTAGTGTAACGTAAACCCTCAAGAGTCTTTACATCACAGAAAAAATATATTTCTGTGATGTAAAGTTATATTCATAATATTATTATTATATAATTATATTTATGCTTATCATAAAAGAAAGTACAAATGACCGAGTTTTTGGTCATTTTAGTTATTTTATTTTTTTATATTATTTTTCTTGATTTTAAAGGTTAGTTCACCCAAAAATGAAAAGTAGCCCATGAAGCCACCCTGAAGCCATCTAGGTGTACATGATATTCTTCTTTCAGATTAATACAATCAGAGTTATATTAACAAAATGTCTCGTCTCCTGACAAGCTCTAGAATGAGAGTGGCTGCATAAAATTTGAAGCCCAAATTATGGGCATCTATTCATTATAAAATCCATAACAGCTCCATGGGATCAATAAAGGCCTTGTGAAGCCTTACTGATGTGTTGGATTTCTATATAATAGAAGGGAGCATCAGTTTGTTGCACAACCCTATTTGTTTAAACCATGAGAGGTCCAAGCTTACGATTCTCCTGACATCATACTTGTGTCACTTTCGGTTACTCTTGAGGTGCACGTTCGAACTTGCCGTAGTATGCAGTCGTCTGGCGGAAGCTAATTATTTTAGATTATAAAGTTATAAATGCGTATTTTTCTTACAAAAACCCATGGCTTCTCTTCAGAAGGCCTTTATTAACCCCCTGGAGCTGTGTGGAGTATTGTTTTTTAATCATGGATGGACTGGCACTTTTTCAGGCTTCAATTTTTATTTTTAAAAACTTGGAAGAGCCAGGGCATTTTTTATTCTAACTCTGATCTGTATTCGCTGAAAGAAGAATGTCATGTACACCTAGGAGGACTTGAGGTTGAGTAAATCATGGCTTACAGGAATTTTCATTTTTGGGTGAACTAACTCTTTATTAGCAAATATTGCTGGCAATGTTTGAATTCAATAAATATTTTCTATGGGAGACTTTAAAGACCCCACTGTATATGAAACATAATGAGCATGTTTGTGTGTTTTCACAGACAAGCTCCCTTCCTTATAGATGAGAGGCCTTTACCTGTTTTTAGGAAGAGGTTGAGTGATCAACCAGTCAACTGAGCTTTAACAAGATGCCCCATCTGACTGACACAAGCTCCCCACAAGAGTCCTCAGGACAACCAGAACCGCTCACAGAGAAAGCTCAGAGAGAGGCCAGTCTGCCCATTGAGATCTATGGAGACTGTCTGGTAAGACGCACATTTATCAGTTTTTTGTTTTGTTTTTACAAAGCAGATTCTAAATGATTAATTTGCAAATTGTGCTAATCAAATTCTATATCTGTCAAGTCTGGTTTGGAATAAAATGAGAAAGGTAAATTTGACAGGGAGAATTATCCATTGAAGCATTTAACATCACACTGAGACGTCCAGTCTATTACTGTTTCTTACAGTTCTCACAGCACTGGGCAAACTCCATATGAACAAAGGTCAAAGAGCCAGCTGGTGTTTTCCATTTGTGTACCGTTTCTGGAACGTGATCTCATTTTTTTCTTTTCGTTGTCTGTCTTTCTTAGGTGGCGGCATCCTATTCAAAGACGTGGTCTTACAGGGAGGATGCTTTGCTGACAGTCTACAGAAACTGATGGAGGTTCCACCCTTGTACCCAAAAGCAGAACTGGAGCATGATGAGAGCAGCTGTGTTCCTCTGCAAGAGAGCACTCACAGATAAAGTGTCATCTGTATGAGAGCTCTTTATCTCCTACGTTTTACCCTTTTCTCTGATTTTATCGCCCTCTTATTTTGTTTCTCAGCCTCTCCTTCTCTCCGTCTTTCTCTCACCTTCTCTTTGAATTTCTCTCATGTTCCCTTCTTTTCAGTCTCATTTCAGGCCAAAGACAGAACGGCACCATCAGCATGACCGACAGTCGTGACTGTTTAGCAGGTGTCGTGTTCTGTCTAGTATTGTGGATTATCTGTAGAAGTGATACAGGCAAGCAACAATGTATAAAGCCTGGCTTGTCTCTCCCAAGAGTAAACTGCGATAGAGCTCATTTTCTGCTATCGTTGGGTATGAGCGGGAGGAGATGGAACACTTGTTGAAGAATGGATGGAAATTTACTTCAATTGTAATGCTCAATATGGCGGCTATAGGAATAGGATTTTCTTGGTTAAACAGGCTAGTAAGAGGCATCGTCTGCTTTTTTTTCCATTGGAACTTGGACAATCGATATCTGCTGGTATCTGATATCTGTGTTTACCTTCAACGTTTTACTATGCACATGGTAGAACCTGGTTTTGAATGGTTGTGCTATTAAAATTATTTATATAATTTATGTTCGGGTGCTCATGATAATTTGCCAGCATGGACAAGATAACAGTCACGACTCACGAATGTTTTGCAGCTCAAAATCGGACGGAAAAGATCTGGAATTTTTCACTTTTTTTTTTCACTTGCATGTTTATGGTTTTGAGGTGACAGCTGTGTTTTACCTCCTGTCAGTCCTTGAATGAATCACTCACAGTAAAAGTCGTGGCCTTTCAGGGTTTCATTCTAAACAGTTTTAAAATGGTTGTACTGAGAGTCTGAACAAGTGCCTGCTTTTGGACACATTCCAGTGACCCTCTCCCCGTGGTTATTTAGTTAAACTAACATAGCACAGCATTTAACTGTGTGCTTTAGCTGACCTGTTGACGCTACCCTGCACCATGTGTTGTTGTAAAGGTCTCAGGCGGTTTCTCACACGGCTTCAGTGTGTATTTACACCTTGACTGAAATTCTGAGGGAAAATGGTTTCAGGTGTCTCTAAAATTAAACATGCAAAATGTAATATTCAAGATTTTCCTTGTTTAGATGGTCATTTGTAATGGGTAAATAGGGTTGCTTATGTTTAGAATCTCTTAAACTCTGGCATGGGAAGTAAACGTTTTTTTTTTTTTTAAATAAATGGGAAACCTGATTAAATAAATGACATAATACAATATGAAATGTGACAATATTGAAAATAAACCCTGCATGTGAATTAGTATGTAAAGTAACAACTATCTGTTTGTGTCGCATTTTAGGTATTTCTTACATCTTTGAATCTGCTTCCGAATGATTCTGAGTGAGTTTATTCCCAACCATCAGCTTGGCAAATCTGAGATCAGTCACTGTGTGGAACAGACTTGGAATAATCTGCTCTTTAGGACTGAGACTCAACCCTGAGACTCAGAACTCTTGCTGTCAACTTCATACGGGTCAGTACAGACTTTTGAAATACCTTATCTGTATTCTGTAATGAAGTGACTCCTGCAGCTATTCAGGTCATTGGTTGTCAGTTGAAAGGTAAAATTCCACTGGAAGAATCTTCACTGATCACTAGGAGTGGATATTGTCTAAAGGAATGCCATACACTGGTGGCCTTGTGAAATGAACTCACCTGTAAACTAATCTAATAAATGTATTTGTGGTTGTCTGTTGGCGCAAATGGAGATCTTGTCTTTTACCTTAACCCTGCTGGTGATATTTCCTCATTTCAATCTACCATTTTTATCTGATAGAATTGTAAAAACCGGTCTGGCCTCACAATGTCTCAAAAAGTCAAAAGATAATTTTATGGCTTTCCAGTCAAGTTTATTATCTTTACGGTCTTCCTCATTCTATAGTACAAAAGTTGACAGCGTGAATAATTTTTTAATTCAATCATATCTATCATTTATTCTTCTTGCTGTATTAACAATTATTATGCTTTTGAAACCTTGGTCAAAGTCAGTCAGTGTGTGTCTGAATCATCTTCGTATATAACAAAAGGAGAAACAAAGCTAGGCAGATGTCTTAGACTTATAAACTCGAGTTTGAATGATCAAGAAGTCAAGTTTGCTTCTGCCTAGTAACAGAAGGTTTTGCACGCTGGATTATACATATGAAGAGCCAATCATAATGTAGGGAAATTATGTAATGAATCAAATGTCACCTTTGCGATGCTCCTTTTATATAAAAACTGTTGTATTCTTTTTGCTGGTGGGATTCTTTCTGAAATTGGTCTGAGATCCTCCGGCCGTGATTAAAGAGTGTCTGTCTAGTAAATGCTGCGCAGCAGGTTATAGAACACTAGAGATCTTGTTCCCGAGTACTCATTTGTTCGACTGTAGACACAGTGCTAGAGCACCGTCCTTCGGATGAGACATTAAACCAAGGCCCTGACTCTCTGTGGGCGTTAAAAAGCCTATGGCACTTCTCGTAAAAGTGTATGGGTGTAACCCCGGGTGTCCTGGCCACATTCCACCCATTGGCCCTTGCCAATCAGGGCCTCCAAATAATCCCTATCCACTGAATTGGCTCTATCACTCTCTCTCTCATAGCTGGTGTGTGGTGAGAGCATTGGCGCCGTCTCTTCTGTGGCTGCCGTCGCATCGTCCAAGTGGATGCTGCACACTTGTGTTGTTTGAGGAGAGAACCCCTGATACGATTGTAAAGCGCTTTGGGTGTACAGTAGTACAAATGAAAGCGCTATATAAATGCCTCCATTCTTTCATTCATTCATTAAATGTTGACTGTAGGCGGTTGTGTGGCGACTAGAGACGCCCCAGGTAAACTTAAGTCAGGTTTTCTACCACAACAGGTAGAAAAAATTTCGATTTTTGTCTGATAAAATGAGTTCAGGTATAAATCATGTGAGGCAATCCTGAACTACTTTATCTTGTCACAGTTGTCATGTCAAGATGTTTTACCTTTTTGTTCATTAGAATAAAGGCTGCAATCCTTTTAGCTTTAAAATAATACAGTGTTTAAGCAACAAAACATTTCTTGTTTGGACATTTCTTTTCATAAAGAGGATTGTTAGTTTCTTCTGATTTGGCCAAGCATGATTATTTCTTGTTTTGTGTTCTCGCTCTCTCTCTTTCAAAAAAAAAAAGACAAAAAAAATCTTTGTTCACATAACTAACATGACATCTTTCAAAAATCATGGCGTACCCTAAACCATGTTAAAGGCCACTCAAGTTGTCTGGCTTAGTGATTAGTTTTCCATCACTTACTGACACTGATTTGTGTTGTTTGTTGATGAACAGGTTATGTCTCTGTCAGTACTTCGGCACAATAAAAATAGACATTTGTGACTTATGCTTCTGGGTGGTGGGAAAAGTATGTCAAAGGCCACACCTTCTAATGAATCATTTAAAACGCTGATGTCAGTGCTCTAGAATGTTATAAATCATACAATCCAACATTGTCAAATCATATTCACTTAAGTTCTTAAAATGTCCTGAACATTCTTAAAATGTCAACCTTGACCATCTTCTATAACACGTTTTGATTGCAGTCTCTACTGGCAATTTATATATATGAAGAGTTCAGATGCAAAAGCCTCTAAATGCCATTTGAAATTTTCTTCTAAAATGATCATTTTTATCAAGCTTGTATATTGTAAGTTCAGTAATTTCACTTAAATGGCAATGAAGATTACCTATTAATTGTCATTTAAGTGAAATTACTGAACTTAAATATACAAGCTTGATAAAAATGGTCATTTTAGAAGAAAATTTCAAATGGCATTTAGAGGCTTTTGCATCTGAACTCTTCATATATATACACATATATATATATATATATATATATATATATATATATATATATATATATATATATATATATATATATATATATATATATATATATATATATATATATATATATATATATATATATATATAAACATACAGTACATCAGTTAATGTCTTGAAAAAACTTAGTGTGTCTGATGTGACCTTCCAAGCATTCCATGTAGGTGTGCTTGACTATGTGACACAGTTCAGCAGAGTGGAACATTAAACAAATTAAATAAATCTGAAATATTTAAGGAATGCAATATCCAATAGGAATAAAGACAATGGAGTTCACACATTCCTCTTGTGTCTGATTCTGTAATCCAGACTGAGGCAAGACAGAGGGGCAGTTAATATTAACTGTGAGCAATTTTCTTATACTGTATTGTATAGTACTGTACTGTAAAAAAAAGTTGTCCAGAAAATCTCACAAGTGTTGGGAAAAGTTTGATTCATCCATTGTATTCTTGTTCCAGATACAGTTTGATGCAAGATGATCCTTTCCAGAATATTAATGTTAAGCAGCAACATACACTGTCAACCTCAAGCAATAAAATTAAAAAAAGCAGAAAAAAAAAGTTGTAAATAATAATTATATATACAAATATATATATATATATATATATATATACACTCACCGCCACTTTATTAGGTACACCTGTCCAACTGCTCGTTAACACTTAATTTCTAAGCAGCCAATCACATGGCGGCAACTCAGTGCATTTAGGCATCTAGACATGGTCAAGACAATCTCCTGCAGTTCAAACCGAGCATCAGTATGGGGAAGAAAGGTGATTTGAGTGACTTTGAACGTGGCATGATTGTTGGTGCCAGAAGGGCTGGTCTGAGTATTTCAGGAACTGCTAATCTACTGGGATTTTCACGCACAACCATCTCTAGGGTTTACAGAGAATGGTCCGAAAAAGAAAAAACATCCAGTGAGTGGCAGTTCTGTGGCGGAAATGCCTTGTTGATGCCAGAGGTCAGAGGAGAATGGCCAGACTGGTTCGAAGCTGATAGAAGGGCAACAGTGACTCAAATAACCACCCGTTACAACCAAGGTGGGCAGAAGAGCATCTCCTGAACGCACAGTACGTCGAACTTTGAGGCAGATGGGCTACAGCAGCAGAAGACCACACCGGGTGCCACTCCTTTCAGCTGGAAGAACAGGAAACTGAGGCTTACAATTTGCACAAGCTCATCGAAATTGGACAATAGAAGATTGGAAAAACGTTGCCTGGTCTGATGAGTCTGATTTCTGCTGCGACATTCGGATGGTAGGGTCAGAATTTGGCCTCTACAACATGAAAGCATGGATCCATCCTGCCTTGTATCAACGGTTCAGGCTGGTGGTGGTGGTGTCATGGTGTGGGGA